>OX596285.1:30540377-31045377 GCA_951394225.1 Harpalus rufipes
TTTTACAGAGGATTTTATTGAATGTGCAGATTACCACCATGCTTGTATAATATAAAAAACAAGGAATATACGAATAAACCATTAAAATCAGTTGCTTATGCAATTAGTGGAAAAATTGAAAACCAATTTGAGAGCAAATTTTTACTCTTGCTTTGCTTTTAATTTTACTTATGTTCCATAGAGATTATTTTTTCATAACAATTTTTTGTAACTTTATAATATTTTATACACAATTTTTTACAAAGTGTATAAAACTTTGCATATCTATTTATATTTTACATTGCTCATGTAGGGCAATGTAAATTATAATTTACTTTATTCCTCTAAATAATTTATTTATATTAGGAGGAATATTTGTAATACCTGTACATTTTCAATTGTAAGAACTTAAATATTGTAAAACAATGACTCTTTGGTAGTTCAAAATCAAAATACTTCAAAACATTGTTCTTGTTAGAATGACAAGTTAAATCATACAGGTCATGGGTTCTACATACCTTTTTTCTCTTCACAATGCGTTTCCTTTAGCATGTATTTTTCTTGATATCCTAAATTTCTTCAATTTTAATTTATTGAACCATTTATTCTGTGATATCTATATACTTCAATCTATAATAAACACCCATATAAAGTAATATGTGTTTCACATGTTATAATAATGTTTAAAACATACCTATACACGGTATATTGGGTATTTTTTCCTTTAAAAGTATTCTTGAATATGTATCACCTGTTGATTGTCATATGTTTGTGAAATATGTACTTTATATATCTATAAATCTGTTATAAACAAACAAGCGTCGGTCAACATACAATTTATAATATAAATACAACCACTTATAATTTTAACATTTTACGGCCAGTAATACCGCTATAGTTAATTTTTAACTACTGATTAAAATGACAACATCGTAACAAACGAAATGTCATTAAGTTGTTAAAAATATTACTTTAAAAATTTCAATACGTACTTTTTATGTAGTTAAGACTTTAACTATATGCGGCATCTTGCCATAAAAATTGTAAAACTGAAAGATAACCTTTTAATAATTGTCATGTGTCAAATTGAATCCGAAGTTAAGTGAGAAGCCCTGGTGACATACAGTATTGCCAACTAGTTTTCATAAGTATCCCTACAATTTCTGTTGAAAAATCCCTGTCTCCTTTGTTGAAGATAAAATGTTCCTACAAAACATGTTTATTGCACAGATCTACATATATTTTTGTTCACGAAAGATGACAATTCAAGGACATTTCTTCGAAGAAAGAACAAACAACATTTTATATAGCGGTAGTATAGCAACATTATGTATTAGAAAGAGATAGATTATTTGACGTATGTCTATGTGATTTATGCTATATGACAGATATACGTTCCATATTCACATTGCTCTCTAACACATTAAAAGTAATAGGAACGTATGTCGATGAGTTGCTGATATGCAATTAACTATTGAACTGCCCTCTACGTTAAAGCAAATCCAGTGACGGAGTTTGTTTTTTTAATTTGACGCACGATTTGACGTTTAATCAAAATCAACGAATAAGTTTCCAATTTTGTTCCGCGATTTTATTGAACATTATCATGGAAGAGAAAGGAAAAACTTTGCGAAGGCAAGCCGTTCAATTTGTACATAATGAACACGAATATTTTCAACGGGAAACAGAAAATAATGGACCATTATTAGATCTTCATCAGATGCAGCAGGTAATATATGTGACCAGGCTGAAACTAGCGGCGAAATTCTAGCGGCCAAACTACAACAAGATCAGTTGTGAACAAACCTGACCGCGTGCACACCAAGACCCGATAGATAACACTTGAATGAATAATAATGTACTTTATTCTAACAAACTTTGATTGCGATTTACGATACACAGATATATTTATGAATACAGCAACAACTAGTACATAATAACAATAATAATATTCACATAATATAATTATGCTTATTACCACTTATCTTTTATGTACTAAATTAACAGAAAATATAGGTAATACTGCAACAAACATATGCTAGTAGACATTATTTTTACTCTCTTACAATTAGTTGTAGTAACACATTATTGTATAAAAATATACTGCAACATATTATGCATTTTAGCCCAGATTATACCCCTTTGGACCATGGCTAGCCTCACTAAATTAACAATAAATACAGGAATACTGCGACAAACATATGCTAGTAGAAATTATTTTGTCTCTCGTACAATTAGTCGTAGTTACTAATTTAAAAAAAAAAATACATAGCAACATTTGCATTTTAGTCCCGATTATACCCCTTTAGACCATTACTAGCATCACTAAATTAACAGTAAATACAGGTAATACCGCGACAAACATATGCTAATCGAAATTATTTTGACTCTCGTACAATTAGTCGTAGTAGGTAACCATTTTTTTTTTTAAATACATAGCAACATTTGCATTTTAGTCCCGATTATACCCATTTAGACCATGACTAGCCTCACTAAATTAACAGTAAATACAGGTAATACTGTCACAAACATATGCTATAATCGCGAAAAATTTCGGTTTTCAGATTTCAGCGGAAATATCCATTTTGATGATCCCTGAATCCATTTTGACTAATTTCGTCGTGACGTCTGTACGTACGTACGTCTGTACGTCCGTACGTACGTATCTCGCATAACTCAAAAACGGTAAGCCGTAGAAAGTTGAAATTTTGTATTTAGGACTCCTATAACATCTAGTTCTGCACCTCCCTTTCTGGTTATTACACAATTTCCAGAAGTGGCACTTTACATGAAGCCTATAATAGATTTTAATGAAAAACTGTTTTAAAATATAATCGAAAACTTTTCAAATTTGGTATACAATACTTTTATGTCAATCGAAATAACATAATAGATTTTGGTTAAAATAGGCTAACCGGAAGTGGTACATTACTTGAAGTTGTTAACAGTTTTTCTTGAATAAAGTGCTTTTATTTTAATTTTAGAAATAAATGCTTCAAATAAAAGTTTTAGAGAATTAATTTCTGCGTCTAGCACATCAAGTATTATTAAATTAGCCCTTTGTATAAGCGAGATATGTAAATTTAAAAATTATATACTTTTTACTTCCTTGTACGTAAGTAAAGGAAGTATTGTAATCGCGAAAAAATTCGGTTTCCAGATTTCAGCGGAAATATCCATTTTGATCATCCCTGAATCCATTTTGACTAATTTCGTCGTTACGTCTGTACGTACGTACGTACGTATCTCGCATAACTCAAAAACGGTAAGCCGTAGAAAGTTGAAATTTTGTATTTAGGACTCCTATAACATCTAGTTGTGCACCTCCCTTTTTGGTTATTACACAATTTCCAGAAGTGGCACTTTACATGAAGCGTATAATAGATTTTAATGAAAAACTGTATTAAAATATAATCCAAAACTTTTCAAATTTGGTATACAAGGCTTTTATGTCAATCGAAATAACATAATAGATTTTGGTTAAAATAGGCTAACCGGAAGTGGTAAAATGATTTTATTTTGATTTTAGAAATAAATGCTTCAAATAAAAATTTTAGAGAATTAATTTCTTTGTCTAGCACATCAAGTATTATTAAATTAGCCCTATGTATAAGCGAGATATGTAAATTTAAAAATTACATACTTTTTTGTTTTTGTAAGAAAGCTTGCTATAGATTAGGACAAAAACACAAAAAAAATGTTCATGTCAAATTACGTTAAATACGTGCAATTTTATGATTCGTACAATAACAAATATATTTTTATTGTGAAAATAGTCATATTCATTGTTGTAATCAAATATTTCTTTGTTGTAATCAAGACTCTCTTTCAAAAGAACCGGGTTAGATTATGGTCGCTATATATCTTACTGTTTTGAAGTTAAAATTAATATTTTGTAATTTATTTATTAAAAAAATATGTATAGTTTAATAATCGTACAAGGAAGTCGTGTGGTGTCCACATCAGATTTATAGTAGAAATTATTTTGACTCTCGTACGTTATAATTTCTACTAGCTTATGTTTGTCGCAGTATTACCTGTATTTATTGTTAATTTAGTGAGGCTAGCCATGGTCCAAAGTTGTATAATCGGGACTAAAATGCAAATGTTGCTGTATTTTTTTTTAAATTAGTTACTACGGCTAATTGTACGAGAGAGAAATTATTTTGACTCTCGTACAATTAGTCGTAGTAACTATTTAAAAAAAAAAATACATAGCAACATTTGCATTTTAGTCCCGATTATACCCCTTTGGACCATGACTAGCTTCACTAAATTAACAGTAAATACAAATAATACTGCAACAAACATATGCTAGTAGAAATTATTTTGACTCTCGTACAATTAGTCGTAGTAACCATTTTTACCTTCCGTCACCTATAGGTAAGGGTATTGTCTTTGGTCCAAAAATTCGGTGGTGAGTTTTCATTGAATAAGGACGTTTTAGGGTCTTTACAATACGATTTTACTATTTTTACGATGATGTCTGTATGTGTATGTGTGTGTTAGTGTGTGCGCGCGCGTGTGTGTGTGTGTGTGTTAGTGTGTGCGTGTGTGTATATATGTGTGTGTGTGTGTGTATGTGACCGCGGTTTCGTCAACGATATCTCCAATACTAGAATTCCAAAAATTACAATTCTTGCGTATTCCTCTTCCTTACAACCATATGCAGACATGTTTAGATTTTGGTTATAATTGGTCAACCGGAAGTATCCTCATTTGAAGATTTAAACAGTTTTTCTTGAAAAACTTAGTTAAATTTTATTATAACTTAAATAATATATTATTCTCTATACGATTTGTTTGCATTTTATATTTCATATTCAACAGATACCTATAGAGGTAAAGAATTATAAAGATTGTAATAATTATAAAATTTCATATATCAGCCAGCTGTGCTAACTTAACCATGGAAACTGCTAATATATTCAGGTAATTCAAATTGACAGATGTCAATATCAATAAAAAGTAAATGATGAAAGAATAAGGGAAATAACTCTAGTATTGGGCGTTTCTAGAAAGATATAAGAGAGACGATTACATTGGTTTGAACATGTCATGAGGAGAGATGAGTATATTGGAAGAATGAATAGCTTATAACAGAAGGTGGAAGAAACATAGGAAGCCAAATATAATATGAAAGGAGAGAAAAGGAACTGAATGAGGACGACATACAAAACAAAAATTAGTGGAAGAAAAAAATAAAAAATAGCGACCCCCTAACGAATGGGAAAAACTACAGAAGAAGAATATTTTAGTGTCAAGTGCAATTCGCAAAGTTTGTTTATGAAATAATTTAACTGGAAATATAGGATCTTTTGCAAAAAAATTATGTGTAGGGCGCGTGCAGTGACGTGACTTTGCTGACTTTGGCAAGCAGATATTTGGACCCGTGTCAAAATGACAGCTATTAATTACGTCCATAACTTACAAATGCCATAATTTTTCATTCAAAGTTAATGATTTTCTTATTTCCTGTGGTTTATTTATTATTAGGGATGTGGAATTCAGTTGCCGAGAAAAGGAATCATAAAATACCAAAAAATGAAATTTTGAATGTAAAATTTTGACGTGAGGATAACCCGCAAAATAGAAATGAATGGAAGAAAAAATAAAAAATAGCGATCCCTAGCGAATGGGAAAAGCTAAAGAAGAAGAAAATGTCAGTGTCAAGTGCCATTTGCATGAAATAATATTACTAGAAATGTATAATCTTTTGGCAAGAAAATTTATGTATGAAATTTGTACATAATACACAGGATTGACGGAAGGTATTGTGCTGGCCACATCAGATTTTTTATTGGCGTGGTTGGTAGAAATACATTTTAATGAGTTAATGAATACACTGATATACAACTGATTAATTTTCAGAAACGTTTATATATTTACTAGATGACATTACGACACTAATTTCGAGCTGTGAACGGCATATGTTTGTCGCAGTATTAGCTGAATTTACTGTTAATTTAGTGAGGCTAGTCATGGTCCAAAGGGGTATAATCGGGACTAAAATGCAAATGTTGCTATGTATTTTTTTAAAAAAATTAGTTACTACGACTAATTGTACGAGAGTCAAAATAATTTCTACTAGCATATGTTTGTTGCAGTATTATTTGTATTTACTGTTAATTTAGTGAAGCTAGTCATGGTCCAAAGGGGTATAATCGGGACTAAAATGCAAATATTGCTATGTATTTTAAAAAAAAAAAAAAGTTACTACGACTAATTGTACGAGAGTCAAAATAATTTCTACTAGCATATGTTTGTTGCAGTATTATTTGTATTTACTGTTAATTTAGTGAAGCTAGTCATGGTCCAAAGGGGTATAATCGGGACTAAAATGCAAATGTTGCTATGTATTTTTTTAAAAAAATTAGTTACTACGACTAATTGTACGAGAGTCAAAGTAATTTCTACTAGCATATGTTTGTTGCAGTATTATTTGTATTTACTGTTAATTTAGTGAGGCTAGTCATGGTCCAAAGGGGTATAATCGGGACTAAAATGCAAATATTGCTATGTATTTTTTTAAAAAAAAAAGTTACTACGACTAATTGTACGAGAGTCAAAATAATTTCTACTAGCATATGTTTGTTGCAGTATTATTTGTATTTACTGTTAATTTAGTGAGGCTAGTCATGGTCCAAAGGGGTATAATCGGGACTAAAATGCAAATGTTGCTATGTATTTTTTTAAAAAAATTAGTTACTACGACTAATTGTACGAGAGTCAAAATAATTTCTACTAGCATATGTTTGTTGCAGTATTATTTGTATTTACTGTTAATTTAGTGAAGCTAGTCATGGTCCAAAGGGGTATAATCGGGACTAAAATGCAAATGTTGCTATGTATTTTTTAAAAAAAATTAGTTACTACGACTAATTGTACGAGAGTCAAAATAATTTCTACTAGCATATGTTTGTTGCAGTATTATTTGTATTTACTGTTAATTTAGTGAGGCTAGTCATGGTCCAAAGGGGTATAATCGGGACTAAAATGCAAATGTTGCTGTATTTTTTTTTAAATTAGTTACTACGGCTAATTGTACGAGAGTCAAAATAATTTCTACTAGCATATGTTTGTTGCAGTATTACTTGTATTTACTGTTAATTTAGTCAGGCTACCCATGGTCCAAAGGGGTATAACCGGGACTAAAATGCAAATGTTGCTATGTATTTAAAAAAAAAAAAAAAGTTACTACGACTAATTGTACGAGAGTCAAAATAATTTCTACTAGCATATGTTTGTTGCAATATTATTTGTATTTACTGTTAATTTAGTGAAGCTAGTCATGGTCCAAAGGGGTATAATCGGGACTAAAATGCAAATGTTGCTATTTATTTTTTTAAAAAAAATTAGTTACTACGACTAATTGTACGAGAGTCAAAATAATTTCTACTAGCATATGTTTGTCGCAGTATTACCTGTATTTATTGTTAATTTAGTAAGGCTAGCCATGGTCTAAAGGGGTATAATCTGGGCTAAAATGCATAATATGTTGCAGTATATTTTTAAACAATAATTTGTTACTACAACTAATTGTGAGACAAAATAATTTCTAGTAGCATATGTTTGTTGCAGTATTACCTATATTTCCTGTTAATTTAGTACATAAAAGATAAGTGTTAATAAGCATAATTATATTATGTGAATATTATTATTGTTATTATGTAGTAGTTGTTGCAGTATTCATAAATATATCTGTGTATCGTAAATCGCATTCAAAGTTTGTTAGAATGAAGTTCATTATTATTCATGTAAGTGTTATCTATCGGGTCTTGGTGTGCACGCGGTCAGGTTTGTTTACAACTAATCTTGTTATAGTTTGGCCGCTAGAACTTCGCCGCCAGTTTTAGCTAGGGTACCTTTATACTCAGGGTATGGCCATGACGTGGCTCGCGTTTCGTCCGCCATTAGAGGGCCACTGTCATATTCGTTGTTGTTGCGTAAATTATTATGTATTTTCGTGGCTACTTGTTTTATTTTAATGCAAAACACATTTAAATATACTTCTAATATTTATTTAAAATGTAAGTAATACTTTTATTTTATTTATATGTATATTTTCTTGAGATACTGACTACGATGACTGGCAATATTGAAAACACATAAAAATTACCAATATTAAGCACAAACATTTAAATTTTTAAAAGGTAAGTTTAAAATATATACTTATTATGTAAACAATAACCACATTTATTAAATTTGATGTGATAATAACAACCTATATCCTATACGCTACATAACCTCTAAATCTGTTATAATAATAATTATGTATCTTTTAAATAAACGAATTTTTATTACCTTTTTAGATTCATAGTGTAATTATTTAATATTCCTGTATAATATAATATCACATTTCTTACAAATAAATAGGGAAATGAATTATCAATATGTTTGACATTGGCTCGCTTATGGCGGCGATCTTGCCTCATGGCCATACCCTGTATATAAAGGTACCCTAGTTTTAGCCTGGTCCCTATGTGTTGTTATAGTTACAAAAAAAAAAAAATGCTGTTAGCATTGAATAAGCGACGGAAGTCGTATCTTGAAACATCAAAATTACGCGTTCTGATTGGTTCAAAATAATTTTGGCTTATTTCCGCTGGCAGTGTAACTCGTGTGTACTTTAAACAGGGGTTTCATTTCTGTCTCTGTTGAAGCAGTTCAGTTCGTGGTGGTTAAGTAAAAATTGTGCTTTCGTTATTCGTTAATAATTCATAGTATTTAAATTCATTTGAATCTGTTAAATAGTTTGTGTTTTCTTTTTTTATTATTTACAAAAAATAAATTCTACGCCACTGGTACAATTTAGCGTGTATCGTCCTTCCTTATGTCTTTATATTCAAAGTACAAATCACAAAACAATAAGGTAAATGCCTTATGACGTCATCAATTTCATAGCGATTGCGGCACTTCCATGTTGATTGATATGAATTAGAATACGGGCCCTGTATAAATTTTAAACTTACTAGGTTACCTGTTACCTATTCCAGATAAAACATTTGGCAACATTATATAATGTAAAGCTTGTTTTACATAATTTTTACGTTTATTTTATTTGTATGAAATACAAAATTAAAGTATAATATGTAATGTTAATTTACTTCGTCATTCCTTGTATAGATCAGGTAATATTTCTTTTAATGATGAATTTGCAGGTTGCATAAATAGAATTTTAAAATAAATTATTGTAGTTTCATTTATATGTAAATCAAGCTTCATGCTACAGTGCCATCTCTGATATAAATTGTAATACAAATATCATCTAACCTCTACAAAAATTTGAAAAAAACATACCAAATAACAAAAATTACAGTTTACATTTAATAATGGTAGGTTTCAAATATGCTAACGTTTTCATTAATACAAATATAACTTGTTTTTTAATTCATCGTTTTTACTAATATCATATACAGGTCAATCAAACAGATGCTACGTTTATACTGAATATGTTATAAAATTTTGTGGTAGGCTGTCTGCTTCTACATGCTTTACAAGCATTATCCGCTCAATGCCTACACGTAGCCTACACATCTACGTTAGTAGATTAGTTGTCTCTGCTACACATAGAAATGGTGGCTGGCAACCGATTATGGATCACATGGTAAACTAATTTAGCCGACTACATGTAACAGATGCATTAGATTATTGGTCGGTGGTATGCATTGAGAAGCAATAGTACAGGTGGGTGGAATACATGAATTTGGAGTTAATACAGTTAAAGCCTGATTTATAGATTGCATAGAATAGAATGGAATAGAACAGAATAGCACAGGGAATAGAAATATAAACCAATGTAAATGCATGGAACCATTTATACTTGCACAGAATGGAATAGAATAGGAAATAACCAAATTTTATTTCTTATTCTATTCTTATTCCATTCGGCTTGCTTCGTTAATATTCGTGTGAATGGTGTAACTTCGTTGCATTTAGCCAGTGGCGTATATAGATTTATATTTTGGTGGGGGCTCAGATTGTATAAAATAATCTTAATATATAACTAAAAGTATATCAAATTAATTAAGTATAGGTGGTAATATTTAATTACATAACAAAATGTAGTATTCGTTTTTTCCTTGAAAAAATAATTATAATTTCTCTTCGGCCTCTCCCCCCTTATATACGCCACTGCTTTTGGCCCATCCCCTAACCTAAAAACTTACTGTGAACAACAGTTTTTCTGCAGAAATTCTTTCTTTTTTAGTAAAAACAAACAATGATATCATTTACTCGATTCTAAATGTAATTAGTGAAAGAAAAAAATAACCAATAAATCAGTTAATTTAGTGTAAAAGTAACACAAAAGTGACGTCATTCTATTCCAAACTATTCTACTCTATGCAATCTATAAATGGTCTTAAAAATTTCTATTCCTATTTTATTCCATTCCTTATTCTATTCTATTCCATTCTATTCTGTGCAATCTATAAACCAGGCTTTTAATAACATTATTTTTGTAATAAAAATGAAGCCAGCCTAATTCCATATTTGTGGTAATATCTTTTTGAAGGAATTGTTATGATAATATATGTAAGTGGTAATATCTTTTTGACAGACATATATTTTCAGAAAAGCTTCGGTAACAATACGTCTCATATACCCTCAGAATTGATGGTAACTGCTCGATTTCCCTGCGACGATGTTTTCAGGTGTTCGAGCAGTCCATGGTTGTCTACGTCCTTTCGACAACCGATCTTGTTCCCCTTAAGTTTTTTTACCAACAGTGTAATCGATTTTCGAACAACTGCTACGCGAAGGGGAATTTGGACCGAGTACTAAACGCGCGCTGGACTACCCGTTTTCGCGGATATAGGCTTATATGGCGAAAGCGCATTGCTCGTTTGTTTACATTGTTTACGATTAAATTTTTTTGGACAGAAACTTTCCATCCACCTGCCTCCATAGACAGCTCCCCCACCCTTTTACGATATCTACTTGCTTTACAATCAGTGCGTTCAATGAAGCTAGCAAATCGAGCAAAGCGGAAGTAAAATGTACTGAACGGCTTGCTAACTTAGCATTTGCTCGTTTTGCTAAGTAAGCAAAGCAAGCAACTATTTTCTCGCTTGTTTTGCTGCATGTAAAAATATGGCGCACAAATTCAAATATCATTTGTAATATTTGAATATATTTCCAATGAAAATTAATGAATTACGTAAAAATAACATAAAATATTTGTACTTGAGTTCACTTGCGTGAAATATCCTACTATAATTAAATTATGCATGTAATTAATACCACTGAGAGTTTATTTTCTATTTATTATTTATCTCACACTGCATTCAATATATCAGTGTTATCTTCTATGCAAAAATTCAATATTTGAAAGTTTTTAATTTTCGTAACCTCACTGACTGACAGTCATCTGACAGTTCGATCGTCGCAAAACAAGCAGATCGTTCAATGCACGCTCTAGCAGATAGCAAATGCTTACTTAGCATTTGTTCGATCTGCTAGCTTCATTGAACGCACAGAATAGGTGCGTTCAATGAAGCTAGCAAATCGAGCAAAGCGGAAGTAAAATGTATTGAATGGCTTGCTAACTTAGCATTTGCTCGTTTTGCTAAATATTTATTCTCTTATAGAAAAACTTCTTTTTAAATGTGTATATTTTTATTTAAAAAGTTTATAAAAATAAAATACTTTTACTAAAATATATAATTATAAAAAAACTTGTAATTAAAATTAATGAGATCCTTGAGCACGTGTGAGATCCGAATCTCTAAACCGACGAGACACGATGCTTATCGATCGAGGAGAATTTCTGCGAATTTTAATCAAATGAAATGAAAAATATGGTGCAGAATTGAAAAACAAAAAATGTACCAAATTTGTAAGAGATACCACAGTTCTCAAAAACTTCCCACTGTGGGACAGCGCTATAACAATTGCGTCAAGCCAACACTGGAACGGCAAAATAAGCTCGTAAATGGCATAAAGTGCGATAAGCATGGACATTTATTCTATGGAATAGTCAGTATAATGATTTAATTTGAATATGCGGAAAAATATCAGTTTTATATTATTTGAACTAATTTAATTAAATATATTTTTAAATTTCCAAGTTAACCTTTCCCGTACCACAAGTTGAGAACCACTGCTCTAGAGAATTTTATATTTATTAACTCCATGTAGTTTTTAGTTATGAATAGTGTGTTTAATTTTAGGTGCAGCTTGTGGAATAGCATACATATTATACAGCAAGGGATTGAAATGCATGGTTTTTAGTGGTGTACTTTGTAGCTAGGGGGCGAAGAACAAGGCCTACAAAGCACCGAAGGAAAAATAGAATTCTCTTCTGAGGTATATACAAGTTGTTCATTTTATTTTGTCCACTATCTCGAGAAGTACGAGGTCGGTTAAATGAACAAACAATTTCTATTTTATTATTTTTTGTTCATTTGGCACGTACGTTTTTCGTGAAGGTGCCATAACATTTCTGTTAAAGGTCAACAAATACAAACAAAACCATTAACCAAACTCAATCGAGTTTTTTTCGTATTATGAACAGGCTGGAACAAATTCCATCTCTCATATTAAGCGAGATACGAGATATTTTCAAAATAAGCAAAAATCAAGTTTAGTCTGTAGCTCAAAAACAAAAGTTAATCGAAAATTCCTGTGCTGCCTATTAAAATTATATCGAAAAGTTGACCTAATTAGACCTACATCAATTTTCTGTAGCGTTCATAATAAGAAAATTAAGTTGAGAATCGTAGCCTTTTATTCGTTACAAAAAACAATAGAAATTTGGTGACAGTTAAATCGTTACACTGACTTGATATCAGATTTTTTTTCAAATTTGCATCAAATAATAGTGCTGTAATACTATGTGAAATTTAAATGTTTTGATAATATACCTATCCTAGAAGTCTATCAAATGCAATAAAAAAACTGACACTTTGAATATTATGTTATACTCTGTTCCACCTTACCAATTCAGGGTAGGTTTCTGTAATTCGTCCGTTATCAAACGGTACCGTTATCACTATGGTTACATAGAAAATGACATTTTATTTGGCAACTATGACGTAAATGTGTAAAGAATACTTTGATATAGTGATAAGGGTACCTTTTGATAACGGACGAGCTACAGAATTCTACCCCTTTATTGTAGAGAATAGGCTATAATTTTGAGCTCTATGATTGGCTGATATTGGAGCCAAGTTTATGCAATGTAATTTCAGACTAGTGTCAGTGTACATGACATGTCATATCTCGTGTCATTTTTTATGTGCAATGTCAAGTATGGTAAAAATGATTAGGCAGAAGACTCACGTCATCAACCTGAAAAAACCTTATAAAAAGAAATATAACTTGTAGTAATTATTGGTTGTTATTTATTTTAAACACTTTTAACCGAAATACCGTTTCACCGAAACGCCCGAAAAAAAATATGTTAAATTACGTAAGATGCGACGAATCAAAGCCTTCTGACTTTCTGCTAATGAAACGGTGGCGTGGCATGAAAAAACAAAAGAAAATAGAAGACTTTTAAAAAGAAATTAGGCCTACTGAATAGTTAACGTACTGTATATTCACTATGGAACATTTTTTTTTTTTGTAAATACTGTACAGTACACAAAATTAAAATACTTTAACATTGTGCAGTATTGCCTTCATTTACTTTGACTTAAAACTTCAAAAAACTATTCCTAATCTCTAAAAATGGCATTTCAATTATTATCCGAAATTTTGGTTATCCGAAACCTTCTTCCCCCCTTGTTTCGGTTAACAGAGGTTCTACTGTATTAAATAAACGTATATATTAATTAATTTACAATTATTTCTAAGTCAATCCTTATTCCTTTTACGGAATATAGAATTATTTGACATTGTCATTCTCAGTAGTGCCAATGTATGGTACGAAAATAAACTACAATTCAAATAATTTTATATTCCGTACAAGGAATGACGATTGACTTAGAAATAATTGTAAATAGCATTAATATATACATTACTTAATACTAGTACTTTTTTTTCTTCTTCTTTTAAAAATAAATAGCACCCAATAATTTCTACAAGTTATATTTCATTTTATAAGGTATTTTTCAGGTTGATGACGTGAGTCTTCTGCCTAATCATTTTCACTATCTTATCCGATTTGGAAAGCAGGTAGATAATGCTCTATATTTCATACCTATGACTATAATATACAAAATTTCGATGACATTATTATATCTTTTTAATATTTTAATAAAATGTCAGATGACAGCAGTTGAATACGGTCAGTTTTAAATTTCGGCTGTTTAAAACTGGCGTTGATGTAAGTGCCATCTACTGAATTGGTAAGGTGGAACAGAGTATAAGCGCTTCAATATTCATTTTGATCATCCCTGAATCCATTTTGACTAATTTCGTCGTGACGTCTGTACGTACGTACGTATCTCGCATAACTCAAAAACGGTAAGCCGTAGAAAGTTGAAATTTTGTATTTAGTACTCCTATAACATCTAGTTGTGCACCTCCCTTTCTGGTTATTACACAATTTCCAGAACTGGCACTTTACATGAAGCCTATAATAGATTTTAATGACAAACTTTTAAAATATAATCCAAAACTTTTCAAATTTGGTATACAAGACTTTCATGTCAATCGAAATAACATAATAGATTTTGGTTAAAATAGGCTAACCGGAAGTGGTACATTACTTGAAGTTGTTAACAGTTTTTCTTGAATAAAATGATTTTATTTTGATTTTAGAAATAAATACTTCAAATAAAGGTTTTAGAGAATTAATTTCTGCGTCTAGCACATCAAGTATTATTAAATTAGCCCTTTGTATAAACGAGATATGTAAATTTAAAAATTATATACTTTTTTGTTTTTGTAATAAAGCTTGCTATGGATTAAGACAAAAAAAAAATGTTCATGTCAAATTACGTTAAATACGTGCAATTTTATGATTCGTACAATAACAAATATTATATTTTTATTGTGAAATTAGTCATATTCATTGTTGTAATCAAATAGTTCTTTGTTGTAATAAAAACTCTCTTTAAAAAGAACCGGGTTAGATTATGGTCGCTGTATATCTTACCGTTTTGAAGTTAAAATTAATATTTTGTAATTTATTAAAAAAATATGTATAGTTTAATAATTGTACAAGGAAGTCGTGTGGTGTCCACATCAGATTTTTTACTCTGGTCATGGAAAAAATACCTTATAAATCACAATCTATAAATAGAAATGTTTCATTAGAATGAAAATTTATGTTTCAGAAAATTATCAAGTTGGGAAGAATTCTTCTGTGTATCTGTTCCATTTGTAGAATCTTCACTTTTAAGTTATTAATAAAGAAGCATACATGGACACACAACTACAACCGGTTAACGTTGATGTGAAGAACGAGGGTACAATAACAAATTGTCCTAATTTTGAAGAAGTTTATATTAAAGAAGAACCGCTGGAGGAAACGTCCCAAGATTGTGAATTTTATGAAAATGCATTGCAAAGTATAAAAAAAGAAGAATGTATAACTGATAATGATAAAAAGTTTGACAATATATGTGCCAATCCAATTAGTGTAAATAACGATACTGAAAACAGAAAAAGTTTTTGTTGTGAAGTATGTAAAAAGAGTTTTACGTTAAAGGGTAACTTGATAAGGCATTTAAAAATACACAATGAGGATAAAGAATTTCGTTGTCATATTTGTAATAAAAACTTTAGACACAAGGGAAACTTAAAATATCATTTGAAATGTCACAATGGAATAATTAAAGAATTTGAATGTTCGACATGTAAAAAATTATTTGCTAGAAAGAGTGATCTAAATATTCATATGAAAGGACATGCTGGAATAAAGGATTTTCAGTGTCCGACATGTAAGAAATCATTTATGAAAAATTCTCAGTTAAGAATCCATATGACAACTCACAGTGGAAAAAGAGACTACAAATGTACAATATGTAATAAGACATTTACACTGAGAAAGACTCTCTACAATCATGCGAAAATTCATACTGGAATTAAAGACTATAAGTGTACAATGTGCAATAAACAATTTACACAAAGTAGTCAGCTATCCAAACATAATAAAATTCATACTGCGACTAAAGAACGTGGAATACAGGCTGATTGAAAAACTTAGGACAAATAACAAAGCTGCGTTCTTTATTATTAATTTTAGACGTACTCGTATAGTTTAAATTACAAAGTTGGGGGTGACGTTAAATGCTACTTTTTGGTCTGAAAATCCTAAATTCTACTTCCTGTTTCACCAGGAGTGAAATCATCGTTGATTTGTTAAGCGGAATGGTAGGTACAAAAAATATATTTTTAAAATTTATTATTCATATATTACGTACTTCTAGTAGGTGAATTATGGACCTACATTAATAATTTTACTTACATATTCAGAAATTATTTCCAATTCTAATGAAAATATAATGGACCGGAATACAAATTCTTTCTAAAAAAAAAATATGATAGATTGTCGAGGAAGTTGTTTGATCTTTATAAGTATTTCATCAACTCCCTGACTCCGAGCTTTTATTATAAACTTATATTGTAATGTATAATGTATCTAAATCATAAACCTATATGTATACTTGCATTTCTTCTATAGGCGGTGTACACAAAAGTAGTCAGCGCCGACATCGGACAAAAATGTAACTTTTGGGCCGTTTTGGTAACGTAACAAGGTTATGTTTTATGTTTGAATAATTTTGCAATATCTATTTTATAAAATATTTGCAATGAATGCGAACAATAGGATGTCAAATTATTATGTGATGTAATGGGAGATTTAATAATTCTTACAAAACTACCGATTCAAGTATCAAATTTTACAAAGATTATATGAGGAGTAGATGCTTAAGAAAATAACTTTTCAAGTGATATCCGCTATTAACAAGAAAAGTTAATTTAGGTTTACATATTTTCTCATTGTAAAAGATACTTATCATATGAACAAAATTCAAACAATGGTCATATGATTGCAACAATGAATTGTAGGTACAGTAATGTATTTTTTAAGTTAATAAGAAGCAGAAAATTATCTTAAAATTGTATAATACTTGCAGTTGTATAAAATAGAAGTCTATTTTTGACATAATTCGTGTATTTATTGTAGATTGTGTACCATATGTTAATGTTCAGAATGTAGAAATTCACAGGGTTCGTATTTTTCGTGTATTTTCCTTTCCGAGCTTGTGCCACTGATTCAATTTAGAGCCTGGTATATTTTTAATGAAGAATCATCTTTATTTATTGCGAATATAATGGAAAGATATGCCAACATCATTCAAGTTCACCAACTCTTTAATTGCAATTTCCATATGTGGTACATCTTGTAATATTTAACTAATATTATAAAATATAATATAAAATTAAATATGATGTAATGGTTTACAGAAACCGCATATATTATGAGAAAAATATATTTTTTGCTACAATACCTTCGCTGGTACTTCAACTTTTTTGAATTAGTCACATTACATACAGCATTCTAAATAATTTCTTTATTCATTTCAATATACTATAATGTGTAATATTAATATATAATAGCAAAAACGCATAATAAAGTTGTAAATTGTATCACCTTTTCGAAATGTCAAAATTTATTAGGTACCCAAAAGTTACAGAGTAGCCGTTAGAGGCGCTGACGCTCAAAATGTACTAGGGTACCTTTATATACAGGATATGGCCATGAGGCAAGATCGCCGCCATAAGCGAGCCAATGTCAAACATATTGATAATTCATTTCCCTATTTATTTGTAAGAAATGTGATATTATATTATACAGGAATATTAAATAATTACACTATGAATCTAAAAAGGTAATAAAAATTCGTTTATTTAAAAGATACATAATTATTATTATAACAGATTTAGAGGTTATGTAGCGTATAGGATATAGGTTGTTATTATCACATCAAATTTAATAAATGTGGTTATTGTTTACATAATAAGTATATATTTTAAACTTACCTTTTAAAAATTTAAATGTTTGTGCTTAATATTGGTAATTTTTATGTGTTTTCAATATTGCCAGTCATCGTAGTCAGTATCTCATGAAAATATACATATAAATAAAATAAAAGTATTACTTACATTTTAAATAAATATTAGAAGTATATTTAAATGTGTTTTGCATTAAAATAAAACAAGTAGCCACGAAAATACATAATAATTTACGCAACAACAACGAATGTGACAGTGGCCCTCTAATGGCGGATGAAACGCGAGCCACGTCATGGCCATACCCTGAGTATAAAGGTACCCTAAAATGTACACGTCACTTACATAGGGCTCGGACACAGCTGTTTCCAGTAACCTTGCGATCAGCTGTCCCGGCGCCCTGATAACAGCGCCATATGTTTTGTCATAGTTTTCCTTAGCGCTAATTCAAAATTAAAAGTTGGAATCAGTTTGCTGTCTTACCATTGTCTTACATTGAGGTGTAAACAACATTTATTTGTGCCTAAAGTCTTTTTGTAAATAGTGCTTGAGAATGTCAACTTATTTTAAAGCATTAAGTAGTAACGTAAATAATCGCTACTTAGATAAAATTAAATGAATAAACAACGGATCAATGATCCATATGATTGCGACGAAAGTGATTTTTCTAGGAATATTTTTGACTTTCATATAATGTGGATTAGTCTTTTATTTCATGATTTATAAATTCGAACATTTCAGGATATTATAAATATTTTGTAATTTTTATTTATTTCCCTAAGAACCCGATATTAAAAATATTTAATATGAAATTATTGTTTTCGTAACAATATCGTATTAAATACTTACTAAATATATACAATATGTGCAACGAAACGTGGAACATAGGACTTTAACATCAAAATTCAGATAGCCATGGGAATAAAAAACAAATAAAACAAAATATCAATTACGATCATACTTTAATATTTAATGCTGAATTATAATAATAGACACCAGACACAATGATTACAACAATTAACATCAATAACACTGAACTCAACTGCGATTTCGGTGAATATTAAAAATGGGAAATTATCAAATATTTAATAAGATCAGGATAAGAGTCACCAAAAAGTGCACGAATTTCTTCATAACTATTTCCTCTGCAATGTAATTTGACAATCAAAATTTTTTCTTCGGTACTGAACAAATCCATTTTATTATGCATAAACGAACAGTGATTTTTATTGATTACAACAGTGTAGACACAATCCTGACACAATGATTGTAACAATTAACATCAATAACACTGAACTGAACTGTCAGAATGAGATTTTGTTTTATTTGTTTTTTAATTCCATGGCTATCTGATTTTTGACAAAAATGTCATATCTTCTTTTCTAAATATCTAGTGCTAGAGATATTCTATTGCATTAAATGAGGACTTTTTTAAGTAAAAATTAATTCTAAACAACTTTTCATTCTTGTACTTTTGCTTTAAAATGTACAGGAGAGCCAATTTCCGCACATTTTTAAAATCCTATGTTAAACTCCTATGTTCCACGTTTCGTTGCACACACTGTATATATATATATATATATATATATATATATATATATATATATATATATATATATATATATATATATATATATATATATATATATATATATATATATATATATATATATATATATATATATATATATATTATTTTGATAATTAAAACTGAAACAAATCTTTTAAACACTTTTTGAAGTTACATTATTTATTTTTGAAAAAACATCACTACAAACATATTGGTACACATAATGGCTGGTACCACAAGCCTCGTTTTGAGAATGAAAATTTCTATATTTAATTTCACCCTCATTTTTGGAGAACGATTATATTATATTTGAATAGAAAATATGTTCTGCTTCAAAATAATATTTTGGAAAAAATCGTTCTTCATATATAATGATGAAATTAAATATTGAAATTTGACATTTCCAATAAAGCGTTTTCAAATCCGCGCTTTAAGCGCCATGTACCGAAATGCACTGCTCCATGGTGCGTAATTATTTATTCAAAATACATGAAACTCGACACTTTTTTGTCTACATAAAAGTGAATTAAAATTTCTGAAATAAAACGGGTGATTCATAACATTTTTGAGAATTATTCCTTAACAATATTTAATTTGAAATGTTTTTACAATATGTTAACGTACATTATATATAGAGCGCGGGCACTCAGCTGATCGCGTGACCTTCGAAACAGCTGATCTTACTGCCCCCGGCTTGTTACTCATTTCATTAGCAAATAAATGAGGTCGAGCGACAAATACGCCATCTATTCAAAGCGAGTTTTCCTTAGCGCTAATTCAAAATCTGAAATAAGTTTGTTGTCTTACAAAACAAATTTCTCTCGTATTTCATTGTGCGAGATTATTTAATGGTTTCTATAATGTATGTGTACTTCAAGAAGAAGCTATCACCTGATATGCAACTTCGCTAATTAGCAAAAATCGAGTTAATTTGTAATATTGACCCGCACGATTGTGATGAAAGTGGGTTTTCGCAGGATATATCGGATTTTTTGAATATTTTGCCAATGCATATAATCAATTATTTGTTACCAACGAAAGTGTTTAAACCCAAGAGCAACTAAACGGTTTCAGGAGTTTAAAACAAAAAAAAAAGCATTAAATTAACACATTGCAGTATAAATAGATTACTCACCTTTTCTTTTACTAGTAGGTTCAAGTTTTCCAAATTTCTTCACATTAATATCTCGCAGCCAACTACACCAGTAATACTTATACGGTTTTAAACTCCGGAAACCGTTTAGTTGCTCTTGGGTTTAAACACTTTCGTTGGTAACAAATTATTAATTATATGCATTGGCAAAATATTCAGAAAATCCGATATATCCTGCGAAAACCCACTTTCATCACAATCGTGCGGGTCAATATTACAAATTAACTCGATTTTTGCTAATTAGCGAAGTTGCATATCAGGTGATAGCTTCTTCTTGAAGTACACATACATTATAGAAACCATTAAATAATCTCGCACAATGAAATACGAGAGAAATTTGTTTTGTAAGACAACAAACAGATTTTGAATTAGCGCTAAGGAAAACTCGCTTTGAATAGATGGCGTATTTGTCGCTCGACCTCATTTATTTGCTAATGAAATGAGTAACAAGCCGGGGGCAGTAAGATCAGCTGTTTCGAACGTTACGCGATCAGCTGAGTGCCCGCGCTCTGTTTTCAAAAAGTTTTCCATACACACATATACCTAATATTAAGAAGTCACCCACTAATATCACACTAAAATCCCAGAAAAATACAACACAAACGACAAACACCACAGACCATCACTAACACAAAACAACGAACAAAATGGCTGTACTGTACCGACAAGTGGGGCGCCTGCACATATGTTTTCAAGGACACTTAAAACAGCTGTATGCCCGCGCTCTATACTCGTATTTATATTAATCACATTTATACACAAATTAATTAATATATTCATATTTGTTACCAATTATCGTATACCGTATGTATGGAGATGAAATATGTAATACATACAGGGGGGTGACCGCGATCCCGAAATATAGGACTTTAACATGTAAAATCAGATTTTCCTAATTTCCTGCTTCCCTATTTATTTTAGGTAAAAAAAAGCTTCAAATAAAAGTAGAGCATAAAATTCTGCATCTGAATCAATAAGCAACATTAATTTTTTATGCCTTCTAACGGCAGAAATTAGGTATGAAAATGTCGAACATCACCTCAAAAATAGAAATAGCCATGGAACTAAGACAAAATAAATAACAAATGTCTATAACGATTTATCTGTCACGTTAGGGTAATTTATTTTTATTAGGTATTTATAATTTCTGTTTCAATTAACAATTATCTGTTAATTTAAATTGATATTTGTTCACTTGAACAGATTTTACAAATAATAAAAAAATTAATTTAACCTAGCTTGACAGATAAATCGTTAACATTTGTTAATGTTTTGTTCAATTCCATGGCTATAGCTATTTTTGCGGTGATTTTCGACATTTTCATACCTAATTTTTGACGTTACAATGCATACAAAATTAATTTTGTTTAATGATTCAGATGCAGAATTTTTTGCCCTACAACTTTTATTTGAAGATTTTTTTACATAAAATAATTAGGGAAGCAGGAAATTACGAAAATCTGATTTTACATGTTAAAGTCCTATGTTCCGGGGTCGCGGTCACCACCCTGTACATTCTCTCAATAAAATATATTATTATTATTATTATTGTTATTATTACATTAAGAAAAAATAAAACGCACTGATTAAATCATGTCCAATAAGCAAAATGTGTATCTACAATAGTATGCGAGAAAAAAGGATGTGTCCATTTTTCAAACACACTGTATATACAGGATGGTGACCGGCACAGCCGAACATAGCACTTTAACATGTAAAATCATATTTTCCTAATTCCGTGCTTCCCTAACTATTTTAGGTAAAAAAGCTTCAAATAAAAGTTGTAGAGCATAAAATTCTGCATCTGAATCGACAAGCAAAATTAATTTGGTATGCCTTGCAACGTCAAAAATTAGGTATGAAAATGTCGAAAATCAGCTCAAAAATAGCAATAGGCATGGAATTGAGACAAAATAAATGACAAATGTCTTTGGCATTTGTTCACTTGAACAGAAATTATAAATAATAATAAAAATAAATTAACCTAGCTTGACAGATAAATCGTTTTTATTTAAGTTAATGTTTTGTTTCAATTCCATGGCTATAGGTATTTTTGGGGTGATTTTCGACATTTTCACATCTAATTTCTGCCGTTACAAGGCACACAAAATTAAATTTGTTTATTGATTTAGATGCAGAATTTTATGATTCACAACTTTTATTTGAAGCTTTTTTACCGAAAATAATTAGGGAAGCAGGAAACATGTACCTGAATGTAAACATACCTTAAGGACTATTCACTTTACTATAATCAATATAGATTTTCTTGTATGTTAAACATGAAATGTATTGTAATCTTTGTTAAACTTTGTCATTAAAACGTATTTAGGACGAACTATTATGACAAGGGGTTTATATGTATAATTTTTGTTATTTTATTTCTAAAGTTTTATTGTTGTTTTGTTACTTGTTTATTTCTTTTTGTTATTTTGTTAATGTTTTATATGTTGTTCTTTGTAAATAAATTTGATACTTCATAATTAATTTTCTTTCTTGGTTTTCCCTGATAAAGGTGTGTTGTTTTACTCAATGATGGATCACAACTTTTATTTGAAGCTTTTTTATCGAAAATAATTAGGGAAGCACGAAACATGTACCTGAATGTAAACATACCTTAAGGACTATTCACTTTACTATAATCAATATAGATTTTCTTGTATGTTAAACATGAAATGTATTGTAATCTTTGTTAAACTTTGTCATTAAAACGTACTTAGGACGAACTATTATGACAAGGGGTTTATATGTATAATTTTTGTTATTTTATTTCTAAAGTTTTATTGTTGTTTTGTTACTTGTTTATTTCTTTTTGTTATTTTGTTAATGTTTTATATGTTGTTCTTTGTAAATAAATTTGATACTTCATAATTAATTTTCTTTCTTGGTTTTCCCTGATAAAGGTGTGTTGTTTTACTCAATGATGGATAATGCGCATCACCTTTGGAAATTTTATAGTTGGGAAAAGTAAAATAAAATTGCGAAATGTACATTTATTTTTAATAAATAAAATGTGCAATTTGCGATTTTTTCTTCAAGTTTCCAATTGAAAATATTCAAAAGAAATGCACATTATACATTGATGAATAAAACAATAAATATCTAAGTCTTATTTCATTTTGAAAACGCCCCAGGTGTTTTGTGGGAAGGTAGTTACCCGTTCCTACCAAGAGATGGCGAGATAGACGCTGTTTTAGCCGATAACATTGTAGTTATCCATCTAGATAGTGTTTTTTAGACTGTGCACAAATCGGTCCGGATCAATTCGACCACTCGATCAGTTTGTTGTCTGTTGGTGCAATGGGCAAAAGGTCCATTTTTATTGCACCGTGACGTCATTTTAGAATGCACTACGTAGTTTTCTTATGAACCAGAGATGGGTAGAGTACCATGTACCATGTTGTTAAGTAAAATGATTAAAAGGACAAGTATTTATTTTCGATAAAAACTTATTTTAACACAGAAACTTTAATTATTTTGACTTTGATTATAAGGAAATTATTAATAAAGACAAAACAATTTATTTAAAAAACAACAGTTTTATTCTTGTTTGTAACTCTCTTAATAACAAACTAGTAACTACACAGTTATATAGCCGTGTTCCTTCGGGGTGTGATTCGCAATCGCAATCTAAATCATCAGAGTGCTCATGATTAAGAAGAAGTATGTTTTGTCGTTTCTTATTCGTTATCCCCACTTTGTCATTTTGTGATCACTAGCCTTCCCCTTTCTCTTCTGAATAATCCTTTTTGAATGATCACACGGATTTATTTCAGAGCAAATTTAAAAATGGCTGAAGACAATAGTTTTTGAGCGTAGAATATATCAAATTTGAGTTTGTTGCATCAAAGGAAATGTGATTTTCCTACAAAAGCATGTAATGACTCACCATACTTTTGAAAACAAAGAAAATATGTTACATAAAACATTTGTTTTAAATAAACATACTTCTTATGTTACTAAGAATTTTTTTTTATTTCTATATGATACATTTTTAAGGGTCTCGTCTCCTAAGCAAAATGTTGCGTGATTAGAGGTGTCGCAGTTTTTAGTTTATGACTTACATATTAATTTTGAAAAAATGAAATTATGCGACATGATTTCTTAAAGAATGGATCTACGCTTACCTGTTGTTAAAAATTTGAAAAAAATGTTTACAATCAATATTACAAAACTATGAAACAACACATTTTACACAATATTCAACATAATATATCTAATTAAATAGATATTTATTAGAAAATATAAGAACGTAGAAGCATAGTTTCACTTTCCTTCGATATGTTTGTTTTTGAAATTTTGTTCTATCTTTAATACTACGTATGTAATTTACTAATTTCTAAACCAATTTTACGGAATTTTACGGAAGCAGAAATGAGTTGCCCTAGTCATGGCGCGGTGGAGTACGGGTAGAGAGGAATAGAAGAGGGGATGGTTTTCCAACCCTGGATGATGCCAGTGCGGGGTGCGGGGTATATTTTGTATTCGTAGTAAATTGTTACTATAGACTGTATATTTCTATAACCCGATATTCAGAATTGACGCCGTGGCAAAAAAAAAACTAGACTACGATTATCTGCTCCCAGAAAAAAAACAAAGGACAATATTGAATATATTATCAAAGAAAAAGGTAGTTCGTTTTTTTTTTAAATATATTTAGTTCTTTTTTTAGTTAATCGATGCTAACAACTGATGACGAAAGGAAAAGTTATTACACAATATTGTACTGCAAAATCACTGACATCTGTCAATTAGAATTTTCTTAAATGTAGTAGCATAGCTGACTGAATTATGAAATTTAAATTGTTTAACTATATATCCATTGAATATAAAATAAAAAATGCAATCAAATCGTATAGATAATATAATATTCTGTAATGTTTATAATAACATTAAATGCCAAGAGCGTTTTTTCAAGAGAAACTGTTAAAATCTTTAAATGAGGGTAGTTCCGGTTGACCAATTATAACCAAAATCTAATCAGATCTTCATATGGATGTAAATAAATGGAATACGAAAGAATTATAATTTTTAGAATTGTAGTGTTGGAGTTATCGTCTATGAAATAGTCATCACACACACACACACACACACACACACACACATACACACACACATACACACACAAACACACACACACACACACACACACACAGACACACGTCATCGTAAAAATGGTAAAATCGTATTCTAGGGAACTTTAAAACGTACTTATTCACTAAAAATTCATCATCGATTTTTTTGACCAAAGACAATACCTTCCTTACCTAAAGGTGACGGGAGATAAAAATCGATTACGATGAAGGTTTTTGGAAAAGAAACATGGAGCAACATTTAATAGGTCTGTATGGATTGCGTTCTTTCTTGTGCTCATTGATCCCCGTTATACGAGAGGGCTTCCATTTCGAGAAAAACACATTGAGGCATACGTTTGATATTTTTTGCGACTCGTTTATCCATTTAATTTGCTTCTTTTCGCCGCCTAAGTAGATAAAGTTGTCTACTTTTTCAATTTCATCGTTTCCTATTTTTTAAATGTGTCTTTTTTTTCGAGATTGCTTTATTATTTTTGTTTTAGCTGTAAAATCTCCTCGAAATATTCTCATATATTTTTTTTACACTGTGTATACTTACTGAATATTATTTTGCCGTTTACTGGAAATTTAGAATCTTTCGCAAGAAAATTTATGTACAGAATTTATACGTAATACACGGGATTGACGGAAGGTATTGTGCTGGCCACATCAGATTTTTTTCTTTGTGTAAGGAAATTGACATTCCTTTAATTTTTTGAGAAATACTAGTATATGTATTTCTTATTTTCTCTTCTGTATTTTTTTTCTGTATATATAGAAATCTTCATTGTCAAAGATTTTTTTCTTTCTGAATATGATTCTTTTTTTATTACCTAGTAGTATGTAAATGGTTATTGAAATAATTAAGTATATTCCTTTAAATTAATTTGAATATGATTTTTTTATATTAGTTTTTATATTTATTTTTCTATCATATACCGAAGTCTACCAACAGCACCAACCCGAATTCCGAATATGAAAGCAATCCATTTCTCTCCGTCTATTGCTATTCCCGTCTCCTGAGGAAAATGTTGCATGTTTAGAGGTGTCGTAGTTTTTATTTTATGACTTACATATTAATTTTGAAAAAATGAAATTGTGCAACATAATTTCTTAAAAAATGCTTACCCGTTGTTAAAAATTTGAAAAAATGTTTATAATTAATATTACAAAACTACGAAATAACACATTTTACACAATATTCAACATAATATATCTAATGAAATAGATATTTATTGGAAAATATAAGAACGCAGAAGCATAGTATTACTTTCCTTCTATACGCTCGTTTTTGAAATTTTGTTCTATCTTTAAAATTACGTATGTAATTTACAAATTTCTAAACCAATTTTACGGAATTTTACGTAAGCTGAAATGAGTTACCATAGTCCAGGCGAGGTGGAGTACGGGTAGAGAGCAATAGAAGAGGGGATGGTTTTCCAACCCTGGACGATGCCAGTGACTACAATTTGTATTTTCTTATAAAAAAATTTCAAACAGAAGCCCAGGTATATATAGGAAATTGTATATGAAGAAGAAGAAACAAGAAAAAGAAAAATCTAATGCAAGACGAAGATTATTTGCTCCTCCAAATAAAAGGAGAGAAACTGGACCTAAGGTTGGACCTGATAAAGAGTATGGTCTTCTTGGTGAGGCAGACTTTGATATGTCGGACGGAGAATTTATAGAAAAAAATCTGATGTGGCCAGCACATAACCTCTCGCCGTATATTTTACCTGGCTGTATGCATAAAGCAAAGAATATTTTTATAAATACAAATAATATATTCATATATATCTACGACGTATAAACTTCTTTATTATTCAATAATAGCATGTCTCAACATGAAGATATTTTACCATAAATTATGTTACAATAAATTACAAAGTAGAGTTTACCATATATAAATATTAGGCTGGTAACTGCAATTTTCAATTCGAACAACGTTGTTTACTTTCTCTTCATATTCTTCTAGTAAAAACATTAATTTTGGGCGGTCTAAAATGTATATATGGATTGTGCATCTATTCTTACATATCTTCTTTTACATTTTATTTTTTCATACATGTTATATCTAAATAACACTAATTCCCTTTAATAAAGTGACGGATAGATTGCACTCCGATTATTCTTATATCGATGTGTAATTTTGTCAATATTTACAACTTACTTGAGAAGAATTTGATAGCTTTTTCGCAATTCAAAGTTACTCTAGTCTATAGTACTGGTGTACATTGTCCCATAATGTTTGAAACAAATTTAAGTCCTTCAACCTAGACTTGTCATCTCCATAATAGTCACAGATCAAGAACTAAGGGCTTCTCCAAGTACATTTTTAATTCATTACTCATTATTTCTGACATGACATTTATCTGTCAGTTACAAATAATTTAAATTATCAACTATTTTTCATGGCATTCTTTCGGCTGTCAAATTTATTACAACAGATTATTTTATATATTATACTTCTTTTATCTCTAAATCTATGGAATATATAATAAAATATTTAAATGTATCAGATAGAGAATTTAATTTTCTTTAATATTACCACGAAAAAATTTCAAAAAATAATATTTAGAAGATTTTTTTTCAAGAATCTTCTACTTCCGGTTGTCCAATTATTACCAAAACCTTTTCAGATCTTCCCATGAATGTCCGATTGGGAAATACGTTGTTAAACAAATTTTAAGTCTTATAGTTTTTGAGTAACCGCCCACACACACATACACACACACACACACACATCCACACACACACACACACACACAGACATCATCGTAAAAATGTTAAAATCGGATTGTAGGGACCTTAAAACGTGCTTATTCAATAAAATCTGGATATGCGATTTTTAGCATGAATGCAATACCTCTCTTAGCGAGAGGTAAAAAGACAAAATTCCTACAATTGTTGGAAAAAACTGAAGGAGAAAGGGAAAAATTATTTCAAGATACTGTATTGCAAAATCAAAGCCAAGTATGGCAAACTGAGAGAGTGAAGAGATTGATTGTGTCTAATTTCGGCAAAATATGTAAAATGCGCCGCTCTACCTCTTGCAAAACGATTTTAGAATCAATATGCTGTATATGTCATTTTCTGGAAATGCAGCAACAAAATTTGGAATAGAAAATGAACCCATTGCAAGACAAAAATTTGAAGAAATGAGCAATTTGCAAGTAAAAACCCACAGGATTTTGTTCATTGATAAGGAATATCCTTTCTTAGGAGCAAGTCCTGATGGTTTGATTGGGGAATCGGGATTAATTGAAATTAAATATCCTTCATCAGCACAAAAAAATTCTCCTATTAGGTTAGGGCGTTATTTCGAAAAAAAATGAATTTTTGCGTAATACGTGATGATAAATTACATTTAAAATGAAATCATTCATACTTATATCAAGTCCAGGGTCAGTTACGAATTACTGGTAAAAAATATTGCATGTTTGTAATATGGACTCCAAAAGGTATATCAATGGAAAAAATTGATTACGATGAAGACTTTTGGAAAAATAAACATGGAGCAACATTTAATAAAGTTCTATATGGATTGCGTTCTTCCTGAGCTCATTGATCCCCGGTATACAAGAGGGCTTCCATTTCGCGAAAAACAAATTGAGGCATAAGTTTGCATTTTTTGCGGCTCGTTTGCCGATTTAATGTACTTGCTGAATATTATTTTGCCATTTTGCTCTTTATATAAGGAAATTTTTATTTTTCCATCTCTAAAAACTTTTTTTCTATATCTAGAAATCTTCATTGTCAACGATTTTTTTTCTTTCTGAATATGATTTATATATTTTATATAATTACCTAGTAATTGGTTATTGAAATAATTAATAATTAAGTATATTTTTTAATTCAATTTCAATAAAATGATGTTTTTTTTGTTTCTTATATATATTATTATATACCAAAGTCCACCCATCCGAATTCCAAATTCCGAATATGATAGCAATTTATTTCTCCCCATCTATTGCTATTCATTCTTCAATATCCACCCCACTACACCTCAACGAAATGTTGTATTGACCAACGCGTTTCTTCTGGATCTATCAACTCAATACAAATGTTCAACTATAAGTGGGCCGTACTAAACATCTCCGCACCGCGCCACACTTCTCATTCAGATAAACAGATTCCATGTAGAGCCACGAGGAGTCGAGACCCTTAATGTGCTGACTATAACACTTGACAATAGATTATTTATACAATAAAATAAATTAGTCTGCATTGGTCTGTATATGACATTTGACGCTAGATGGTGTTTATATTATTCTAGTTGTTTTCTTGATATATTTTTTAAATCTTGATTCAAAAGGATCACAATTAAACTAATCATGATTCACAAAAATCACAATCACAGCCCGAAGGAACACAGCTTATCTGTCATTTTTTGTAGTGTTTATTTCAATTATTTCACGTCTTTAAAACATATAACCACGTTTCTGATTCCCACCTACTCGTCCTCTTGTTTTAAAATATTCATCATCACAAACAGTTAGTGTCAATTTATTTAATATAAGTTACGTTTTTACTTTCCGCCATTTCAAATTTTGTTTAACTGACATGTCCGATGACGGCAGCACCATCGGGCCGATCAGCTGCTTCTGAATTGGTACTCGCAGTATTGTGACATATGAGAACAAACAACAAAAGTAATTTTTTTCACTTAAAATGGGGTTTGGTACCACAGAACATTTTAGATTTCTGGAAGCAACAGCTACTTGTAAATGTATTATAGAAGATATGTTAAAATGTATTTATAATTTTATATATATATAATCAATCGAAATTGATGATCGCAGGTGAGCGAATTATAAACGCTAACCACATAATATTATGTGGAGTATTAAAAAATTACGGTATAATGTGGGTAATATTTGCACTTTGTCTGCGAACCAGTGCAATTTCTGCAAAACCACATGAAATCAAAATACATTTAGAGAAAATTTAAAAATTATTAGTGCAGAATGCACGTGTAAAGCTAGATAAAGACCACGAAATATGTAATTATCCGATTTAAAATGACAAGAACAAACTTTCATATGTTTTGTTATTTGTTTTGTACTACGAATTGCATATTCCCATGCTTTTCGTCGATCCATATCCATTTCAACACTTGCTCTTGTCGTAATTTTAACTTTATTTTGGCCATGTTTCGGAAAATTATAAAACCCAATGCCTATGTCTCGACCAGATCTTGAGAGTGACGTCAGAATATACAACAATTTGTATTACTTTTTCCCATTTTTATTCACATCAAATGATCAAACCACATGTAACTCAAGCATACAGTCACAATATAGTACCAAATCGGAAAGTTCATATTTTTCCCACCAGATGTCATGTCGCAGCTTTTCAGTTGTCAATACGTAAACAACCTACTGCGCACTACATATATGTCATTTTTGTCTTTTGATGTAAAAGGTCCATTGGTGTAAGTGCTCAGCAGTGTTGCCAGTCTAGTGAAATTTCACTAGATCTAGTGTAGCCAATCTAATGATTCAGTGAAAACTTTTATGAAAACCCTGAAATCTAGTGATTTTCAAAGTTCTGTAGAAAATACATTAAAAATTACATAATTTTTAATTTTTTGTAATATAAATACATCCATAATGCATTCACCATTGTTCAAATAATTTTAATAAGAGAAAATTTACAAAAGTGACCTTTATTAACGAGTAGAATAGGTACATTCGTTCAACAACGCAATCGGGTTTTGCTCTACTGTGCGTGTCCGTCAACTTTTCACTGCGTCTCAATAGATTCTGTACTTCCCCGAGCTCCGATAAAAATATGTTCAGAAGAATCAGTTATTACAGGTAGTTCCAGGACTATTGTAAAAAAAATAACAGCTTATTTCTGAGTTCATTTTGAGTAAAAAATGTTTTATGAATGTATGTTCGGAAACTTTTCGTTACAATTTAGTTGCATATTTATAGTACTTTCTTTTGTTTCTGTCTTTCAACTAGAGGTGTTTCATATAGGGAAGTCATGAACGTTCTTTATCGTTATTTTTTTTTTTACTTGTTAACATTTTTTCATTTTTTACTTATAAAATATTACATACAATGCAAACGTACACAAAAAGTACTTTAGCTAAAACTTGATAATACACATATATCTATTAAATAATATATTGCGGATCCCTTGCTCTTCTTGAAGCCTAGAATGAGAGATGGGAATATCATTTCTGCATAAGACTATCTGTCTCTAATTCTGATTCCTTGATTATGCGCATTTGAATTCTATTGGCTAACGCTGACAGCGATTGCCAAGTTGATCCGGCGGGTGTGTTCCAAAATCATGCCATGGAGTATGGAGTAGAGTAGCGTAAGAGTATATAACTATAATCTGAGAAATTAAGTAATGTACCTACTATTTATTTTGTGTGTAAATTCTTGAACGTAAATATTAGTAATAATAAATAACAATGAAATATTCTAGTACTGAATTTGAATTAAATAATTTACTTGTTGTACAGTAAAAATAATAGGAATTAAATCTGGTCAGGATTAATTTATTTTTGGTGACGGTAAAGAGTAAAAGAAGTAATTTCTAAAATATTTATTGATTTCTAAATAACTTAATTCTGTTGAACTTATTTCTAATATAAACGTCTTTCTCTGAAAGTAACTTCGTCTAGTGATAAAATCTAATTTCTTAAAATGTATCATTTATAATTTTTATAATTTGCGTTTTGTGTTTGTCTAAAATGGTTTATTCTTTGACGTGGTTTAAAAATTCTGTTGTATTAAACACATGCCAATTGCTTAGTGGACGGCATAAACATATTACAGGTCTCTTCGAAAGGGAAAATTTTAAAAATCCTGTTTGTGGAAAAGAGTCTGCGAGTGTCAGTAGATTTGACCATGATTATGTTAATTCAATGTGGGGTCTAAATACCTATGTTAAAAATGTAGTAGAATACATAGCGGGATATGTTCTAAGCAAAATTAAAAAATGAACATCTGCTCATTTTGTTGGGACTATTTTTTGTGCTCTCATAAAAGAGAGAGCATATTAATTAACATAAAAAATCGGGGGAGTCTCCTATACCCCTCAAAAGAGAGGATATTTATTTGTAAAATGGCTGAAAGGGTATTAAGAGAAAACCAAGAACAAATGTTTAAAAATAAAAAAAAACTAAATCAACAGATGGTTCTTAACGTATATCAACAATGTTTTACATATGTTTTTAATACAACAGAATTTTTAAACCACGTCAAAGAACAAACCATTTTAGACAACCACAAAACGCAAATTATAAAAATTATAAATGATACATTTTAAAAAAATATATTTTATTACGAGACGAAGTTATTTTCAGAAAAGAACGATTATGTTAGAAATAAGTTCAACAGAATTGTGTTATTTAGAAATCAATAAATATTTTACAAATTATTTCTTTTATTCTTTACCTTCACCAAAATAAATTAATCGTGACTAGATTGAATTCCTATTATTTTTACAGTACAACAAATTAAATTATTTAATTCAAATTCAGTACTAGAATATTTCATTGTTGTTTATTATTACTAATATTTATGTTCAAGAATTTACACACAAAATAAATAGTATGTACATTACTTAATTTCTGAGATTTATAGTTATATACTCTTACTCTAATACTCTACTCCGTACTCCATGGCATGATTTTGGAACGCACCCGCCGGATCAAATGGCAGTGGCTGTCATCAGCGTTAGCCAATAGAATTCAAATATTACGAACATGCGCATAATCAGGGAACTAGAATTAGAGACAGATAGACTCATGCAGAAATGATATTCCCATCTCTCATTCTAGGCTTCAACTATTTTCTACGTTAGGATAGGAGCATTAGAAATATATTAGTTAATAGATATATGATAATACAATAGTTTTTGAGATATTTTAATTTTTAGAAAAGTTCAATTATTTATAGAAACAATTCAAATTTGCGGATTGCATTCCTTTCTTTAAATATAGATTAAAATTTAAAAATATGTAGTGTAACTGAGCGTGCAGGAAGTATAGAAATAAATATTTAAGAGAGTATTACAAAACAATAAAATTATAAAATCTAGTGAAATTTGTTCTTAATTTAGTAACTTTTTGCAGTAACATCTAGTGATTTATTATTTTTAAACATGGCAACACTGGTATTCAGTCGGTTAGTGCCAGGGAATAACGGGAACCGCCACTCAATGCTATAACTAACGAACCTTGGTAGTTAGTGTTTCCCAAGTCCGCTCGGATGGCGCTAGTATCAATTTTTATATTCTGCGCGCCTGTAAAAATATTTGAAATAAATACACAAAAGTTTTTATGGATATAAGTTTATATTAACAGAAATAGTACAAAGTTGTGATATGAAAATACAAACAATATACATGTATAAATTGAAATATATGTGAATTTTACAGAAATACATTAATAATGCACTTATTTATCACATTGAAAATTTTCAGTTACTGTTATTAGTTTGTTACATTAATATTTCCTTAATTTACCATATTCAACAATGTCCATACAATTTTACAGAGTTGTGATATGAAAATACAAAGAATATACATGTGTAAATAAAATGATATATGAATTTTATAAGAACACACTTATAATGCACTTATTTATCACATAGAAAAATTTCAGTTACTGTTATTAGTTTGTTACATTAATATTCACTTAATTTACCTTATTTAACAATTTCTATACAATTGTACAGAGTTGTGATATAAAAATACAAAGAATATACATGTATAAGTAGAATATGTGATTTTTACAGAAATACATTAATAATGCACTTATTAATCACATTTTCAGTTACTGTTATTAGTTTGTTACATTAATATTTCCTTAATTTACCATATTCAACAATTTCTATACTTATTCATTTTATTACAATTGGGTTATTAATATGTATACATTAATTTAGTGTGAATGAATATTAAGAAATTGTTTTCCAATGTATAATACGAAAATAAATAAATTTTCAAGGAATATCATACCCCTGATCACATTCCTTATGTTTGTACTCGTATAATATATGCATATATAATTTTCATATAGAAAACAGATTACCAAATAATATTGAATTAATGCTGATAATTCTTATGAATCTGATGTTAAATGAGCAATTCATATTTTCAACGTAGTGATTAATATAGTATTGTATAAGTCAGTCAGTAATTTCGTTTATTATTGACCAGTACTTACTGAAATTTATACAAAACAGAATATTTTTAACAATAGTAAAAGTAAATAATTCGCATATTACATATGTTTCTTTGCATTGTAATATTTTTCTAGAAATTTTGTATTATATTACAAGATAAATAAATATGCAACTTACAATATACAAAAATATAAAAGTTCAAGTGAAACAATTAAGTTTCATTTTGATAGTAACGAAGAGTTTTGAATTCTTCGTAACTATTTTGTTCCTGATGTGATACACCTTATTGTTTCGTCATAACAACTTTAGGATATTTCACCATATTGAATGTATAAAAACAAAAACATTATAAACCATAGTACATTATTGTTGATCTGTTGTATAAATGCTGTAATTCACAGCATTGGGTGATCAATAAATGAGTATTTCTACGGTACAATGGTTATGAAAGAAACTTACTCGGAAGAGAACTCTGGTTGCACCAATATAAATCGGTCCTGGTAACACACAAACAAATGATGAATTCAAGAATAAGTGTAAAGTACACGAACAAGGATAAATTATTCGGGTTACTGCCCCGTGTGATGAATTCTGGAGTCAGTATGGAGAAAATGTAACTAAGTCGGTCGCAGGAAGAGCAGAAGTGATGACTTTTGGAGCCAATATAATGAAGATGTCCTACAATATTTTCAAATATTTATGTTTTGTAACACATCATATTGAAAATACTTACGTACTGTTTACTTGCGTTGTGTATGCTTCAACGGGTTTCTCTAGCGATTAGCAGGTAAAGTGTTGTATGGGATTCAAAAAAGCTTGAGTACATCTGTCTTGTACTTTCTGGATCTCGTTCCGTCCAAGCCAACGTCAAAGTCAAATACACCACATTCAAATCGAAGTCCAAAATGAACAGCGAAGTCAAATATTTCAAGAAACACTATCTAAATGCACTCAAACTCACGAAAACCAGAATCAGAAATGAAACAATATTATTCTATCACAATATTTCATGTTTTATTCAGCTCTTTACAATTTCTTGCCATTTCTCGTTTCAAACTAATTGAATTAATTAGGTAATACACAACACAAATTACCTTGAAAAAATATAATTTTTAAATTTGGGACTTTTGTGCCATCTAGCAGGTATAAAAACATTTGTAGTCGTGATTCCCAAGTCCGATAGTTGTCGCTAGGTGAGTACCAAAACCGTACATCTAAGTGAAACTTCCCGGTATTCCCTGGTTAGTGCTGTGCTGTGGGTTAGTGAGTGTTGTTTTGTGTTGTGTTTGTTCGGTTTGAATTGGAAGCATGATTTAATGAAAAGATGTTCCAAGAATATTTTAGCAGACATTTGAAATATGTTTGAACTGTAAGTATATAATTACAATTATTTTAAGTTTATATATGATGATTAGTTATGTTACATGTAACATGTGATTCAATGTGAATTATAACTTGTGTAATTAAAATACTAGGTTTAGGTTAATAACATTTTATATGTATAGGTATAGTATATATAGAGGATAAAGAAAAGTAATATAACCCGTTAATTTTTAGGTTACACATGTTATTGGAAATGATTATATTCAATTAACTTTACAATATCTTGAAATATATCTCTTTGGTATTGACAGGTGTGTATAACTTTTATGTTTACAGTTCAGTTTTAACTGATGGTTTAGACCCGATCCTACCATCTAAAGTGACCGATTTAGTTAAGAATTAAACTGAAGGTTAGAAATGATGTGAACAACTTCCACTTAGCTCTAACAAAAGGTGGTATGAATAATTTTGCAACATAATCGTTGGTTATCATTAACTGTCACTTTAACTAGAGGTGGTAGGAGCGGGTCTTAGAAATTTAACTAGATGCCCTGAAACTGGACAATAAAGTATATAAAATACTGTAAATCTCTAGTAATTTTAATTTAACATGAAGCACATTAGTAGTCTGGTATTAACTTTTTAATGAGCTGTTTTGATATCTTTTGTCTAGAAATTGTTTTTAACTCTTTAATTTTTCATTTTAATATTATATTAAATGGCTGCAGTTTTATTGCCTGTATTTGTAGTTAAGGTGGTCATTTTTACCTTCCGTCACCTTTAGGTAAGAAAGGTATTGTGTTTTTGGTCAAAAATTTTGGTGGTGAGTTTTCAATGAATAAGCACGTTTTAGGGTCTCTAGAATACAATTGTACTATTTTTGCGATGTCTGTATGTATGCATATACCGTGTGTCTGTCGTAAAGGTGTACATAGGAGATTAACATGGGAAATTAGTTTTTTGCAATTCCCTGCTCACCTAATTATTTTAAGCCAAAACGCGTGAAATAAAAGTTTTAGGACATAAAATTCTGCATCTAAATCAATAAACAGAATTAACTTTACATGCTTTATAACGACAGAAATTAAATATGAAAATGTCGAAAATTACGTTGAAAATATCGATAGCCATGGAATTAAACAAAAAATAAATAAAAGCTTGACGTTTTATTTGTCAAATAAGTTATTTGACGTTTCTGACAATTTGATTTTGTCTCTGGTTTTGTTGTCTGATATTATTAAAAAATGAATATTTATACTAATGAAGAGCGTGTTTTCATAATAAAATGTTTTTATGGAGGTAATAGTTACCGCAAAGTGCGTGATTTATTTTCCGTTAAGTTTATGGATCGGCCGATTCCCAGTGTAACTACAATTGCTAAATTGGTGACAAAATTTGAAAAGACTGCTAGTGTGTCTTCAAAAAATACACGTGAGCCGCGTTATCAGAATGTAGGACGAGCAGAAGAACGTGCCTTGCTGGAAGAAAGAGTGTTAGGAATGATAAGTGTAAACCCCTTCTGTAGTACTAGATGTATTGGAAATGAGTTGGGAGTTCATCAAAGCATCATACATAATATTAAAAAAAAGCAGAACAGTGTTTTGCGAAGATATGCAAAACCGGGCTTATAATGATCAAACTTTTTATCGTCCATTTGTTTTACCGACGAATGCACTTTCACGTTAAATAATGAACCCAATACCCAAAATACACGTTGTTGGGCAACAGAAAATCCTAGAATTAGTATTTCAACAAGGACACAATATCCCCAGAAAGTTAATATGTGGACTGGAATTTTAGGTTACCACATAATTGGTCCTTTTGAAATACGTGGCAATCTAAATACGGAAAATTATTTGGAGATGCTACAAAACGAAATTGGTCGTGCAATAGACGATGTTGTGCGCCCAGATCGAGAGGTCTGGTTCCAACACGAGGGATGTCCTGCACACTATGGCAGAAACGTTAGGGAATATTTGGATCTGGCATTTCCTGGGCGCTGGATTGGACGAGGGGGTATTATTAACTGGCCTGCTAGATCTCCAGATCTTGCTCCATGTGACTTTTTTTATGGGGTCACTTAAAAAAATCAAATTTATAAACAAAGCCATGAAAACATAAATGATCTGAGAGATGCCATATTTAATGAATGTCATCGTATAACTCAGCGGCAACTATTTAATGTACAAAGGTCGTTTTACAATAGATTAGGTAATAACCCAATCTAATTGTCTTATCCAAAATGGTGCCGCATTTGAATATTTATTGTAACTATTATCTTTAAATTATAATTGTTATTCGTTTACTAATTATAAAACTTTTCTTGCTTGAAAATATTGTTATAAAATATTGATTTTTTTATAAATTCATATTATTTAAACAAAACTGTATTTTTTAACTTTATTTATTAATCTAATATTTCTGTTATTGTCATACTTAACGATATTTGTCCAAATCAAATTGTTAGAAATGTCAAATAAGTTAACTTACGTTGTGACAGATAAAACGTCAAGCATTTATTTATTTTTTGTTCAATTCCATGGCTATCGATATTTTCAACGTAATTTTCGACATTTTCATATTTAATTTCTGTCGTTAAAAAGCATGTAAATGTAATTCTGTTTATTGATTTAGATGCAGAATTATTATGCCCTAAAACTTTTATTTGACGCGTTTTTGCTTAAAATAATTAGGTGAGCAGGGAATTGCAAAAAACTGATTTCCCATGTTAATCTCCTATGTACACCTTTAAGATAGACACACGGTATGTATGTATGTATCTGTCTGTGTGTGCGCGTGGGCGCATGAGTGTGTGACGATTCTTTCGGATCCGATAACTCCAATACTACAATTAAAAAAAATTACATTTTTTTGTATTCCTGTTCCCTTACATTCATATGCAGACGTGATTAGATTTTGGTTATAATTGATCAACCGGAAGTAGCCTAATTTGAAGATTTTAACAGTTTTTCTTGAAAAATCGCAAGTAAATATCATTTTTCCACATTTAATGTTATTATAATTATTAAAGAATATTGAATTCCCTATACGATTTGATTGTATTTTATGCTTCATATTCAATGGATTTAGAGTTAAAGAATTATAAAGAAATTAAATTTCATAAAGAAGCCAGCTATGCTATAACCATGGAAACAGTAGATACTATATTAAGAAAATTCTGATTGACAGATGTCAGTGTCAAGTGCATTGAGCCCAAACTCATAATTGGGCTAGTTTACAATTTTAACAAATTATAAAATCTACACAAATGGTTAGAAATTTCTACAAAATTCTTTCGGCATCTTTAAATATAGCCAAATGACGTGATAATAGGTGGACCGGCATTTTAAGGATCATCTTCTAGTCCAGATTTAGCTTGTACTGCAATCATTTACTTTTGGCACAATGAAAAACAATTTCTTAAAAATCCAATGCGTACAGGTAAAACCTACCTGGCAAGACATATAGGACAATACTCACAGGAAAATGTGGGGGCTTAGGGATACAATGCATAATAGAATTAAAGTTGGTATTACCCCTTACTAATAAAGGTGATGTAACCTAATATTAAATGGTGGTATTTGAACATTTTCTATTTTGGTAAGCTTAATTAATATATTTTAAACTAGTCGAAAAAAAATTATAGAAATTTCTTACGATTTGCGTAGGTTTTATAATTTGTTTTTTGAAACTGTTAGCCAGCCGAACTAATATGAGTTTGGGCTCGTAGTATTTTTGTATTATAATTTTACTGGAAATATAGAATCTTTTGCAAGAAACTTTCTATATGGAATTTGTACAAAATAAATAGAACTGACGAAAGGGAATGTGCTGGTCACCTCAGATTTTTTTATATTTGTAAAATTATAAGGAAATAAAATGTAATATTATTATAAATATTTTTATTTATTTATTTATTGCAGACAAAAGTTCTTGGGAACCCTGACTTAAATCGAAGATGCATTGTGAATCTCCATTTCGAACAATAGATTTTTCTCATCGTTAATTAGTTATACTGGTAAGTGAAAATTATTAATATTACAATTTTCTTTTAAATAATTTTCTATTTTTATTATAATTTTTTTTAAAAAAATAAGGTTTTTACACAAAGCAAAGAAACATAAGCGTTCAATGGCGCTAGAAAATCTAGCAAACGTTTACTTAGCATTTGCTATCTGATATAGTGTGCATTGAACGATCTGCTTGTTTTGCTACGATCGAACTGTCAGATGACTGTCAGTCAGTGAGGTTACGAAAATTGAAAACTTCCAAATATTGAATTTTTGCATAGAAGATAACACTGATATATTGAATGCAGTGTCAGATAAATAATAAATAGAAAATAAACTCTCAATGGTATTAATTACCTGCATAATTTAATTAGGATATTCCACGCAAGTGAACTCAAGTACAAATATTTTAGGTTATTTTTACGTAATTCATTAATTTTCATTGAAAATATATTCAAATATTACAAATGATATTTGAATTTGTGCGCCATATTTTTACATGCAGCAAAACAAGCGAGAAAATAGTCGCTTGCTTTGCTTACTTAGCAAAACGAGCAAATGCTAAGTTAGCAAGCCGTTCAAAACATTTTACTTCCGCTTTGCTCGATTAGCTAGCTTCATTGAACGCACCTATTGAGTTAAAATTGGTATATTAAATCAGGCTGGGCATACAAATTCCGAAATGCACATTTATCACTCACTAGATTTCTAAGTATATACATTTTCCTAAAGTATCAATCTGTTCCTTGAAGTTATTAGGTCTGGTCGTTTGTCTTACTCTAAGCACGTAGTAATACTCTGATATATTTCTCTTATTTCGCTTTAATCAGATCTGAGTAATTACTCGGAGCGTATACAAACGAACGTAATTTTTGTGTAGTGCGAGGAACTTGTCAAAATTTTAAAGCTATCATAAGAAACAAATGTTTGGTAAACATGGATCTTTTGACAGAAAATGAAATAATAAATGATGACGATGATGTTATATATGTCGTCGGATACTAGCAATGAAGATAACATTGTTTATAAAAAAATTAAATTGTTAATTCATTAATAAAATTTTCGTGCAATAAATATTTTGCACTTTTTTATGTACGTCAACCACTATGATTGAGATATATCTAAACACAACCCAACTGAAAAAATTACCCACAATACTTCTTGCTCTTTCTTACTACTCCTTTCTACATGGAGTAAGAAAATCATGATCTAAACAGAGATGAGCAATTGCTCGATTGAAACCGAACAAAATTTAAGTAATGATCTGTGACAATCGAATGCGGATTTCTGCATGGAGTAGAAAGAGTAAGACAAACCAACAGACCTATATTGTTCTGCCCTTGTATTTTTTTCCTAACGTGCAAATATACTCCTTGAAGTTATATTGCCCTGTACACAGTGATCTCTACTTACATAGATGGATAGGAAAGAAGCAGTCCAATTACGTCACATGGATTTTTTTATGCAAGAGTATCTCTTTCTAATGCAGTTCTCAAACTGTTTTGTTACATTATTTTAATAAGTAAAAATGTAATTTTTTGAAAAGAATAAAACATGAATAATTTATTCATTATTGCTGAAAATAGCTAAATTAATATAAATTATTCAAAAAGTAATTCTCATAAGGTTTCTGGAATTTTAATGAAACAATTTAAAAATATTTTTTCTAATAAACATAATTTATGTACATTAAAACATGGATGAAAGATAAAAATGAACATTAAATAAATAAAATACACACTTATAATGGTAATCTGTTTTATTAAAGAAACTAACAATTTATTAGGAATAACAAACATTACAGACTACCAAGTAAACAAATTTTGATCTCTGTAATGTTACATAGAAGTTATTATCACACATGCAATGTCCATTATATTGTCCCAAATACATCTCTGAGTGATCTCAGCGACTGCTAATGTCCGCCCCTTGTTTGTGATGTGACATAGATGTTTTCAAGTGACCTCTATCTAATATTATCATACAACCATTGAGAGATGTTTTATTGTGATGTGATATAGATGTTTTCAAGTGACCTCTGTCTAATATTATCATACAACCATTCAGAGATGTTTTCTTGTGATGTGATATAGATGTTTTCAAGAGACCTCTATCTCATATTACCGTGGAACCATTCAGGGATGTTTAGAAGTTACAATATTTACACCCCTCTCCCTACCTAACCCCTCCTCACCTAGTATAAAAGTAAATATAAATAGGAGTAAGTATCAGAATGTTAAATTGATTGAAATACAATATATGTATTACAACATATATAATAATTATTCTGGGTGGATGATGTAACAAAACCAAAAGCAAATTAAATGCAGAACAATACAAAATATGTAACTAATATTTAAGTTTTTCCTCGGGCAAATCGTTGCGCCGCATGCCGAAACCAAGCCTTCACCAACTCTTCAAATTCAGCGTCTTTTATAGATTGAAAATTAGACTTAATGCTCTCTGCAATAATAATAATAATAATAATAATAATAATAATAATGACAGCTATAATTTAAATAAAATATATTACAAGTTTCAGTACCTTTAAGTATACTCATAACTTTTAAATTTCTTAGGGGGAAATTTTGTTTTGCCCCTGTCCAGGAGCATTTTCGGGCTAGATCATTGGTAAACACTTTTTGTAGCGCCCGGTGAATTCCATTTTTTGAGGTGGTACCGCCTAGCATGCTGATCAATGAGCGCTGAAAATTTTTATAGTACATTAATTGGTTTATGTAGTGTTTGGTTATTACAAACAAAATAACAAGATATACAGTACATTTATGCAATTTAACCTGTAGTCAATAACTTCATTATTTTATTTTATTTTTGAGTAACTGATTACTTACATATTGTGAACAAGCAGCTTCATTTTCTTCTAAGAGCAAATCAAAATGTTGCAATTCTTCGATGCTTTGGACAGGTAGCTGGGGTAACAAATCAGTTGCAATATTATTAATATTTCTATTTTTATCCTCTAGAAGTTGTAGTCTAGATTCGAACTTCGTAACAATATTTTTAATAGAAATAACATTGTGTAGTATATCTATTAAGATAGGGTTTTCTGCAATAAAAATTTATATAAAAATGTAATTCCAATTGGCACGTCTTTAGATGTTCAGTGATTTAGTTTGTTTCGTTTAACAAATAACAATTGTTTAATTCAAAATTGCGTTGAACCTAATTGAATACTTTTACTCAGCATCAATAATTATATTAAGCATTTATTAAAAATATTTAACAATTAAATTTGAGTTTTGTATAGATTTCTTACCATTTAATACGATGTTGTCTAATATTATTGGTATGTTGTCAATAGCTGGTAGGGCAGCAGTTTGTGATGGTGTGGACATCAATAATGAACCAGTTTGTGACGGTGTGGACATCAATATATGACCTGTTGGCGAAGAGGTAGCTTTCGGTGGTTCAGGAGGAATTGACCCTATTGATGAAATGTCATCTGAATCTATAAGCAAAAGTAATTAAAGACGGTACGGTAAAAAAAATCCTCTATATCCATACCACTAACATGACCAATATATCGGTCTGGATCATTGGGATCGAAAAATTCTGAAAAATACATATAATTAATATATTTACTGGTTGCATGATTGCATCATAAAAATATACATACTTTTTACCAATTTGTCCCGTTTCTTCTTTTTAGTTTTTGTTGTTGTTTTAAAGTATTTAGCTTTTCCTAACGTATTGATATCATATTTTAATAATTTTGTAACGGTGGATGTGTCACTGTCTGTGTCTAAATTAAAAAAATAAAAATAACTAACTTATTGGAATATTTTCTTCAACCATACCTGATGAATCTTGATACCTTCTTTTCACTTTCGTATTTCTACTTTTTGTATCATCAGCATCAGTATCATTGGATGTGTATATTAAGGACTTTTCCTTTGCAATTGCTTCTTCATATGAAGCTAAAATATAAAGAACAAAATACATTAAATCTAAAAGTGTTACGAATTAGTAAAATTGCGTAAGAAAATTGTATAGTTCGGGGTATAAGAAAAGAGCTTTCTGTGAAATGTTAATTTTCATATAGATGAACGATCTAAAAACTTTATGAATCAGCTACAGGTACTATTTTCTTTACTAGCTTCATAGAAATTTGTGCACTATAGAAGTCACAGCTAAATTTTGCGGAGAGTATTACAATAAACAGATTTTTTTTTGGATCATGTTACTTCTAATTAAAAATTATAAAAATTTATTTTTTGTTAAAATTATAGAATTTTTTTTAAAACACTTATTTTTGCCTACATTTAAATACACTCCTTTCCCGCAGTACATATTTAAATGTACAAATTATTTGTTTAAAAATTTGAGATAACATTTTAAGATATAAATCAAAGCAATGTATAGAAGTCATATTTATTTAAAAAAGTAAAGCTTTTTAAAATTTTACCGTATTTTTTATATAGTTTAATCGGATACTTCGTCCAGTTCTCTTCGGGTTGAACTAAATTTCTAATTAATTTTCTTACATTACTTCCCACCCTTGGCCAATAACAGTCTGTTTCCGTTTCATTTAGCCATTTTGTTGGGATGACTGATACAGCATTATCATCTTCTTTAAGGAATTTAACAACGGAAAATATCTAAAAAAAAAAAACACACAGATGTTAACTATATTTTGTGTCCCCGTATACTCGTAATTAGAATTGTTTAAATAAAATTACACTTACAACGGATATAATTTTACTGAAAGCTATTAGTGAATTAGTGGTATGATTACGAAGTTATTTTCGCGTAAAGGGAATCTAAAGCACACACTTTTTATTTCATTCCATTTGAATTTATAACTATCACTCGATAGTGCATTCGCCATATAAATACTAATAATATCTGATGAGCATGGAATTTTAAAGAAAAGTTGTTTCTCTCCAAACAATTTACCTATCACATAAATTTCGTCACTCAAAATTATTTCATCGACTAGTAGAATACCTTCGTTTTTCAGCAAGCAACAATTATTTTTTTTAGATAAATTTATTTCCATATTTGGCAGCAATAACTTTTTAAAATTTCTTGCCATGGTACACGGTTGTATTGATAATGTATTTGTAATTTCATTTTCTACTCGTGGATAGTGAGGCTGCAATATATCGGTCTTGAAATAAATTCTTTCTTCATTTATTCTGTTTGCTGCCTGTTGTAATGGATTTCTACTATTTTTAATACATCTTTTTAGTCTTTGCATGTAGTTTTCAAATGGGAAAGCACTAAATTTATCCAGAGGACCATATAACTTAACATCTTCTGGTAAATGGCACAGATTGTGCACATTATGAGATATAAATTCGGGACCGTATATATCTTTATACTTTTTAATAAAATGATTTAACAATAATTGTGAATATTCAAGATATGTTGTACATAATTCAGTCGAACATAGAATACGTATAGCAACACTTAGCATTAAAAAATGATAGTATTTTTTTCTTGATATATTATTTTTTAGCACAATTGGCCCTAGAATGTAACAACACTATTATGGCAAAAAAGTCAAATTTATTTGATTATATTATATGCTTACCACTGTATAATAGAAACTGTCTAAATTCAGTAGCTTTCCAGTAATCTACTTCTAAAATTGATCTTGGTTGACGAGAAAATTCAAAAGGAGTGTAAGTTCTCATTTTAAGCAATAAAACGTCTATATTTTTTTTATTTTCGTCGGGCAAACGTACATTTTTTCTACCTTTTACCCAAAAAAGAAGCATTCTTTTCATGACGCCTAAACATACTAAATGCATATAGTCTAGTGGTATTTGTGAAACTAAACCCAAATTTATATTTTCCAATGGCGTAGCTAATTTATGATGATCTGCATGAATTTTTTGTCTAAAGCTTTCATCTGTACGTAATTCGCTATCCAATTCTGGATATGTAACTCTCCCAGCCACATATAGTCCTTCTTGGATACACTTTGTGCAGCCGAAGTAAGCATTGTGTGACTTAATTCCCAAAATATATGATTTTGCTGGAGCATCACAAATTATACACATAATATTGATTAAGAAGTGTTTATTATTGATAGAGAAATCTTGCGTTGAAAGTAATTTGTATTCCTCAACAAATGGTAATAAAAATTCTTCAATATTATCTGGCTTCCTACTGCCATGGTAAAGCCCTATAATAAATGGATTTTTTGAAATGCAGTCGCTATCCCCAATCAAGTAAGCTAATATAGGCCAAAACTGGCTGCTTGAACTTTTAGCCAGAGGTAAACCGTCGATATTACAATTTAATTTTAATATTTTGTTATTAGGTAACCATGAATTATTATTGTGTAGAACGTATTTTAATCCATTTTCTATACCTAAATGTATGTAATTCCCCGGACACATGTTTATTACGTCGTTGGTTGCTGAAGTTCGCAACAAAGTTCTGCCATCTAAAGGCAAATTTTTATAACCCTCACTTCTAAATATTTGTAGAATATCATTTACACAAGTTTGAGTCAATTTGTGTTTTACTACGAGGGCTGCTAATTTTTCTTTTAAACCCATATGTGGTTTAGCTAACGAATTTTCAGATTTAACGTAATTTACACTAATGTCATTTGTTATAACACTACTCGAGATATTAAAATCATTCATTTCAATTTCCACATTTTTCTTTTCTGTATTATTTTCAAATGATTCTATTATATCACATTCTTTCGTAGAAATCAAGTTATTTTTATGTTGCAATTTAATTCGCGTATTTCTGTATTGCAGATTAGTCAATCGTCTTAAATGACGTTTTGAAATAGTACCAATTACTTTTTTCCGTCGTTGGTTTTTTTGCAATTGAGACTCAAACTTTAAAAATTTGTTATTTTAAATTATAACTAGAAATATGTTTATTAAACTTACCAGACTAGATGTGTCCATGGTTTTCTCTGATTGTACATTACTGCTTTTAATTATTGGTTGACTCATCCTAAATTGTACGCCTATCAGTATTCAGTACCTGAAAACTTAATACAAAAAAATCCACAAATTAGGTTAAGAAAAAATATATACGAGTAGATTTAACTTGTACCCAGACATAAATTATGTTACAAATATCAATGTTTAACAGGTATTCTATGGAAGAAATTGCGTTAGATAAACAGAAAAAAACATTGGCAGAAAATGTAATACTACTTGTAAAAATAAATGCAATAAGTACTTACTGTTATAATAATAACTGCAGTTCACAAAACTGTTTATATTGACGTAAGTATTTTTATGTCACAGGGAAGATGGTCCTCCCTGATTTATCACAAAATTTTAATTGTTACTTTACAAATACGCATTTAACACTCAACCCACTAGATCAGTGCGAACCACGTGCGAACGTTGGCTGTTTGTAAACGAAACGTAAACATCTGCTTGAACGTGGTGCGTATTTCGCATGCGCACTACATATTTGGGTTTCCCCTCAGACCAAATGAAGTATGTTTATATGTGTAGGCCATGTTTACATTTCACAAATTAATAAATATTTCACAATTTTTTTAAATATTGTAATTATTTTCTTTTAGCTATATAGATTTACACAGAAATTATGCTAATATAAAATATTAAATTACAACATAATTGAAATTATTATTTTATGCAGAACTTTTAGAAATGAAAAATTATCTATAAAAAAATACACATATATATATTATTTCAAAAATCATTATAATTTGAATATTGTATTAAATTTTGTAAATGAAAGGAATAACATTCTAAACACCAGAATCTTCTTAATGTGCAAATAGACCAGAAAAGTGTAACGGTCAAATTTAGGCGCCAAATTCAAAGTCAGTTCATAACGTTAAGAATATAATTTTAATTCCCGTGTATTTCTTAACAAGGAAATTTTTGCTTAACTTTAAAGGCCGAGAAATTTCATAGAAGTAAATCTCTTATCCAAAATATTTTATGTACCACCTAGACCGATCCTTTATCTCTAGATTTGTACAATAATATTCACATAAACTGTGTACAATGCACAGTTTATAATTATTATTTAAGTAATAATACAACACTACAAAATTCAATAAACATATATCTCGATTGATCCTACGGTACGCAGCCAATCGCAGCATAGTTTGTGTTGTACTTGATCTATTTACGGACGGGTGAGGGACTATTAAAAACATACGAAAGTTTGTTATGTAGCATTTTAATTTCTAATAATATTCTTACTACCTTTTTAAGATTTTTAAACGGTTGGACTCTATTACTGAATAAACAAACTATCGAATTATTAACAACAGCTGCTTAATTTATTTAACAAATTATCATTTTTTTGTCAGTAAAATCACACTTCCATAAGAAACCTATACTGGAGAACTCAAACTATGAACTCGCACCAAATGCAAATCCTAACCTGACTTTTCTGGTCTATTTCTTATATACGAGAGATGTCGAAATTTTCATATCAAAGAGATATTACATTTAAGATATCTAAAAAGTATATCATCGAGATGTCTATTATTGTATATTTTTAATATAACAGAGAGGTCGGAAATTGGATATCAGGAAGATGTTACATTTAAGTTATCTAAAAAGATATATCTCAGTGATGTCTAATATGCTACAAACATTTTTTCAATATTGCAGGGATATTGCATATATGTTTTTAGTTTACATTGCTACTGAGACAAGCATGAGACCTTCTGACACCTCGCACAGATGAAACGTGTTTACTGGGTACACGTTATTAAATAAAATTAGTTTATTTAATTTTGACCTCATGGTGGCCTTACCATGAAGATCAATATTAAATTTTTTAGTATAATATTTTGACCTTATTTCTAAAAACATTTCACATACTTTTTTCATAATCTGTATTTCATGAAGTTCTTCTTCAATGTTACATGTACTATGTACTGGTTGAAATAGTTACATTTGTTCGGAAAAAAATTGACACAATTTTTAATTACTACAGATTTAAAGTTTTGAAATTTAAATTCAGATTTTAGCAACCTAAAAAGCGTTTCGCATTTTTGTACAATTAAACAAATGACTCTACTAGGCATCGTTACTCCACCTCTATCTACAAATTTGTTAAATGAATATACCTTATTCATAATTGCATAATTATGTTGAATGGTACTACAATTCACCATTATTTTTTTGCATTCTATGCACATTTAATATATAGATGTTTTATTTTTCGAGGCCACTGTAGGTATGAAAATTTACCAAGAGAAAAAATATTTTTGTGCGCCCCTGGATAGACACTATCATCACAGCATAAAGACTTAAGTATCATTCCCAGCTACTGTTTTAATTTTAGTGTTAGTTTTAATTTTACTGTTTTAGTCGCAAGAATAGTATAGCATATGGCAGTGTGCGTAATCATTCCCAGCGCATGTTTTAATTTTAATTTTAATTCTAGTTTTATGTTTTAGTTTTACGAGTATGCAAACTCCAAACTTTCTAAAACTAAAAATTAAAACTTGACACAACAGTGGTTATTTTTATCGGCCGGGCTTAACCTAAAATCTATAATAACTAAAACAAATTTGTAAAATAAAGAAAATCGGTATTATAAGGTCAAAAATATTAAAAGTTTATTGTTAAATAATAAAATCTAGTTTAAAATGCTAACGGCAAACCACTGTTGACAGTAATGACGCGTGCGCATTGTGCACCATGTTTGAAATAACAACTAATACTAAAACTCAGCAAGAAACAGCACATCAGTTCTGCGATTAAAACATACAATTAAAATTAAAACATAAAATTAAAACTAAAACCTAAAATTAAAACTGTAGATGGGAATGAGGCTTTACACAGCAGCGTAACTCTCAGGGCGGCACTTTGATCTCTTTAGGGTAGTTTCGTTGACCTTCAAACAATTAAAGCGAATATCTGCCAAATAGTTGCTCTGCTTTAATGTAGGGAGTAAGCTGAGACACCAGGGCCGGATTGTAGAGTTTTTAGTAAACGTGGTAAAGAAATACAGAAGCATAATATAACTAAATGCTTCATTTTAACACACAACATAATTATGAAACAATTACAATCTACAATTTTTAAGATAATTATTGGTTTCGCCAAATTATTAATTTCCTATTTCTATGGGTTGTTTTAAAATTCCTATTGATAGTTTTTAGAGTATAATATATTCGTAACCTAACATATAATTTAATTAAATATTCATAAGGAAATTTAGTGCAAGGATGTGTGAAGGGAACTGTTTGAAATATATCAACAAATTGCATGACCACTTGGTCTTTTATGATGAGTCTCTCAAAATTGTTCTGAAACAAAATTTCTAAACACGTTATGTAATCTACAAAAGTTTTATCGGGCATATGCAAACTACCAAATAATTTGTCATCTGAATTGTTGTACGCTCTCATAAAAGTATATAACGATGTATCATCCAATTCATCATACGCTCTGGCGTAAATCGCTACGAAATACGAAATTCACTTTCAATTTCCCTGAATACAGCCCCGGCACAAAAACCGATCCACTCGCTACTACTGATTAAAGCGGACTGAGCTCCAGAGACAACTAATCTACTAACGTAGAGAGACCTGCCTCTGCCGGCAAAATTTCTAGTGATAGAAGTTTTTCGCCATCTATGTTCATAACCACTAACTAAAGGCGTTTTTGTAAAATAGCGGTATTTTTTGAAATTTTTATATTCAAATAACAAGTTATGAAAAAAAAATACACTTAGAAATTTGTACGAAAATATATTTTGCAATGTTTGCAAATACAATATGTTCATTACACATACATTTTTTAAATTAATTAAAATATATGGAAAAGTTTCATTTATCTATAAAATGAAACTTTTCCATATATTTTTAGGAATGAATCAATCAGTTGATTTGGGCGGGTGTCTTTTTTGGTAATTCTTTTATTGATGTTACTTAGAAAGTGCTTTAACATTATATGACTTAAAGTTAAAATAGTATTTTTTATTAATGTGTTTCCGTGTATATCGCACGGACACATTAAATTCCATGAATTTATGTTGTTGTTATATATTGTTTCGATTATATTTCGACTATTTATTACCTCCGGCATTTTTTCATAGATCGCCTTCTGTATCCTTCCAATCTCCTCTATTACTGCTTCCGTCGGGTACATCAATAATAAATTATTATCCGTACCATAATCTTTCAAAATAGTAACAGCGTGACTGTCAGTATAAGTTTTGGTTGTAAAAAACTCAACACATACTTGACAATTACGCTCCAATACCCTTCTTCCAATGAATCCTGCTATGTAAGCCGTTGTATTTTTGCTCATTTTTTGTGACAATTCAAACATGTTATTCGAGGATTGTGTGGTGAAGGATTTTGGGACAAGGAAAAGATGTTCGGATTGAATAGATACGGTATAAGGCCCACCGATTTGCCAGCAGGGACGTTAATCTTTGACCTACGCTTGGGTCTCGTCGTGGTTTGCTCCAAAGGAGCAACAATTGCACTCATCACTTCTGCAAACGACGCTCTCATTTCATCTTGTGTGCCTCCTGCTAGTCGTTTCTGAATCCTTTTCAAAACAAACAAAACAGCAAAAAAGTTCTCTAAGGGATCTTGGTTTACAGATTTAGTCAACATATATTTGAAACCAATATCCCTTAGAGTTGACAATAACTCCTGCATGTTTCGAATTGTCACAATAAGGAATTTAACACACGGCGGAGTAGACATTTTCTTGTCACCAGTAACGAAGGATAATCCCTCCAACATCAATTTAGTTGATGCCCAAAACTGATGATGTTCGGAACCATCCTTCACACGGCAAGCCAAAGGACGGGAAGCAATTAAAGTTGAATTTAAGCTGAGCTCTCTGCATCCCGAGCAGTGTTGCCAGTATTTTTCGAAGCAATGTCGCCAACCGCTTTATAAAAAATCGCCCAATGACGCCAACAGTTTTATTAAAAAATCGCCCAAAGTAGCAGAAATTTTTGGAAGTTTATGAATAGGGAGGCATAAATTTATCAATGCAATTTTAATATTTATCATGGTTATATTTCTGAAATTATAAATATAATAATTATCTAATGTAGGTAACATTTTTTTAATTCAAACAAAATAAATAGTTTACCTATTAACAGAACTTATTCTTTGGTTCACATTATTGCACCTTAATATTTATTAATACTAATACAAAAATGTGGCTACATATACAGGTGTGCAACGAAACGCGGAACATAGGAGTTTAACATAGGATTTTAAAAATTTGCGGAAATTGGCTCTCCTGTACATTTTAGAGCAAAATTACAAGAATGAAAAATGTTTAAAATTAAATTTTACTTTTAAAAAGTCTTCATTGAATGCAATAGAATATTTGTAGCCCTAGATACTAGGACATAAAATATGACATTTTCGTCAAAAATCAGATAGCCATGGAAATAAAAAAGAAATAAAACAAAATATCATTTATTAAGATCATAATTTTTGAATATTTATTGGTGAATTATAACAATGTAGACACAATGATTACAAAAATTAACATCAATAACGCTGAACTGTCAGAATGAGTTCGTTTTGTTTGATTTTTATTTCCATGGCTATCTGATTTTTGACGAAAATGTCATATTTTATGTCCTAATATCTATTGCTACAGATATTTTATTGCATTCAACTTTTTAAAAGTAAAATTTAATTTTAAACAACTTTTCATTCTTGTACTTTTACTCTAAAATGTACAGGAGAGCCAATTTCCGCAATTTTTTAAAATCCTATGTTAAATTCCTATGTTCCGCGTTTCGTTGCACACTCTGTATACATTAGGTACACAAGTATAGATATATGAGGGGAAAAAACAATGCCATTCTACTAAACTATACTAGTTTTGGTATAAATCACTTTATAAGCGCAGTACCAATTTACACCAAAACTCTACTTTATAAGAATTAGTACTATATAATTGTGTGTAGATACACAATTTTTTTAAATATTTAAGCGGACTCTAACAATAAATCTTCAATATCCGATAAATCAACGTTCTCAGTGTTATCACTATATATTGAATAATTAAAAAGTTCGAACATATTTTCTGTCGGTACAAAAGTTTGGCAACAAATACTATTGTTTTTAAGATGAATTCTTATTCTTAAAATAGAATCAAGAGTCGCTAATTTCAATCGATTCCGTGTTTTCGTTTTTATATTGTTCATACATGAAAATACACGTTCAACTACAGCATTGCTAAGTGGCAATGATAATGCAGTTAGTGCAAAATGAGCAATATTCTTAAAAACAGACTCTCCGCCAGCATTTTCATATTGGCCAACTGTAGACCAAAATAACACAGCATTACTTGGTATTTCATTATTTTCAAATTTATTTCGCCAGTCTATCGATAACAAATTTCGCCATTCCGTTTCTAATTCCTCTTTATTAATATTAGGCACAATATCAAAAGGCAATTGTTCAAATGCCGGCCTCAGCGGATTTAAACAATGTAGCGGACTTAATTGTTTTAGGTCATTTAGAATTGCAAAATTATCTGCGGTAGTTTGGTGATTAATTGAGCACATAGTTTTTTTTAAAAGTTATAACATCTGGCTTTAATATTATTTTTTTGCTCACTATTTAAAGATTTATTATTATCTAATTCATTTGTAAAATTCAGTCCATAATATTTAAAAACGATAAATCATTTTCAAGTGCTATTTTAATTTTATTTAAAACCGTGATATTTGGATCATTTCCTAGAAAAATCGGTTTAATAATTCGCCTTGAAATACTTGTAACCAAGGAAAATAATTTTTCGTGTACTTTACAAATGTCAGCATTAGTATGTTGAAATAGTAAGTTAGTAACCTGTAAATCTTTTAAAATTGGCTTTAAAAAAAGAAGATATAAATAATTTGAATCGTCTTTGTACATTTGTTCTAATGTTTTGGACATATAACATTTTTCTTTTAAAGCGGTCATAGAAAAGTGGGTTTTTAATTCTAGCCACTGTTCTAAAATTCTTACAATACAATTAAATCTTGAAAGCCATCTTGTTCTAGATAATTTTAAGATTTCATGAAATAGTTTACTTCCATCGTTACTGGTATTTATAAGGTCAAAAATTGCTTTGTAATTCGCCCGTCTTATCGCACTATGAGCAAACCAATTATACGTTTCTCGTATCAAATAGTCAAGTGAACTGGGAAGTTCTTCTGTTGCCTTAGATGCACATATATGTATGGAATGGCAAACACATTTTATTAACTGTAAGTGAGGGACGTGTAATTTTAAAAGAGTATATACAGAACTAGCGGCCCGGTACGTGCTTCGCTACGTATAAAATGAAAAAAAAAAAATGTAATTGGAACATCAAATTCATTTATTCAAACAAAAAAATATTTTATTAATTGCTAGCTATTTTAAAACTTAATCCAAAACATTTGGATAAACAATATTTTTTGTTTTTCCATTGTGAGCATGAATAAACAAACGGCTGGGGGTACCGACTCTCGAACAGGCAACATAAAGTTGGCCATGTGAAAAACATGATTCCTCCAAATTCACACCACAAACGTGAAGTGTTTGCCCTTGGGCCTTGTTGATGGACATCGCAAATGATAAACGCACAGGATATTGTAATCGTTTGAACTCAAATGGCATATCAGTTGGTATCATAGGGATACGCGGTATCAAACAAACTTCTCCTTTTGATTTACCAGTTAAGATCGTAGCTTCAATCAAATTTGGCAATAACTTTTTCACTGCCAATCTGGTGCCATTACACAGTTTTGGTGGATTAATATTTCGCAATAATATAATCAAAGAACCAACTTTCAGATTCAAGCAATGCGGTGGCATACCAGCCGGTTCCAATGAATTTAAAAATTCAATTGGATAATTCATTGCCTCATCTTGATTCATAACACTGTCAATTGATTTATATGTGGTGACTACACCTGGCAGTTTCGCTTGAATTTGAAAATTAATGGCATTGATGTGCTAAAATGGCGCGTTCTCTCAACCAATCATGATGTCTGTAATTCTGAAGAATATTCGGAAAAACATATTCAATCAATTCATCTATCGATTGCGCAATTTTACAAAAATTCTTCGGTACAGCGATCAATCCGTTGGTACTGTCGATTTGTATTTTGCCATCACCAATTTCTAACAATTGTTTTGAGAATTCATAGGCAGCTGGATCATTTTGTAGGTGAATGCGCATATTAATGTTCAGTGTCAATTTTTGTACATATCTCCAAAGAACTGATGACATGCATTTATTTCATCAGCAGGAGTTGATCTAGGAATGACAGGCAATGTTTGACGAAAATCCCCTGACAGTAATATCAAAGCACCACCAAAAAGCTGTTGATTGCCACGTAAATCTTGCATTGTTCGATTAAATGCTTCTAGTGATTTTTTATTCGCCATTGTACACTCATCCCATAAAATAATTGACGTTAATCGCAGAACTTTTGCCATAGCAGAATTTCTGGAAATATTGCAAGTTGGAGTTTCAATCACCTACACATTCAATGGCAATTTTAATGCAGAGTGTGCGGTCCGACCACCTTCTAATAATGTAGCAGCAATTCCCGAAGATGCAAGTGCCAATGTAATTTTCTGTTCCGATCGAATAGTCGCTAAAATCAATGATATAACGAACGTTTTGCCTGTACCACTAGGTGCATCCAAGAAATATAATCCACCTGCATTATTGGAAACGACTTGCATGATTGTGTCATATACATGTTTTTGCTGAATATTCAATTTGGTTATATTCGATTGTACATATAAACGCAAATCATTAGAATTGAATTCCTGCTCACGTTGCAATTCACGATCAAACAAATCATGCATCTCACGATTTGGTGCGGTCATACCCAATTGTACTAATGCTTTATTTGCAATCGTTAGACACATATCTTCAATTATTATCAAAGCTTCGTTGTACATTTCCAAGGTAATCAACAAATCAGGATTTCTTGCATGATGACGCATACGAATTAAAATATTTTCTGCCATATGATGTTTATATTTGTTCCATAATTCAAGTGGATTTGATGGCATACATGTTGATAATATAATGGCAAATAGCATTCGTATTTATTGTGGATGAGCTGAAGTAGATGCATCATGAAGTGTTGAATCCCAATGTGCATCATCCTCCAACAAATGCAAGAGTTGACATGCTTCACGATATGTTTGACACAAATGACCGTTGACTGTTCTCAATTTTTGAAATGATTTTGGGCCATTGACGTTAACTAATAACAATCGCAAATAAAAACACTCAGCATTGTTTGGATGTACTGTATATATTCTCCCAATTGCATCTGTTTGGAAAATGCCTGGATGCCCATCGACTACTGTTCCTTGTTTACGTCTTTGAAATTTTTTCGAAGACACATTCTATGTGTAATACTGAGGCACTTCAGAATATAACAAATTTATCGCAAATGTATCAGTTTCGCATAATTTGAAAAAAGCGGTCAACGTAGTCGCTGGTGGTTGTGCTGCTCTTTCCAATACATAAGTGAACAACCACAGGATGTCTCTCGTGTATTGGAAACGACATAATCCTCCAGACAGCTTCATTACTACTAATATAGCGCCCCATTTGATACTGAGTAATTTCATCATTTCTATTATCACCAGTAACACCGAAAACAGCCATATCGCTCCCTTTATTTACGTATTTACAAATATATTTAATGGATTTGACTGAATTACAATACTCCACATTTATATGAGCATTGAATATTTTCGATAATAATGGACAATACGGAACCACCCAACGATTATCAACTTCAACGTCCTGGTTACGCATTCTAATGGTTGCCGTTTTGCCATTATCATTAGGTGATCTACGTCGATACAACGGATATCCGTCATTGCCCGTTATTGTGTCTGAAGTCAATTGCCTCGGGTATCGTTTCGAACACTTTCCATCAACCATACATGGCGAATTCATGACTGTTGTAATTAAAAGCAGCACGCATCATTTCAGCCAAAACAGCACGACGTATTCGTGATCGCCGTGCAAGATTCAGTACAGGTACAGGGTCAACAGATCTATTTCGTGCATTACGTTCACGCTGCGATGCATTAGCTTGTGCGCGTTCATCTGCAGTCTGTGATCGTCTTAGTAATGCCACATCATTTGCATTACGGGTTCGCTCGTCTGGCTCGTGGCATTTTTCCTTCATATGAAAAAGAATAAATCAAATTAAAAACAAATTGCTACATTAATAGTGGTGTATCAGTATTTGTACATGTGCGTATATGTGTATATGGAAATATATATTAATAAAACACCCGTATTTGTTACAAAAAATGTGATAAATGAAGAACCGCTCGACCGATTTTGTGCAAACTTCACATAAACCATCTACTAAATAGTCCGAACAAAGCCTAAACATTTGGTTCGGATAGGTGAGCCCCGTTCTTGAGTTATAAAATTACAACGAAAAGTGGCATTAATTTTTATATTTATAGATAATAAAAAGTGCAATATAAAAAAGTCGTCTTTTCGGGTATCAAGCTTTCATGGGACATATATCACCCATTAGTCGTGAAAGGGTTAAGTTAAATATATTTTTATAGCCTTGAATGTTCCAAAAAAGCAGCTGTGAATTGGGCTTAAGGTGATTGTTCAGTTTTTTGATTCTAAATTTTTTGATATGGACTGTGTCCTAAGCCTAATAGCGATATGTTTATCTAATGGTCCAATGTAACTGCTAGTTTTCTTAGTTGTTTTTTTGTTTTTTTTTTTTGGTGTTTTGTCGTTTTGTTTAGTCATTAATTTATATTGCACGTCATTTTGTGATTCTGGTACAGGAACCTCTTCTGAGTTTTTAGGATAGTCTGGGTTAAGGGTTGGCGTGGCATGATCTTCTATTGTTCGCTATGACAAGTTTCTTGCAATGAATCGTTATCCTCAGTGTCCTGAAGGATGTCTGTAAAATTTGATAAATTCAAATTATTAATATTATTATAAACAATGTTCTCTACTAATTTGAACAACTTCGTTATCCTATTAACAAAGTTATAACAATTATTTTTACAGAAGTCACTTTAATAAAGATTGTTAATTTATCCTCATTGTCCTGGAAGATGTCTGTGGAATTTGATACTTGCAAATTATTAATATTATTATAAACAATGTTCTCTGCAAATATGAACTACTTCGCTCACATATTAACAAAGTTATAAAACATTATTTATACAGGTCACTTTAATATAAGATTGTTAATTTATCCTCATTGTGCTGAAGGGTGTCTGTGGAATTTGGTCATTGCAAATGATTAATATTGTAAAAGAGAGTGCTCAATGCAAATTTGAACTACTTCGGTATCTTACTAACAAGGTTATAAACAATTATTTATACGGAAATCACTTTAATATATTTTTTAATTTATCCTTATTGTCCTGAAGGATGTCTGTGGAATTTGGTCAACGCAAATTATTTATAATGTTATAAACAATGTCCCCTGCAAATTAAAACTACTTCTCTATCCTATTAACAAAGTTATAAGCAATAGTTTATACAGAAGTGACAATAATATAAGACTTTGAATTCATATTTGTTGTTCTATGTATGAGATTTGAATTGCTCGAGCTTAATATTAACAAACTTATAAACATTAATTCATTGATAAGTGGTCTTATAATATTATTTTTAATTTGTTCTTATTGTCCAGGAGGATATCCGTTGAATTATTATTATTTTTATAGGATGTTACTAATCTGAACATCTATTGTCAGAATTTTATAATTCTGTACCTTTATAGCGTATAAATATGATATTTATTAAGAAATAATATTTTAATACCTATACAGTGGGCCATGGTTTAACACAGCGTAAGGCTGCCACACACTGGCTGAAAATTTTAATCGTCTGCTATGAATCGTCTGCCAACTTCACCGTCGTCAGTTATACCCCTGTAGTTTGCTGCTGTTCTTCGCTCCTCCTTTATGTATAGGAATTATAATTCCTTCTCTCCATATCTGTGGAAAGCCTTTCCCGGCCCATACTTTGTTTATTATGTTTGTTATATACTCTCTTATTTTATCTGATCCGTATATCCAAGCTTCGTTTTCTATTCCATCCGAGCATACCAATGTCAATTTTGGTTTTTTTCCGTACTAATTCTGGATAATGTCCTGCTTGTTACACCTGTAGCTGCTTTGACGCGTTCGTGAACTTTTTCCAAAGGTATTTGTAATTCACCCTTCTTCTCCAATGTCATAAAATTCAACACATTGCCGACAATTTCCTTGCTCTGACTTTTAATCTGATGACCGCGCACTTTACTGTTGAACTCCATGATTTTTTCATCTGACTGTACAAAACTGTCTAGCTGATCGGCGTACAAATGAAATATGCTGGAAACTAAGCTACTCCCACTCCTGAGTTTAGTGTGCTACTGCGCATCCAATGGTCATCCGCCAGTTCAAATTGGATGAACTGTAAAGGGATACTAGTGACTTGGACCCCTTTTGCTCCAAAGAAATGGCAAATTCGCGACAGTAGTTAAGTGATCTTTCACTAGGTGGTAGCACAGGATTGAAAATCAGTTGTATCCCTTTACAACCAAGTAGATGGGCATTTGCAACAATATTCGAAATTATTGTTTAGAAATAAATGTTTTATTGATCAATATTGACTATTAATATATTTATGATAGTAAAGCAACTAGTATTATATTCTGGTACACATAATTACAAATAAATATGGATCAACGAAAGTTATATTTCATATGATTTCAGAATTAGGAATAAATATTTTTTTATGTAGTATGAGGACGAAGGAAGTTTAAATAAATTTATCGTCTCATACAAAAAGCAAATATATTCTAAAATGTAATATAATTTTAATTTCACAATACAATTATAGAACAAGCAGTCTCATTAGAGCCATTGCTTAAATATTGTATTTATTTAGCATGAGAAGAATATATTTGTTTAGAATAAGTATTTATTTTAATCTCGGAACAGTGGTGCTTTTTGTAATGTAACGCACCGGAACGGCGTTCCGGCAGCATTTTCGATGATATTTCCGGTTTCATCAGTTTTTAAAAAATTATTTACTATTTTATTTATTTTGATATTTATCTTAAATTATGGAAATATAAACTGCGGCAACGATATATTTTTACATTACATGTGTTATACACTGTTCTATTTTTACCTTCCGTCACATTTAGATAAGGTCTTCGGTCAAAAAATTCAATAGTGAGTTTCTAATGAATAAGCACGTTTTGGGGTCCCTAGAATACGAATTTACTATTTTTTACGATGATGCCTGTATGTATGTATGTGTGTGTGTGTGTGTGTGTGTGTGTGTGTGTGTGTGTGTGTGTGTGTGTGTGTGTGTGTGCATCTGCCTGTGTGTGTGTGCATCTGCCTGTGTATGTAACGATCGTTTCGCAACGCATAACTCCAATCCACGATTCCAAAAATTATAATTTTCGTATTCCTCGAGTTTAGATCCATATGCAGACAAGATTAGATTTTAGTTATAATTGATCCACCGGAAGTACCCTCATTTGCAACTTTTAACAGTTTTGAATGTTATACTTCATATTCGATAGATATAGTTAAAGAATTATAAAGATATTAAATTTCATAAATCAGCCAGCTATGCTAACCATGGAGACTGCTAATATATTCAGATAATTCAAATTTACAGTATCAATGAAAAGTAAATGAATGTGGGAGAGATGAGGATGCTGATGGATGTTGGGGAAGACACGGGAAGATACGGTTATAAGTGTAATGATCCAAACCATTTTGCCAAGATTTGTAGAAATAAAAACAATAATTATAGTAAACGAATACAAAGTATAGAGACTGAAGATGATGAAATATTTTTAATATCCGAGATAAAGATAGATAAGGCTTCAAAGGACATTTGGTATGTAGATTTAGATGTGGAAAATAGTAATTTATAGGTTAAATTAGACTGTAGTGTAGATCACAAAACAATAACGTAAAAGAGATGTGCAAGTCAATGCATCAAGTGGACAGCACGGAACTATTGTCCCCTGGGTGTCATTGGTACTTTTGACATATCGAGGGTGAAAAGGCAGTACCTCGTAACTAATAAGTTCAAACTTTTGCAGCAGACACAAATAAGTGTTTATATATTTAACAACGTAATCAAAATATCATCTAATACAAATTAAATAATAAATATCGTTATTAAATTTTAATTACTAATTCAAATTTAATTATCTCATTATTAAATATAAAAAAATGTTACTTACGTGGTACTGCACATATTTTATTGTTAAATACGAGGTACTAAATTTTCCCAAAATAAAACCAAAAATAGTATTCGAAACATTTATTACGAAAATAAAAATTACACAAAATTAAATGATACGAAATCATTAAGTAAAATATTAACAGAAGCTTAAATTAAAGTAAAAATTCAAAAATATTAATAACAAACTAAATAATAGTGAAAAGTTTTCACTTATGGGGTAAGTTATCATAAATACCCCAACAGTCTTTCGGAATGACCTCTTTAATACTTTGAAGGTGCGAATATTTAATACTGCTAATTGGCAATTTTCCTTTAAACAATTGTGGAAATATAACTATGCTCAAGTCTATATTCTTTGGCCCTTGTCATTAAATCTAGAAAATCGTCATCATTAAAGTTTAATTTGTACTTTATTTTTCCATCACAGTATTTTAAAACCCGTATATCTGTAACAGTAGACTCCTTAGATGGTCTAATTGAGGCATACTTAAGAAATTCTTTTTCACCAAAATTTCTAAAAAATGAAAATTCAAAATGCTTTGCAATGTATGGTTGCTTTAATCTAGCTAATTTTGTTGCTCGAAAGTAATCACTTGGTAGGTAAATTTCTTTATTTTTAAGAGCAGTTTCTATTGCACTATGTACAGAGTCGCATTCCATTTGTGTATGCCCTTTTTCTAAAAAAAATTGTGTTATACATATTTTATACTTCTCTGCTAAATGCAGAAGTGCATTTGATAAAATGGAATTTCTGTTCTGAGCCGTGCATCCATCTGAGTAGATGACTATTGGTATTTTATTGGGTCCTGCTAAAAAATGTTCCTCTAAATAGTCTACTAGGAAGGACGCATAAGTGGCTGCCTGACCGTCAGCATCAGTTTCGTCGAACCAGTAGCACGTAGCTTGAGAATTTTTTAAATTATATACTGTAAAATTATGGCAGCATAATTTTGTTTTATAATATAGAGCACTGGCAGCTATATACGGAGCTAATTTGACTGATTGTACGTCAACTGTTATAACATGACATTCTCCTAGCAGCGCCTTGTTTTTATCAATATCCTTATTTTTTCTAGCTGCTTCTTTTCTTTCAATGTGTATGTTATATTCCTCTTGCGTAATATTTTTATTTTTAAATTTAAAACAAACATCACACTGATCTTTTCTTGGTCTGAATAAAGAAATTTTCATTTCATCTGCAACTCTCTTTAATGAGATTCTACATAACGGCTTCTTATGGTTTTCCTTGCATTTTATTTCATAAGCACGGTGAAGGTCAGAAAAACTTTGAAATGTTTGTTCCAAATATTCTTTGTCTGTATCTTTTCTACAATAATGTGAAGGAAGCTTATTTAAATCTTTCAAAAACTGTTCTAGAAACATCAAGCTTTCTTCATGCACGTTTTTTCGTTTATCTCTTGAACTTACTACAGTTTTGAAATTTGTTATCATGCCATTATCTCCTTCTTGTGCCCAAGTTCTCACTGACCATTCACCTAAACAAAGTGTATGCAAGTACATAGTTTTACAAACTGGTATGTCATTATTTTTAACGGTTAAATAATATTTGAGAGTCGCATTACGGCGAGAATCATCACCGTTGCAGTTTTGTGGTCTTTTTGTTGCAATAACTTTCACAGTTTTGCAAACATACACCTTTCTTTGATCCCATGTCATGTGTGACCAAAATTTATTGAATATATTCAGTCTTATATCGTCTGATATATCAACACAACGTTTAATTGGATTTTTTCCTTTCTTGGCACATTTACATCTTGGTTTTAAAAATCTTCCTAATCTATTAATATCGTGAAATGTGTTATTTTGACCTTTAGGCTTTCTGAATCCCAAATATTCTTTTCCTGTCATTCTTAATTTCTTGTTAATATCTCTTTTATTTCTTTTGCCCCTTTTTAAATTTTGTTCTCCTTGTCCTGAAATGTTATTTTCAGTCTCAATTTCTTTAGCTTCAGCATTATTTTCTTCGGTATATTGTATTATATTATCTTCAATACTTCCTGTGGCCTCATCTTCGTCTTCTGAAGAATCATTTGGATGGTAACTAATATCACTAGTATCACAGCTGTTATCAGTCAAGGATAATAAGTTCGCATTATCATTGTTGTCATCTAAAATGGTTTGCGTTATATTATTTACGTCTTCAACGGCAATTTGAGTATTAATATCTTGTGGACTAATTTCGGCTACGTTTTTCTCAATATATCGATATTCTAAATTATTAGTCGGACAATATCGATATTCTAAATTATTAGTATTGTCCGGTAAGCATGTAAAATTATTAAAATTTACTGTCGATTCTTTTTCATTCGCGTCCATAATTAAAATTTCTGCATCATTAATTATTTTCCTAATATCTTCTGGACTGAGAGCTTCATTTAAAAGTACATTATTTTCAAGATCAATATCGTTGATATTACTAATATCAAACGATACATTATCGATATTGTCTGAATTGTACTTCAAAGCAGCTAATTCTAAAATTTTTTTAGTACGGTTTGCCATTTTTGTTAAAAGCAGGAACTCGTAACTTCACTAATTTGTAGAATGCAGGTACTCGTATCTAACACCTGCGATAAAATAATTATTATCACATACATGATCAAACTAGACCAATTTTTTTACTATGTAATTATTAAAACATATTGTTCTCCATTAACTCACCAAATTTGTAGAGCATAATAACACATAATTTCTCCTACAAACTCAAAAAACTGAGGACGCAGTAAACAACGCATGCAGCTATAGCACTGACACCATTGCAATAAACATTTACGAGGTACTGCTTTCAAAAATATTATGCATGTGAGTTACGAGTTACCGTTTTATTTAATTTCTGCGCCTAATTTTCAAATATCTAATAATGTTCTTTTACTCATAGATGGCGACTCCGGTAATAAAACAATTGCAATCAAAAAGTGAAATTCGGAAAAAATGTTACTTACGAGGTACTGCCTTTTCACCTGTGCTTTTCACCCTCGATATGTCAAGTAAATGTCAAATATATGTCATATGAACCTGTCACCGTTCATTTGTTTAATATACAGTGATTACTTAATTTTAATAATTTGGGTATATTTAAATAAAAAAAATATTCATTTTCAATATTTTTATTATATGTACAAATTACATTATTTAAATTCAATATTTTATAATAAAAGCATTTTCTTCTCATTCTTGATTACTTGGAATAGCCGGGTGAGTTCTTGTTCATATTGAATACCCATTATTTCAACATGGTCTCCTTATGAACGTTGTTCTACGTGGATTTTTCAAATGGTCGTAAATGAGAATTTGTAATACCACCAGGATGCATTGTTGGCATTGCATTACGTAATAAACGATTTTTCTTGTTGTTAAAAAAGAATTTGTGTCAAAATGATTTTCGCTAATGAAGGAATACGACAAATTTTCATCTGAGTTAACCCTTTATTGGTTTTTGCGACCATACGGTTACAATGATTTTTGAAACCTTTATTGGTCAATGTACCTAAGACCCTATATAAAATTCTCATAATTCTTATGCATATATAGAATATCATATAAAGCTCAATAATGACCCCCAAATCTCTCTAAATCCATCCAAATAGAAACGACAGACTGTATCCATATGGTCACATTGCCCAATAACGAAAATATAATTGGAAATAAAACATTTTGATTTTGAATATAAAAATTATTATTTCTCTTAAAATATACAATACATTTTAGTTATTTTTTACATGATATGATTTAAAACAGTTTTTAGATTCAGTGTTAAACATAATCTTGAATCACATTTCTCACATTTCAGCCGACTTGTGCCTTTTACGCAATACCTGCACCTTCCTTTGGAGGTATGAACTGGCCAATGTGCGTAGCAATCTTCTCTTGACGCATTATCTGGTCTTTGGACAACTGGGTGCGTTATTTTTGGTACTACATCACTTTCAGTAGAACTTGGTCGACCCTTTCTGGTCTCCTTTCCATACCGTGACAGTGCCATCGCAATGTCTATTCTAAATTGTTTTAGAGGTGTATGCTTTTCTTTAAAAGCCACGCAATCCATTCTGTAGAGAAGCCAAGCATTCACCACGCATATATCAAGAATATAAGAGAAGATAGGAAAATACCAACGTTTGGCTTTGTGGGGTGTTTTGTAGAGACCCATCAGACCATTAGCAGTGTCGACTCCTCCCATGTGTTTATTATAGGCTTTTATTACGGCGGGGCACTCCACATCCACTTTTTGTTTAGCACTTTTGCTAAACCTTTTTACGGTACTTGTTGGTTTTATTCCATATAGGGTGCTTCCAAACAATACTACCTTGTTGTCCACCCATTTTACGATAATTAATCCTTTGTCTTTATCTATTTTGTAATCATATTTTCCTCTTCCTTGATTTTTGAGAACTTTGTCCGTTTCTATTGGACATCCTGCGATTCGATTTCCTCGTAATGTTCCCATACTATAAATTTTCATTTCGTCTTTGAGGTAAAGAAATAGTGGAAGGCCCGCAAAATAATTGTCAAAAAATTATTAGGTTCATGAAGAGATTTACATAAAGCTATAACAATACCGGCCCCTACACCTAAACTGCTTTCAGTTTCGTTTATTTCGTTTATAGAACCCTTAAGTTCTTCAAAAGTTATTGCGCCCTGATATGGTATGAAATCTAAAATATAGCCAGAAACACCAGCAATGAGAAAAAATTTGTAACCCCATTTGTGTGGTTTGTTTTTTATGTATTGGCGTAAATTTCCTGCACGAGTACCCTTATATGCTATCATGGTTTCATCTATCGAATATTCATTTTCCGTATGAAATTTGCGAAAGTTGCTTCTCACTTGCTCAATAAGAGGATGAATTTTAAAATACCTGTCTTTTGTATTTTCTGTTCTGATGTTGTTGTCATTGAAGTGAATAAAACGTCGTAAAAGTTTAAATCTTCTCAAAGACATAAGTGATGCTATCTGCTCTACACGTGTTCCTTTCGCCCAATAATCTCCAAAAGCAGGGAGTTGTATAAACCCCATTAGCAGTAATATTGATAAAAAAACAGTCATTTCTTTAGCATCTATGTTTATAGATGTACCGGTTTCTTGAGTACTATACAAATTGGTTTGGTCGATAATATTATTAATTATATCAAACGAAAACAATTTTGTGAAGTATTCAATTGGTAGCAATATATTTTCATTTGTTTGTGGTGTGAATGATATATTTCGTTCAATTTCCGGCAAATCTTCCTTGGTCCAACAGAAGGCTTTTTTTATTTTTGGGTACAGGTTCAGCTAATTCATCTTCAGATACATCATCACTTTCTGATTCCAAATTAGCTAAAATTATTCAGTAGTGTAACAAGCAAAAAATTACACATTTTTTTATTTCTTTACCTATCAAAAGTTGTTTTCGATTAATTTTATCTTTAAGATTTTTCAAAGTTATTCCATCTTCGGAGTCTGAAGCATCTGAAATATCAGATAGATGAGGCGGAGGTGGCAAGGTGTATTTATTTCTTCCATAGAAAGAACCAGGTTTTATTCCTTTCATCTCGTCCATTATAGTAACTAAAAAAAAATCGTTAATTTACCGGACAATGTAACCAAGTGGTAACGCATATTTTTACATAGTTATAATTTGCTTATTACCTAAATATGGTTAAAATCAAGTTGTTCAGTAAAATAATCATAGTTTATAATATCTTCTATCAAAACTATAAATATTAATAGATGATTGTACTTACCAAAATCTACGCACACATGAATGGATGTCAAGACAACCTCAAACGTCAACCTTTGAAGGCCAAGAACACTTCGAATAAAATGTTACTAGATGGCGGGTAGAAGTTAAAATGCTTTCCCCTCCATTAACAGAACTGATACCATACGGTAGCATTGCCCGGGAAGCTACACACTGTAGAATACGAGTGTAAAATGCTTTTGAAATTATTGTAACCGTATGGTTACATCGTCCAATAACTGACTGTAAAATATTTTAAGAGCTGACCAATAAAGGGATAATATTACAATTTTTTTTCCATATATCACATCGCGCCGTATTTTTTAAAGAAAATGTATAAAAGTGTATCCTGTGAATCACAACATTCATATATTTATTCTCGCAGTTGGAATGCCGACAACGACCAACGACTTATACTTGACAATGTAGCAATGACAAAATGTTCAAACCAAGGTTCAAACAATATTTTTTACTGTTGACAAATAATTATATAAATTTTTATTTTTTATATCATAGATTACTTAATTCATTTTAAACTATAGCAGCGACGAACCGTTTAGTGACATCTCTGTAATATTGGGTACACTACTCTCACTGCCTACTGTTTTTTGCCAGTTTCCCAATACAAGTTGCACCGGGGTGGTGCAAATTGTAATGTTCTACCTCTAAAAATATTTAAAATGTTAAGCATTAATGATAAATTTAAGAAATTAAAAAAATGTAATGTTACTCTAGTTGCATTTGGTGGTGTAGTAATTAGTACCAGTTAAACCTTCGTAAGTTAGGCTTTATTCAACAAAAATCAAGTCAACACTTATAATATGACATTATCCCCCCCCCTTATTTAAGATCATACTCCGTTAGATAACTGGGTAACCTTCTTGTTCGCTGAGGATGAGGGGTTGATTCTTCTGAACTTGAAATGCGAGTTCCATCTATAGTATCATTTTGAGAAGGAGAAGTGTCACCAGGGGTGGAGGTAACAGGGGGATTAAGAAGTTCTTCAGCAGTCTCAGCATCTGCTGGTTGTCGTGTTGAGATTTTCGGATTCAATTATAGTGTGCTATAGTCCTCTCCCAGAGGTGCTAAATGTCTCAATGCTACAGTAGCTTCTCTTCCATCTGAAAATCTTACATGCGCATAATTAGTAGTGGCTTCGAGAAGATCTACTTCATCTACAAGCGGTTCATATTTGCTACTCCGATTATGTCTTCGCATAAGAATACGGCCAGAAGTTGCCAACCAGGTTGGCAGCGATGAACCAGTAGAACTTCTTCGTGAATGTTTAAACATTCGTTCATGAGGTGTCTCATTGATTGCAATGCAGAGTAGTGATCGTATTGAATGGAGAGCCTCTGGGAGAACAGATTCCCATTGTACCACATCTAAATCTTTAGAATGGAGTGCAAGCAGGATAGTCTTCCAAATAATCCCATTATATCTTTCAACTTGCATGTTTCCCTTAGGAGTAAATGCTGTAGATCGACTTGTGGCTATTCCATTTGATGTTAAGAATCTTTTGATTTCGTCTGACATAAAGGAAGCCCCTCGGTCCAAATGTATATAGCACGGCGTTCCAAAAAGTGTGAATAAGAATTTTATTTTTTTAATTATGGTAGATGATGACATATCAGGACAAGGGAACGCAAATGGGAGTCTTGAAAACTCATCTACAACCGTGAGAATATAGCGACTATTTGTACGCGAAGGAAGAGGTCCTTTAAAATCAACATTTATGGCCAGTTGCACCACTTATAGTTAAATTTTAACTGTTGGTTAAATTGACAATATCGTATCGAAATGAAAAGTGAAGTGAGTTGTTAAATATTACTGTCAAAATTTTGATACGCACTTTTTTTATTAACCTGTAGTTAACACTTTAACTATAAGCTGTGCAACTGACCATTCATCGTTCAAATGGTGCAGTAGCCTTTAGCAACTTTCCTCCATATTTAACAAAACGGGGTTTAACTTTACAGCATACTTGATAATTTCTCGTCATCTCACGGACTTGATTAATAGAAAACGGAAGATTCTTACACTTCACCGAGTGATACATGCAACCAGGGGTCTAATTTTGTTTGAAAAATTAGGTATCCAATGTGCATAATGAGCGAACATACCCGTAGCACTCTTTAAAGAAGCAGCATCTGTTAGTACAGGATATTTAAGTAGAGGTCGTAGTCTGTCTGGATCAGGTTTTATTTGATGATTAAATATCGAGTACCCTAGCAACTTGATAGAGATTGTCGAAAATTTGCATTTATCTTCATTAAGCGTTAAACCATATTTTTCTGCTGCTTACATAAACTTATTTAAGTTTATGTCATGTTCATCCTGATCATGACCACACACAGTGGCATCATCCAAATAAGCATATGTACCTTTCAGTTTTTCTACGTTAATGATAATATTAATAAATCGTTGAAAACATGGAACACGATTAGTAACGCCAAAGGGGATTCTGCGAAATTGATAAAGTCTACCATTAGCTTTAAATGCTGTGTAAGATCTATCTTCTTTACGAATCGTAACCTGATGATATGCACTTTTCAAATGGATTGTACTAAAAACACTGTACATGAATATTATTTACAATATCATCAATTCGGGGAAGTTGAAAAGCATCTAGAGGTGTGTAGCGACATCAAGCTATCATGCAACGACATTAAGCTATCATAACTAGCATAGCCCATTGTTAAAATTGTTTTCCGAGGTTTCTTGGAAACAAAAAGAAAATAAATATTTATTCTTGTTATATCATTCGAACTGTCAACAACAAAATCTTTCTCGTCCCAAATAAATTTATTAATTCTATATATTATACACTTTAATTTACCCATTCTATTTTTTACAATTTGTAGTGGCAAATAATACTGCTACAACTGGTGACCCCCTTTTGAACCCAACCGGACGAGATGACTTCGACCAGACCCACCTCCGAAGACTCCAACAGGACAAACGACACGAACCAAGAACAAACCAGTATTTCGGCAATCACCACAAGTAACATACCAGAATTTTGGGCCGAAGACCCCGAACTATGGTTCAGACAGGCCGAAGTCATATTCGACTCACGACGCATCACTTCCGAGGTCAGTAAATACAACGCACTAATTACTTCACTCCGACCAGAACATGCAAACGAAATCAGGGACTTAATATTAAACCGTCCTACGAGGGATCCGTACACCACAACAAAAGCAGAATTACTAAAAAGAACGACGCCTACAAATTTCCAAAGCCTAAATACATTACTAAATATTGCAAATTTAGACAACGACATGCCGTCACAGTTACTACGAAAAATGAAGCAACTAGCAGGAAGCACCAATCAAAACACCACACTACTAGAAAATTTTTTCTTACAAAAACTACCAACGCACATTCAACAAATGTTAACACCATCAAAAAACCTGTCAATAGAAGAAAAAGCTGACTTAGCCGACAAAATGATCGAAATTGCGCGACCCACCAAAACAAACATTACAAATGTCACCCCGTACAACCAAACAGCTATACAAGCAGATATATCAGATATAAAGCAAACACTCACAACCTTAACTCAAAACCAATTTAATCCTATCTACCAACGCAAAATTTTACGAACTCCACCAACGACGCCTACGCCCCAAGCAATACCGCATGCGACGCCTCCTCTCCAACTATACGATCGCAGCCAGCCCATCTGCTGGTATCACCACAACTTTGGACCCGCCGCCAGAAGATGCAGCCCCGAATGCAAATACTTCTACAATAACAAGAAAACATTTCAAAAATATGCGATCAAAACTGAATTTTCATTACCATCTACAAACTACAACTCATTCTCTTATTCCAGAACTAATCCCTCCGTCAAAAGTCCGCTCATATTCGTCACAGACAGTTTATCTGGTTGTCATTTCCTTATCGATTCGGGTGCAGAGGTAAGTGTCATTCCACCTAAATATACACATCACCATAACCTCAACGCAATTAACAACACAAAAATTAACACATACGGTCACACACACTTAACTATAGACATCGGACTCGACAGACTATTTAAGTGGGAATTTATAATCGCAAATGTAAAACATGCAATCTTGGGAGCAGATTTTTTAAAACAATTCAAAATAATAATCGATGTAAGTAACCAAAGAATTTTCACTCAACAATCAATACAAAAAAACCCTTACGTGGCCTCAATTGAGCCAAATAATAATTTCCTGCAAATACTATCAGAATATCCTTCTTTAACAAACCCCTTTACGTCAAACATCAAAATTAAACATAATGTCACTCATCGCATAATTACAGACGGTTCACCTGTTTTCTGTAGACCGCGCCGCCTACCACCAAATAAATTCACCGCAGCTAAAAAGGAATTTGATGAATTACTCAAGTTAGGCATGATACGCCAATCTTCCAGCAATTGGTCATCCGCTTTACACATGGTACCAAAAAATCACCAAACATTTGGAGACCTTGCGGAGACTACAGAGCACTCAACAAAATTACACTACCTGACCGTTACCCAATTCCACACATACAAGACTTCGCCATCAATATAGGAAACGCAAATATATTCTCCAAAATCGATCTAGTAAAAGCTTACCACCAAATACCCATGGAAAATTCATCAATTTCAAAAACAGCAATCACAACACCATTCGGCCTCTTCGAATACACCAAAATGCCATTCGGATTACGCAACAGCGCACAAACATTCCAACGCCTAATAGACGAAATAACACGCAACTTAAACTTCTGTTTTGCATACATAGACGACATTCTTATCGCTAGTTCTTCAGAAGAAGAACATATACAACATCTCAGACTACTTTTTGACAGATTACAACAATATGGCATTATCATTAATCCCGAGAAATGCCAATTCGGTTTACCCAAAATAGAATTCCTAGGTCACCAAATCACCAAAAACAGCATAATGCCTTCACCATCAAAAGTCGAGGCTATCCAAAAATTCCCAATACCAACCACACAAAAACAACTCCGCGAATTTTTAGGCCTCATTAATTTTTATCACAGATTTATCCCAAAATGCGCAACCATTCTAGAACCTCTCAATAAAGTAATAAACAATAAAACACCAAAAACTAAACACATATCACTCAATCAAGTACAAATGACAGCTGTCAAAAACATCAAAAACGCATTAATCAATTTAACTAAACTATCAACCCCAAAACCAAACACACCAATTAGCATCATGGTAGATGCCTCAGACTCAGGCGCAGGCGCGGTCCTTCAACAGCTCGAAAATGGTGAATGGAAACCACTAGCTTTCTTTTCACAAACATTCACACCAACCGAAAAGAAATACAGTACCTTTGACAGAGAATTATATGCCATTTACCTAGCAATAAAAAAATTCCGTTACTATATCGAAGGGCAGGAATTCTTCATCTTGACAGACCACAAACCACTAATATACTCTCTCAACAAAAATTCTTCCACACATTCACCCAGAGAAATACGTCATTTAGATTTCATCGCCCAATTCACTATAGATATACGACACATAGAAGGAAAATATAACAACGCCGCAGACGCACTATCACGCATCCAAACAACATCCATTAACAGCATACAACACATAAACTACGATAATTTGGCAAAACACCAAAATTCAGACAAAGAGATAGATTTCATAATTAAAAATAAGAATACATCCATCAAACTAAAAAAAATTAAATTCCCAAATACAAATTTACACCTTATCTGTGACACATCTTCAAACAAACTCAGACCTTTCATACCTAAACCCTTTCGGAAATCAGTCTTCGAACAATTTCACAACCTATCACACCCAGAAATTAGAGCAACACGCAAACTCATAACATCAAAATTCATTTGGCCAAATATGCACACAGATATCAAACAATGGACACAACAATGTAACAAATGCCAATCTTGTAAAATAACGAAACATGCCAAATCACCAATCCAAAAATTACAATTACTTTCCGTTCGTTTCGACTTCATACACATAGACATCATCGGCTCATTACCAACTTCTCGAGGATTCCGTTACATACCATCATAGACAGATTTACAAGATGGCCAGAAGCAATACCATTGCCAGATGTCAAAATCGAAACAATAGCTAAAGCATTCATAGGAGGTTGGGTATCAAGATTCGGAGTACCATCAAAAATCACAACAGATCGCGGAAAACAATTTGAATCAACATTCTTTAAAGAACTATTAACCTTAATAGACTGCAGTATAACAAGAACTGCATCTTATCACCCCGAATCAAACGGGCTAATAGAAAGATTCAACAAACAATTAAAAACATCCTTAAAAACCTGCGACTACCCAGATGAGTGGCATGACAACCTCCCAATAATAATGTTAGGATTACGCACTACCATCAAAGAAGACATTCAATGTAGTTGCGCGGAATTAGTATACGGCACACAATTGCGGTTACCAGGGGAAATAGAATACAAAATCTCCAAAAATTACATGGACAATATAAATATCCCACTATACGTACAAAAACTAAAAAAATACATGACAACTTTAAAAGCAACAACCCCGAGACTAACAAACACCCGACCCCACTTCATACACCCGGATCTTTTCCACTCAGACTACGTCTACATTCGAACAGACGCAATTAAACGACCTCTAGACCCTATATACACAGGTCCATACGAAATTACAGCAAAAACAGATAAATATTTCACGATAAAAATAGACAACACATTACAAAACATTTCAATAGATAGACTTAAACCAGCCCAAATTCACTCCAAAATCAACAAACATAAACAGACACAAACAACCTTTGCACCCCATGAAGAATATCCGGACGACGGAGAGATTAGAGGAAACACAAAATAATATTATCCTAACTTATATTACTATCGTTTGTATTATTATTTCATATTGTTTATATTTCATCATGTTCTTGTACAACCTTTGTTAAAATGTTTATTTTCTTTTTGTCTGGGGGGGAATAATGTAGCGACATCAAGCTATCATGCAACGACATCAAGCTATCATAACTAGCATAGCCCATTGTTACAATTGTTTTCCGAGGTTTCTTGGAAACAAAAAGAAAATAAATATTTATTCTTGTTATATCATTCGAACTGTCAACAACAAAATCTTTCTCGTACCCAAATAAAATTATTAATTCTATATATTATACACTTTAATTTACCCATTCTATTTTTTACAATTTGTAGTGGCAAATAATACTGCTACAGGTGTATATTTATTAATTGTTTGAGAGTAATCCACACACATACGTTTTTTTTTATGTTTATCGTTAGAAACTATGACAACTTGTGCATGTGGCATGCACCTCTCCGTGGCGGTGAGGTACTTTCTTCGATAATATCATTTTTAGTAGATTCTCGATTTCTTGTTTAACCCATTAAGTGCATAAGGTTATAAAATAAAAAAAAATATGTTCTGCTTCTGAAAATGGTTAAATAGGACACATTTGAACATAAATTAGTCATCACTATTTTTTTATTTTTTTTAATCTACTAAATATAGCATGTTCGTTTTAACGAACGTCAGTCTCAGGGTTACATTAACGAATAAAAAAATAAATATAAAATTACTGTGTATGATATTTCAAAAAACAATTTTTGGGATGTAAAGTTCTTTGACATTTAATGCATAGAAATTTTGCGTTTTTTCCACATTCTGCACACCTTCTTTCTCTATCTGAATATTCTGGCAAATGGTTAATTTTGTCATATCTGACATCATGTATTGGTACCGGTGTAATTTTTCCCTTATTAGACGGCAGACCATATGATTTCAAAAGTGCTAAAGCCAAATATCTTCTAAATTGTAGCAGCCCCTTTGACATTTCATGAGATGGATGAACTTTTCTGAAAAGTAGCCATGCATTGACAACCGATACATCGAACAAATACGAAAAAATAGGCCACCACCATTTGCGCTGTCTCATTCTTGTTCTGTAGACTGCAACCAGTCCATCTAATTTATCTACACCCCCCATACCTTTATTGTAAGTGTCGAACATTTTTGGTTGGGGCACTGAAATTTTAGACCGTGATTCTCTGCTGTATCGCTGAGTATTTTTTAATTCACAATTTTCAAAGTTCGTAGCTGCACTAACAACTTTGTTGTCTTTCCACTGACAAACTAGTACATTTTCAGTGCAAGAATATTTATATGCACCTCGTTTCTCTTTTTTGAAATTATGCTGACAACTTCGAAGAGGACAATCTTCTAGTCGGTTATCTCTGATAGTTCCAGTCGCGCAATAACCTTGCATAGAAAGATGAGCTAAGAGTCTGATAGAAGTGAAATAATTATCCATGAAGATTTTGTAACCTTCATTTGCAGGTACTTTGGCCTTTTCAATCAAATTTAGTATCACATCCCCTCCGATACCGAAGCTCTCTTGATTATTGTCATTATTTTGTTTTTTACCTGTATAGATATCAAAACTGAGCATATATCCATTGCTCGTACAAATGGCCCAATTTTTAAACCCAAATCGTATTGGCTTACCCTTTATAAATTGTTTAGCAAAATGCTTCCCATAATAAGGAATCATGCTTTCATCTATACTAAGGTGCTCATCTAAACCACCATATTTTCTAAAATTCTCGTTGAGCTTCTCAATCAGGGGTTGCAGTTTATATAATTTATTATTAGGATCAATGCTGGTGTTATCATTTAAATGCAAATGTCGCAAAATAGCTTCAAATCTGTTAAGCCTCATGCTTTCTGATAATATTTTTGGTACATCATTTTCATTGGACCAATACATACGTTTATTCGGATACTTGCCATACCCAGACAACAACATACCTCCAAATACAACTAGTAGCTCATTTTTGGATAGCTTTAAATCATAATTTTTTTGTGCCCCATATATATTGCTCTGGTTTACTATATTCTCCAGAATATCTTCGTCAAAAAACAATTGAAATAATTCTAGTGGCGTGTTTTGTTTAGATTTAGATTATTACAATTTTGTTGTATTTCAAAGTCTGCTACTTCTACGCTCCACTTATTTTTTTTCTGTTTTTGTTTCAACGATTTTGAAGGGCCCGGAGTAACAGGAGGTACTCGAAATAGCGTTGCAAGAGGAACATTGTCATCAGAACTGTAATCTTCTACTGCTGATGAATTTAGTGAGAAAGATGTAGTAGGTATATTATCTTCTGCCTTGTGTATTGGAACAAACTCACATTCTGCTCTTAGTAAACCACCTCCCAAATGGTTAATATTTCCATCATGAGCATCATCCGATAAATCACTGTCAATATCAGTATCTTGCCCATCTTCAGGTGGAGTCATGTAGATATTGCCACTGTCCAGAAAATCATCGTCTTCCAAGATATCAATAAGTTGGGCAAGCGACAATCTACAAACAAGATAACAATGAAATATGGCTTATTTCTACAAAAACAACCTTATTTTTTTACAAAATAAGAAAAATATTTTTTATCAAAAAGTAGATGTAAGGCATAATGTTCGATAAAACGAACACGAACAAAATTATCAATAAATCATAAAAATAACAAAACATTCCCAATTCTTTATATCATACAATTATTACATGATATATCAGGCCTACTATTCCAACAAAAAATGCGAACTTGTATCATAACAAATGAGTTAAAAAAAACAGACTTACCCGCCGTTCCGTGTACTGTATAAAATCGGATCCATAGCACTTAAATGGCCACAATTTTTTAATTACAAGTATTGATTGCACGAGGAATATTGCTAAAATGCACTTGTCTAACCTTAAATATTATGTTTACTTCACCTAGATTTGACAGTTGTGACAGAAACCTATATTATCAACCAAAATAGTACCTATTTGATCCTTTAACTCTACAACTGCAGACCTTTAAACACATGAACGCCGCGATGAATTTTAGGCGCAGTTAAAATACTGCGGACTTGTTGAAGTTTGATTTTACTTTTGTCTTCAACGTCCGGAAAGACAAAGGAATCTTTGTGTCCCTTATAGGATCTAAGGCAATTAACAGCAATATATTTTTTCGTAATATTTTCAATTCTCGCGACGAATTCTTTGGTCGTTTCTTTCTTGGTCCCTTCATTGTACAAAAACTTAACTATAGCAAAACAGCCTTCTTGTAATGTATCACAGGTGATTGGAAGTTCAACGTTCGGTACTTCTGATGTGGAATCTTCTTCGTCAGTCTTGTTATCAGAATCATCGTTACTACTGTCGCTTTCTGATAAGATCACAGTGTTTGCTGTCTCATTATTGGCATTTCCTTGGAACGTAGATGTGTTTTCAGTGCCATTATTATTATTGTCATTTTCTTGGGAGGTAGATGCAGTTGACGTACTACCATTCAATTCGCGCAAATCTTCAAGGCCCACCGATTTGCCAGCAGGGACGTTAATCTTTGACCTACGCTTGGGTCTCGTCGTGGTTTGCTCCAAAGGAGCAACAATTGCACTCATCACTTCTGCAAACGACGCTCTCATTTCATCTTGTGTGCCTCCTGCTAGTCGTTTCTGAATCCTTTTCAAAACAAACAAAACAGCAAAAAAGTTCTCTAAGGGATCTTGGTTTACAGATTTAGTCAACATATATTTGAAACCAATATCCCTTAGAGTTGACAATAACTCCTGCATGTTTCGAATTGTCACAATAAGGAATTTAACACACGGCGGAGTAGACATTTTCTTGTCACCAGTAACGAAGGATAATCCCTCCAACATCAATTTAGTTGATGCCCAAAACTGATGATGTTCGGAACCATCCTTCACACGGCAAGCCAAAGGACGGGAAGCAATTAAAGTTGAATTTAAGCTGAGCTCTCTGCATCCCGAGCAGTGTTGCCAGTATTTTTCGAAGCAATGTCGCCAACCGCTTTATAAAAAATCGCCCAATGACGCCAACAGTTTTATTAAAAAATCGCCCAAAGTAGCAGAAATTTTTGGAAGTTTATGAATAGGGAGGCATAAATTTATCAATGCAATTTTAATATTTATCATGGTTATATTTCTGAAATTATAAATATAATAATTATCTAATGTAGGTAACATTTTTTTAAATCAAACAAAATAAATAGTTTACCTATTAACAGAACTTATTCTTTGGTTCACATTATTGCACCTTAATATTTATTAATACTAATACAAAAATGTGGCTACATATACAGGTGTGCAACGAAACGCGGAACATAGGAGTTTAACATAGGATTTTAAAAATTTGCGGAAATTGGCTCTCCTGTACATTTTAGAGCAAAATTACAAGAATGAAAAATGTTTAAAATTAAATTTTACTTTTAAAAAGTCTTCATTGAATGCAATAGAATATTTGTAGCCCTAGATACTAGGACATAAAATATGACATTTTCGTCAAAAATCAGATAGCCATGGAAATAAAAAAGAAATAAAACAAAATATCATTTATTAAGATCATAATTTTTGAATATTTATTGGTGAATTATAACAATGTAGACACAATGATTACAAAAATTAACATCAATAACGCTGAACTGTCAGAATGAGTTCGTTTTGTTTGATTTTTATTTCCATGGCTATCTGATTTTTGACGAAAATGTCATATTTTATGTCCTAATATCTATTGCTACAGATATTTTATTGCATTCAACTTTTTAAAAGTAAAATTTAATTTTAAACAACTTTTCATTCTTGTACTTTTACTCTAAAATGTACAGGAGAGCCAATTTCCGCAATTTTTTAAAATCCTATGTTAAATTCCTATGTTCCGCGTTTCGTTGCACACTCTGTATACATTAGGTACACAAGTATAGATATATGAGGGGAAAAAACAATGCCATTCTACTAAACTATACTAGTTTTGGTATAAATCACTTTATAAGCGCAGTACCAATTTACACCAAAACTCTACTTTATAAGAATTAGTACTATATAATTGTGTGTAGATACACAATTTTTTTAAATATTTAAGCGGACTCTAACAATAAATCTTCAATATCCGATAAATCAACGTTCTCAGTGTTATCACTATATATTGAATAATTAAAAAGTTCGAACATATTTTCTGTCGGTACAAAAGTTTGGCAACAAATACTATTGTTTTTAAGATGAATTCTTATTCTTAAAATAGAATCAAGAGTCGCTAATTTCAATCGATTCCGTGTTTTCGTTTTTATATTGTTCATACATGAAAATACACGTTCAACTACAGCATTGCTAAGTGGCAATGATAATGCAGTTAGTGCAAAATGAGCAATATTCTTAAAAACAGACTCTCCGCCAGCATTTTCATATTGGCCAACTGTAGACCAAAATAACACAGCATTACTTGGTATTTCATTATTTTCAAATTTATTTCGCCAGTCTATCGATAACAAATTTCGCCATTCCGTTTCTAATTCCTCTTTATTAATATTAGGCACAATATCAAAAGGCAATTGTTCAAATGCCGGCCTCAGCGGATTTAAACAATGTAGCGGACTTAATTGTTTTAGGTCATTTAGAATTGCAAAATTATCTGCGGTAGTTTGGTGATTAATTGAGCACATAGTTTTTTTTAAAAGTTATAACATCTGGCTTTAATATTATTTTTTTGCTCACTATTTAAAGATTTATTATTATCTAATTCATTTGTAAAATTCAGTCCATAATATTTAAAAACGATAAATCATTTTCAAGTGCTATTTTAATTTTATTTAAAACCGTGATATTTGGATCATTTCCTAGAAAAATCGGTTTAATAATTCGCCTTGAAATACTTGTAACCAAGGAAAATAATTTTTCGTGTACTTTACAAATGTCAGCATTAGTATGTTGAAATAGTAAGTTAGTAACCTGTAAATCTTTTAAAATTGGCTTTAAAAAAAGAAGATATAAATAATTTGAATCGTCTTTGTACATTTGTTCTAATGTTTTGGACATATAACATTTTTCTTTTAAAGCGGTCATAGAAAAGTGGGTTTTTAATTCTAGCCACTGTTCTAAAATTCTTACAATACAATTAAATCTTGAAAGCCATCTTGTTCTAGATAATTTTAAGATTTCATGAAATAGTTTACTTCCATCGTTACTGGTATTTATAAGGTCAAAAATTGCTTTGTAATTCGCCCGTCTTATCGCACTATGAGCAAACCAATTATACGTTTCTCGTATCAAATAGTCAAGTGAACTGGGAAGTTCTTCTGTTGCCTTAGATGCACATATATGTATGGAATGGCAAACACATTTTATTAACTGTAAGTGAGGGACGTGTAATTTTAAAAGAGTATATACAGAACTAGCGGCCCGGTACGTGCTTCGCTACGTATAAAATGAAAAAAAAAAAATGTAATTGGAACATCAAATTCATTTATTCAAACAAAAAAATATTTTATTAATTGCTAGCTATTTTAAAACTTAATCCAAAACATTTGGATAAACAATATTTTTTGTTTTTCCATTGTGAGCATGAATAAACAAACGGCTGGGGGTACCGACTCTCGAACAGGCAACATAAAGTTGGCCATGTGAAAAACATGATTCCTCCAAATTCACACCACAAACGTGAAGTGTTTGCCCTTGGGCCTTGTTGATGGACATCGCAAATGATAAACGCACAGGATATTGTAATCGTTTGAACTCAAATGGCATATCAGTTGGTATCATAGGGATACGCGGTATCAAACAAACTTCTCCTTTTGATTTACCAGTTAAGATCGTAGCTTCAATCAAATTTGGCAATAACTTTTTCACTGCCAATCTGGTGCCATTACACAGTTTTGGTGGATTAATATTTCGCAATAATATAATCAAAGAACCAACTTTCAGATTCAAGCAATGCGGTGGCATACCAGCCGGTTCCAATGAATTTAAAAATTCAATTGGATAATTCATTGCCTCATCTTGATTCATAACACTGTCAATTGATTTATATGTGGTGACTACACCTGGCAGTTTCGCTTGAATTTGAAAATTAATGGCATTGATGTGCTAAAATGGCGCGTTCTCTCAACCAATCATGATGTCTGTAATTCTGAAGAATATTCGGAAAAACATATTCAATCAATTCATCTATCGATTGCGCAATTTTACAAAAATTCTTCGGTACAGCGATCAATCCGTTGGTACTGTCGATTTGTATTTTGCCATCACCAATTTCTAACAATTGTTTTGAGAACTCATAGGCAGCTGGATCATTTTGTAGGTGAATGCGCATATTAATGTTCAGTGTCAATTTTTGTACATATCTCCAAAGAACTGATGACATGCATTTATTTCATCAGCAGGAGTTGATCTAGGAATGACAGGCAATGTTTGACGAAAATCCCCTGACAGTAATATCAAAGCACCACCAAAAAGCTGTTGATTGCCACGTAAATCTTGCATTGTTCGATTAAATGCTTCTAGTGATTTTTTATTCGCCATTGTACACTCATCCCATAAAATAATTGACGTTAATCGCAGAACTTTTGCCATAGCAGAATTTCTGGAAATATTGCAAGTTGGAGTTTCAATCACCTACACATTCAATGGCAATTTTAATGCAGAGTGTGCGGTCCGACCACCTTCTAATAATGTAGCAGCAATTCCCGAAGATGCAAGTGCCAATGTAATTTTCTGTTCCGATCGAATAGTCGCTAAAATCAATGATATAACGAACGTTTTGCCTGTACCACTAGGTGCATCCAAGAAATATAATCCACCTGCATTATTGGAAACGACTTGCATGATTGTGTCATATACATGTTTTTGCTGAATATTCAATTTGGTTATATTCGATTGTACATATAAACGCAAATCATTAGAATTGAATTCCTGCTCACGTTGCAATTCACGATCAAACAAATCATGCATCTCACGATTTGGTGCGGTCATACCCAATTGTACTAATGCTTTATTTGCAATCGTTAGACACATATCTTCAATTATTATCAAAGCTTCGTTGTACATTTCCAAGGTAATCAACAAATCAGGATTTCTTGCATGATGACGCATACGAATTAAAATATTTTCTGCCATATGATGTTTATATTTGTTCCATAATTCAAGTGGATTTGATGGCATACATGTTGATAATATAATGGCAAATAGCATTCGTATTTATTGTGGATGAGCTGAAGTAGATGCATCATGAAGTGTTGAATCCCAATGTGCATCATCCTCCAACAAATGCAAGAGTTGACATGCTTCACGATATGTTTGACACAAATGACCGTTGACTGTTCTCAATTTTTGAAATGATTTTGGGCCATTGACGTTAACTAATAACAATCGCAAATAAAAACACTCAGCATTGTTTGGATGTACTGTATATATTCTCCCAATTGCATCTGTTTGGAAAATGCCTGGATGCCCATCGACTACTGTTCCTTGTTTACGTCTTTGAAATTTTTTCGAAGACACATTCTATGTGTAATACTGAGGCACTTCAGAATATAACAAATTTATCGCAAATGTATCAGTTTCGCATAATTTGAAAAAAGCGGTCAACGTAGTCGCTGGTGGTTGTGCTGCTCTTTCCAATACATAAGTGAACAACCACAGGATGTCTCTCGTGCATTGGAAACGACATAATCCTCCAGACAGCTTCATTACTACTAATATAGCGCCCCATTTGATACTGAGTAATTTCATCATTTCTATTATCACCAGTAACACCGAAAACAGCCATATCGCTCCCTTTATTTACGTATTTACAAATATATTTAATGGATTTGACTGAATTACAATACTCCACATTTATATGAGCATTGAATATTTTCGATAATAATGGACAATACGGAACCACCCAACGATTATCAACTTCAACGTCCTGGTTACGCATTCTAATGGTTGCCGTTTTGCCATTATCATTAGGTGATCTACGTCGATACAACGGATATCCGTCATTGCCCGTTATTGTGTCTGAAGTCAATTGCCTCGGGTATCGTTTCGAACACTTTCCATCAACCATACATGGCGAATTCATGACTGTTGTAATTAAAAGCAGCACGCATCATTTCAGCCAAAACAGCACGACGTATTCGTGATCGCCGTGCAAGATTCAGTACAGGTACAGGGTCAACAGATCTATTTCGTGCATTACGTTCACGCTGCGATGCATTAGCTTGTGCGCGTTCATCTGCAGTCTGTGATCGTCTTAGTAATGCCACATCATTTGCATTACGGGTTCGCTCGTCTGGCTCGTGGCATTTTTCCTTCATATGAAAAAGAATAAATCAAATTAAAAACAAATTGCTACATTAATAGTGGTGTATCAGTATTTGTACATGTGCGTATATGTGTATATGGAAATATATATTAATAAAACACCCGTATTTGTTACAAAAAATGTGATAAATGAAGAACCGCTCGACCGATTTTGTGCAAACTTCACATAAACCATCTACTAAATAGTCCGAACAAAGCCTAAACATTTGGTTCGGATAGGTGAGCCCCGTTCTTGAGTTATAAAATTACAACGAAAAGTGGCATTAATTTTTATATTTATAGATAATAAAAAGTGCAATATAAAAAAGTCGTCTTTTCGGGTATCAAGCTTTCATGGGACATATATCACCCATTAGTCGTGAAAGGGTTAAGTTAAATATATTTTTATAGCCTTGAATGTTCCAAAAAAGCAGCTGTGAATTGGGCTTAAGGTGATTGTTCAGTTTTTTGATTCTAAATTTTTTGATATGGACTGTGTCCTAAGCCTAATAGCGATATGTTTATCTAATAGTCCAATGTAACTGCTAGTTTTCTTAGTTGTTTTTTTGTTTTTTTTTTTTTGGTGTTTTGTCGTTTTGTTTAGTCATTAATTTATATTGCACGTCATTTTGTGATTCTGGTACAGGAACCTCTTCTGAGTTTTTAGGATAGTCTGGGTTAAGGGTTGGCGTGGCATGATCTTCTATTGTTCGCTATGACAAGTTTCTTGCAATGAATCGTTATCCTCAGTGTCCTGAAGGATGTCTGTAAAATTTGATAAATTCAAATTATTAATATTATTATAAACAATGTTCTCTACTAATTTGAACAACTTCGTTATCCTATTAACAAAGTTATAACAATTATTTTTACAGAAGTCACTTTAATAAAGATTGTTAATTTATCCTCATTGTCCTGGAAGATGTCTGTGGAATTTGATACTTGCAAATTATTAATATTATTATAAACAATGTTCTCTGCAAATATGAACTACTTCGCTCACATATTAACAAAGTTATAAAACATTATTTATACAGGTCACTTTAATATAAGATTGTTAATTTATCCTCATTGTGCTGAAGGGTGTCTGTGGAATTTGGTCATTGCAAATGATTAATATTGTAAAAGAGAGTGCTCAATGCAAATTTGAACTACTTCGGTATCTTACTAACAAGGTTATAAACAATTATTTATACGGAAATCACTTTAATATATTTTTTAATTTATCCTTATTGTCCTGAAGGATGTCTGTGGAATTTGGTCAACGCAAATTATTTATAATGTTATAAACAATGTCCCCTGCAAATTAAAACTACTTCTCTATCCTATTAACAAAGTTATAAGCAATAGTTTATACAGAAGTGACAATAATATAAGACTTTGAATTCATATTTGTTGTTCTATGTATGAGATTTGAATTGCTCGAGCTTAATATTAACAAACTTATAAACATTAATTCATTGATAAGTGGTCTTATAATATTATTTTTAATTTGTTCTTATTGTCCAGGAGGATATCCGTTGAATTATTATTATTTTTATAGGATGTTACTAATCTGAACATCTATTGTCAGAATTTTATAATTCTGTACCTTTATAGCGTATAAATATGATATTTATTAAGAAATAATATTTTAATACCTATACAGTGGGCCATGGTTTAACACAGCGTAAGGCTGCCACACACTGGCTGAAAATTTTAATCGTCTGCTATGAATCGTCTGCCAACTTCACCGTCGTCAGTTATACCCCTGTAGTTTGCTGCTGTTCTTCGCTCCTCCTTTATGTATAGGAATTATAATTCCTTCTCTCCATATCTGTGGAAAGCCTTTCCCGGCCCATACTTTGTTTATTATGTTTGTTATATACTCTCTTATTTTATCTGATCCGTATATCCAAGCTTCGTTTTCTATTCCATCCGAGCATACCAATGTCAATTTTGGTTTTTTTCCGTACTAATTCTGGATAATGTCCTGCTTGTTACACCTGTAGCTGCTTTGACGCGTTCGTGAACTTTTTCCAAAGGTATTTGTAATTCACCCTTCTTCTCCAATGTCATAAAATTCAACACATTGCCGACAATTTCCTTGCTCTGACTTTTAATCTGATGACCGCGCACTTTACTGTTGAACTCCATGATTTTTTCATCTGACTGTACAAAACTGTCTAGCTGATCGGCGTACAAATGAAATATGCTGGAAACTAAGCTACTCCCACTCCTGAGTTTAGTGTGCTACTGCGCATCCAATGGTCATCCGCCAGTTCAAATTGGATGAACTGTAAAGGGATACTAGTGACTTGGACCCCTTTTGCTCCAAAGAAATGGCAAATTCGCGACAGTAGTTAAGTGATCTTTCACTAGGTGGTAGCACAGGATTGAAAATCAGTTGTATCCCTTTACAACCAAGTAGATGGGCATTTGCAACAATATTCGAAATTATTGTTTAGAAATAAATGTTTTATTGATCAATATTGACTATTAATATATTTATGATAGTAAAGCAACTAGTATTATATTCTGGTACACATAATTACAAATAAATATGGATCAACGAAAGTTATATTTCATATGATTTCAGAATTAGGAATAAATATTTTTTTATGTAGTATGAGGACGAAGGAAGTTTAAATAAATTTATCGTCTCATACAAAAAGCAAATATATTCTAAAATGTAATATAATTTTAATTTCACAATACAATTATAGAACAAGCAGTCTCATTAGAGCCATTGCTTAAATATTGTATTTATTTAGCATGAGAAGAATATATTTGTTTAGAATAAGTATTTATTTTAATCTCGGAACAGTGGTGCTTTTTGTAATGTAACGCACCGGAACGGCGTTCCGGCAGCATTTTCGATGATATTTCCGGTTTCATCAGTTTTTAAAAAATTATTTACTATTTTATTTATTTTGATATTTATCTTAAATTATGGAAATATAAACTGCGGCAACGATATATTTTTACATTACATGTGTTATACACTGTTCTATTTTTACCTTCCGTCACATTTAGATAAGGTCTTCGGTCAAAAAATTCAATAGTGAGTTTCTAATGAATAAGCACGTTTTGGGGTCCCTAGAATACGAATTTACTATTTTTTACGATGATGCCTGTATGTATGTATGTGTGTGTGTGTGTGTGTGTGTGTGTGTGTGTGTGTGTGTGTGCGCATCTGCCTGTGTGTGTGTGCATCTGCCTGTGTATGTAACGATCGTTTCGCAACGCATAACTCCAATCCACGATTCCAAAAATTATAATTTTCGTATTCCTCGAGTTTAGATCCATATGCAGACAAGATTAGATTTTAGTTATAATTGATCCACCGGAAGTACCCTCATTTGCAACTTTTAACAGTTTTGAATGTTATACTTCATATTCGATAGATATAGTTAAAGAATTATAAAGATATTAAATTTCATAAATCAGCCAGCTATGCTAACCATGGAGACTGCTAATATATTCAGATAATTCAAATTTACAGTATCAATGAAAAGTAAATGAATGTGGGAGAGATGAGGATGCTGATGGATGTTGGGGAAGACACGGGAAGATACGGTTATAAGTGTAATGATCCAAACCATTTTGCCAAGATTTGTAGAAATAAAAACAATAATTATAGTAAACGAATACAAAGTATAGAGACTGAAGATGATGAAATATTTTTAATATCCGAGATAAAGATAGATAAGGCTTCAAAGGACATTTGGTATGTAGATTTAGATGTGGAAAATAGTAATTTATAGGTTAAATTAGACTGTAGTGTAGATCACAAAACAATAACGTAAAAGAGATGTGCAAGTCAATGCATCAAGTGGACAGCACGGAACTATTGTCCCCTGGGTGTCATTGGTACTTTTGACATATCGAGGGTGAAAAGGCAGTACCTCGTAACTAATAAGTTCAAACTTTTGCAGCAGACACAAATAAGTGTTTATATATTTAACAACGTAATCAAAATATCATCTAATACAAATTAAATAATAAATATCGTTATTAAATTTTAATTACTAATTCAAATTTAATTATCTCATTATTAAATATAAAAAAATGTTACTTACGTGGTACTGCACATATTTTATTGTTAAATACGAGGTACTAAATTTTCCCAAAATAAAACCAAAAATAGTATTCGAAACATTTATTACGAAAATAAAAATTACACAAAATTAAATGATACGAAATCATTAAGTAAAATATTAACAGAAGCTTAAATTAAAGTAAAAATTCAAAAATATTAATAACAAACTAAATAATAGTGAAAAGTTTTCACTTATGGGGTAAGTTATCATAAATACCCCAACAGTCTTTCGGAATGACCTCTTTAATACTTTGAAGGTGCGAATATTTAATACTGCTAATTGGCAATTTTCCTTTAAACAATTGTGGAAATATAACTATGCTCAAGTCTATATTCTTTGGCCCTTGTCATTAAATCTAGAAAATCGTCATCATTAAAGTTTAATTTGTACTTTATTTTTCCATCACAGTATTTTAAAACCCGTATATCTGTAACAGTAGACTCCTTAGATGGTCTAATTGAGGCATACTTAAGAAATTCTTTTTCACCAAAATTTCTAAAAAATGAAAATTCAAAATGCTTTGCAATGTATGGTTGCTTTAATCTAGCTAATTTTGTTGCTCGAAAGTAATCACTTGGTAGGTAAATTTCTTTATTTTTAAGAGCAGTTTCTATTGCACTATGTACAGAGTCGCATTCCATTTGTGTATGCCCTTTTTCTAAAAAAAATTGTGTTATACATATTTTATACTTCTCTGCTAAATGCAGAAGTGCATTTGATAAAATGGAATTTCTGTTCTGAGCCGTGCATCCATCTGAGTAGATGACTATTGGTATTTTATTGGGTCCTGCTAAAAAATGTTCCTCTAAATAGTCTACTAGGAAGGACGCATAAGTGGCTGCCTGACCGTCAGCATCAGTTTCGTCGAACCAGTAGCACGTAGCTTGAGAATTTTTTAAATTATATACTGTAAAATTATGGCAGCATAATTTTGTTTTATAATATAGAGCACTGGCAGCTATATACGGAGCTAATTTGACTGATTGTACGTCAACTGTTATAACATGACATTCTCCTAGCAGCGCCTTGTTTTTATCAATATCCTTATTTTTTCTAGCTGCTTCTTTTCTTTCAATGTGTATGTTATATTCCTCTTGCGTAATATTTTTATTTTTAAATTTAAAACAAACATCACACTGATCTTTTCTTGGTCTGAATAAAGAAATTTTCATTTCATCTGCAACTCTCTTTAATGAGATTCTACATAACGGCTTCTTATGGTTTTCCTTGCATTTTATTTCATAAGCACGGTGAAGGTCAGAAAAACTTTGAAATGTTTGTTCCAAATATTCTTTGTCTGTATCTTTTCTACAATAATGTGAAGGAAGCTTATTTAAATCTTTCAAAAACTGTTCTAGAAACATCAAGCTTTCTTCATGCACGTTTTTTCGTTTATCTCTTGAACTTACTACAGTTTTGAAATTTGTTATCATGCCATTATCTCCTTCTTGTGCCCAAGTTCTCACTGACCATTCACCTAAACAAAGTGTATGCAAGTACATAGTTTTACAAACTGGTATGTCATTATTTTTAACGGTTAAATAATATTTGAGAGTCGCATTACGGCGAGAATCATCACCGTTGCAGTTTTGTGGTCTTTTTGTTGCAATAACTTTCACAGTTTTGCAAACATACACCTTTCTTTGATCCCATGTCATGTGTGACCAAAATTTATTGAATATATTCAGTCTTATATCGTCTGATATATCAACACAACGTTTAATTGGATTTTTTCCTTTCTTGGCACATTTACATCTTGGTTTTAAAAATCTTCCTAATCTATTAATATCGTGAAATGTGTTATTTTGACCTTTAGGCTTTCTGAATCCCAAATATTCTTTTCCTGTCATTCTTAATTTCTTGTTAATATCTCTTTTATTTCTTTTGCCCCTTTTTAAATTTTGTTCTCCTTGTCCTGAAATGTTATTTTCAGTCTCAATTTCTTTAGCTTCAGCATTATTTTCTTCGGTATATTGTATTATATTATCTTCAATACTTCCTGTGGCCTCATCTTCGTCTTCTGAAGAATCATTTGGATGGTAACTAATATCACTAGTATCACAGCTGTTATCAGTCAAGGATAATAAGTTCGCATTATCATTGTTGTCATCTAAAATGGTTTGCGTTATATTATTTACGTCTTCAACGGCAATTTGAGTATTAATATCTTGTGGACTAATTTCGGCTACGTTTTTCTCAATATATCGATATTCTAAATTATTAGTCGGACAATATCGATATTCTAAATTATTAGTATTGTCCGGTAAGCATGTAAAATTATTAAAATTTACTGTCGATTCTTTTTCATTCGCGTCCATAATTAAAATTTCTGCATCATTAATTATTTTCCTAATATCTTCTGGACTGAGAGCTTCATTTAAAAGTACATTATTTTCAAGATCAATATCGTTGATATTACTAATATCAAACGATACATTATCGATATTGTCTGAATTGTACTTCAAAGCAGCTAATTCTAAAATTTTTTTAGTACGGTTTGCCATTTTTGTTAAAAGCAGGAACTCGTAACTTCACTAATTTGTAGAATGCAGGTACTCGTATCTAACACCTGCGATAAAATAATTATTATCACATACATGATCAAACTAGACCAATTTTTTTACTATGTAATTATTAAAACATATTGTTCTCCATTAACTCACCAAATTTGTAGAGCATAATAACACATAATTTCTCCTACAAACTCAAAAAACTGAGGACGCAGTAAACAACGCATGCAGCTATAGCACTGACACCATTGCAATAAACATTTACGAGGTACTGCTTTCAAAAATATTATGCATGTGAGTTACGAGTTACCGTTTTATTTAATTTCTGCGCCTAATTTTCAAATATCTAATAATGTTCTTTTACTCATAGATGGCGACTCCGGTAATAAAACAATTGCAATCAAAAAGTGAAATTCGGAAAAAATGTTACTTACGAGGTACTGCCTTTTCACCTGTGCTTTTCACCCTCGATATGTCAAGTAAATGTCAAATATATGTCATATGAACCTGTCACCGTTCATTTGTTTAATATACAGTGATTACTTAATTTTAATAATTTGGGTATATTTAAATAAAAAAAATATTCATTTTCAATATTTTTATTATATGTACAAATTACATTATTTAAATTCAATATTTTATAATAAAAGCATTTTCTTCTCATTCTTGATTACTTGGAATAGCCGGGTGAGTTCTTGTTCATATTGAATACCCATTATTTCAACATGGTCTCCTTATGAACGTTGTTCTACGTGGATTTTTCAAATGGTCGTAAATGAGAATTTGTAATACCACCAGGATGCATTGTTGGCATTGCATTACGTAATAAACGATTTTTCTTGTTGTTAAAAAAGAATTTGTGTCAAAATGATTTTCGCTAATGAAGGAATACGACAAATTTTCATCTGAGTTAACCCTTTATTGGTTTTTGCGACCATACGGTTACAATGATTTTTGAAACCTTTATTGGTCAATGTACCTAAGACCCTATATAAAATTCTCATAATTCTTATGCATATATAGAATATCATATAAAGCTCAATAATGACCCCCAAATCTCTCTAAATCCATCCAAATAGAAACGACAGACTGTATCCATATGGTCACATTGCCCAATAACGAAAATATAATTGGAAATAAAACATTTTGATTTTGAATATAAAAATTATTATTTCTCTTAAAATATACAATACATTTTAGTTATTTTTTACATGATATGATTTAAAACAGTTTTTAGATTCAGTGTTAAACATAATCTTGAATCACATTTCTCACATTTCAGCCGACTTGTGCCTTTTACGCAATACCTGCACCTTCCTTTGGAGGTATGAACTGGCCAATGTGCGTAGCAATCTTCTCTTGACGCATTATCTGGTCTTTGGACAACTGGGTGCGTTATTTTTGGTACTACATCACTTTCAGTAGAACTTGGTCGACCCTTTCTGGTCTCCTTTCCATACCGTGACAGTGCCATCGCAATGTCTATTCTAAATTGTTTTAGAGGTGTATGCTTTTCTTTAAAAGCCACGCAATCCATTCTGTAGAGAAGCCAAGCATTCACCACGCATATATCAAGAATATAAGAGAAGATAGGAAAATACCAACGTTTGGCTTTGTGGGGTGTTTTGTAGAGACCCATCAGACCATTAGCAGTGTCGACTCCTCCCATGTGTTTATTATAGGCTTTTATTACGGCGGGGCACTCCACATCCACTTTTTGTTTAGCACTTTTGCTAAACCTTTTTACGGTACTTGTTGGTTTTATTCCATATAGGGTGCTTCCAAACAATACTACCTTGTTGTCCACCCATTTTACGATAATTAATCCTTTGTCTTTATCTATTTTGTAATCATATTTTCCTCTTCCTTGATTTTTGAGAACTTTGTCCGTTTCTATTGGACATCCTGCGATTCGATTTCCTCGTAATGTTCCCATACTATAAATTTTCATTTCGTCTTTGAGGTAAAGAAATAGTGGAAGGCCCGCAAAATAATTGTCAAAAAATTATTAGGTTCATGAAGAGATTTACATAAAGCTATAACAATACCGGCCCCTACACCTAAACTGCTTTCAGTTTCGTTTATTTCGTTTATAGAACCCTTAAGTTCTTCAAAAGTTATTGCGCCCTGATATGGTATGAAATCTAAAATATAGCCAGAAACACCAGCAATGAGAAAAAATTTGTAACCCCATTTGTGTGGTTTGTTTTTTATGTATTGGCGTAAATTTCCTGCACGAGTACCCTTATATGCTATCATGGTTTCATCTATCGAATATTCATTTTCCGTATGAAATTTGCGAAAGTTGCTTCTCACTTGCTCAATAAGAGGATGAATTTTAAAATACCTGTCTTTTGTATTTTCTGTTCTGATGTTGTTGTCATTGAAGTGAATAAAACGTCGTAAAAGTTTAAATCTTCTCAAAGACATAAGTGATGCTATCTGCTCTACACGTGTTCCTTTCGCCCAATAATCTCCAAAAGCAGGGAGTTGTATAAACCCCATTAGCAGTAATATTGATAAAAAAACAGTCATTTCTTTAGCATCTATGTTTATAGATGTACCGGTTTCTTGAGTACTATACAAATTGGTTTGGTCGATAATATTATTAATTATATCAAACGAAAACAATTTTGTGAAGTATTCAATTGGTAGCAATATATTTTCATTTGTTTGTGGTGTGAATGATATATTTCGTTCAATTTCCGGCAAATCTTCCTTGGTCCAACAGAAGGCTTTTTTTATTTTTGGGTACAGGTTCAGCTAATTCATCTTCAGATACATCATCACTTTCTGATTCCAAATTAGCTAAAATTATTCAGTAGTGTAACAAGCAAAAAATTACACATTTTTTTATTTCTTTACCTATCAAAAGTTGTTTTCGATTAATTTTATCTTTAAGATTTTTCAAAGTTATTCCATCTTCGGAGTCTGAAGCATCTGAAATATCAGATAGATGAGGCGGAGGTGGCAAGGTGTATTTATTTCTTCCATAGAAAGAACCAGGTTTTATTCCTTTCATCTCGTCCATTATAGTAACTAAAAAAAAATCGTTAATTTACCGGACAATGTAACCAAGTGGTAACGCATATTTTTACATAGTTATAATTTGCTTATTACCTAAATATGGTTAAAATCAAGTTGTTCAGTAAAATAATCATAGTTTATAATATCTTCTATCAAAACTATAAATATTAATAGATGATTGTACTTACCAAAATCTACGCACACATGAATGGATGTCAAGACAACCTCAAACGTCAACCTTTGAAGGCCAAGAACACTTCGAATAAAATGTTACTAGATGGCGGGTAGAAGTTAAAATGCTTTCCCCTCCATTAACAGAACTGATACCATACGGTAGCATTGCCCGGGAAGCTACACACTGTAGAATACGAGTGTAAAATGCTTTTGAAATTATTGTAACCGTATGGTTACATCGTCCAATAACTGACTGTAAAATATTTTAAGAGCTGACCAATAAAGGGATAATATTACAATTTTTTTTCCATATATCACATCGCGCCGTATTTTTTAAAGAAAATGTATAAAAGTGTATCCTGTGAATCACAACATTCATATATTTATTCTCGCAGTTGGAATGCCGACAACGACCAACGACTTATACTTGACAATGTAGCAATGACAAAATGTTCAAACCAAGGTTCAAACAATATTTTTTACTGTTGACAAATAATTATATAAATTTTTATTTTTTATATCATAGATTACTTAATTCATTTTAAACTATAGCAGCGACGAACCGTTTAGTGACATCTCTGTAATATTGGGTACACTACTCTCACTGCCTACTGTTTTTTGCCAGTTTTCCAATACAAGTTGCACCGGGGTGGTGCAAATTGTAATGTTCTACCTCTAAAAATATTTAAAATGTTAAGCATTAATGATAAATTTAAGAAATTAAAAAAATGTAATGTTACTCTAGTTGCATTTGGTGGTGTAGTAATTAGTACCAGTTAAACCTTCGTAAGTTAGGCTTTATTCAACAAAAATCAAGTCAACACTTATAATATGACATTATCCCCCCCCCCCCTTATTTAAGATCATACTCCGTTAGATAACTGGGTAACCTTCTTGTTCGCTGAGGATGAGGGGTTGATTCTTCTGAACTTGAAATGCGAGTTCCATCTATAGTATCATTTTGAGAAGGAGAAGTGTCACCAGGGGTGGAGGTAACAGGGGGATTAAGAAGTTCTTCAGCAGTCTCAGCATCTGCTGGTTGTCGTGTTGAGATTTTCGGATTCAATTATAGTGTGCTATAGTCCTCTCCCAGAGGTGCTAAATGTCTCAATGCTACAGTAGCTTCTCTTCCATCTGAAAATCTTACATGCGCATAATTAGTAGTGGCTTCGAGAAGATCTACTTCATCTACAAGCGGTTCATATTTGCTACTCCGATTATGTCTTCGCATAAGAATACGGCCAGAAGTTGCCAACCAGGTTGGCAGCGATGAACCAGTAGAACTTCTTCGTGAATGTTTAAACATTCGTTCATGAGGTGTCTCATTGATTGCAATGCAGAGTAGTGATCGTATTGAATGGAGAGCCTCTGGGAGAACAGATTCCCATTGTACCACATCTAAATCTTTAGAATGGAGTGCAAGCAGGATAGTCTTCCAAATAATCCCATTATATCTTTCAACTTGCATGTTTCCCTTAGGAGTAAATGCTGTAGATCGACTTGTGGCTATTCCATTTGATGTTAAGAATCTTTTGATTTCGTCTGACATAAAGGAAGCCCCTCGGTCCAAATGTATATAGCACGGCGTTCCAAAAAGTGTGAATAAGAATTTTATTTTTTTAATTATGGTAGATGATGACATATCAGGACAAGGGAACGCAAATGGGAGTCTTGAAAACTCATCTACAACCGTGAGAATATAGCGACTATTTGTACGCGAAGGAAGAGGTCCTTTAAAATCAACATTTATGGCCAGTTGCACCACTTATAGTTAAATTTTAACTGTTGGTTAAATTGACAATATCGTATCGAAATGAAAAGTGAAGTGAGTTGTTAAATATTACTGTCAAAATTTTGATACGCACTTTTTTTATTAACCTGTAGTTAACACTTTAACTATAAGCTGTGCAACTGACCATTCATCGTTCAAATGGTGCAGTAGCCTTTAGCAACTTTCCTCCATATTTAACAAAACGGGGTTTAACTTTACAGCATACTTGATAATTTCTCGTCATCTCACGGACTTGATTAATAGAAAACGGAAGATTCTTACACTTCACCGAGTGATACATGCAACCAGGGGTCTAATTTTGTTTGAAAAATTAGGTATCCAATGTGCATAATGAGCGAACATACCCGTAGCACTCTTTAAAGAAGCAGCATCTGTTAGTACAGGATATTTAAGTAGAGGTCGTAGTCTGTCTGGATCAGGTTTTATTTGATGATTAAATATCGAGTACCCTAGCAACTTGATAGAGATTGTCGAAAATTTGCATTTATCTTCATTAAGCGTTAAACCATATTTTTCTGCTGCTTACATAAACTTATTTAAGTTTATGTCATGTTCATCCTGATCATGACCACACACAGTGGCATCATCCAAATAAGCATATGTACCTTTCAGTTTTTCTACGTTAATGATAATATTAATAAATCGTTGAAAACATGGAACACGATTAGTAACGCCAAAGGGGATTCTGCGAAATTGATAAAGTCTACCATTAGCTTTAAATGCTGTGTAAGATCTATCTTCTTTACGAATCGTAACCTGATGATATGCACTTTTCAAATGGATTGTACTAAAAACACTGTACATGAATATTATTTACAATATCATCAATTCGGGGAAGTTGAAAAGCATCTAGAGGTGTGTAGCGACATCAAGCTATCATGCAACGACATTAAGCTATCATAACTAGCATAGCCCATTGTTAAAATTGTTTTCCGAGGTTTCTTGGAAACAAAAAGAAAATAAATATTTATTCTTGTTATATCATTCGAACTGTCAACAACAAAATCTTTCTCGTCCCAAATAAATTTATTAATTCTATATATTATACACTTTAATTTACCCATTCTATTTTTTACAATTTGTAGTGGCAAATAATACTGCTACAACTGGTGACCCCCTTTTGAACCCAACCGGACGAGATGACTTCGACCAGACCCACCTCCGAAGACTCCAACAGGACAAACGACACGAACCAAGAACAAACCAGTATTTCGGCAATCACCACAAGTAACATACCAGAATTTTGGGCCGAAGACCCCGAACTATGGTTCAGACAGGCCGAAGTCATATTCGACTCACGACGCATCACTTCCGAGGTCAGTAAATACAACGCACTAATTACTTCACTCCGACCAGAACATGCAAACGAAATCAGGGACTTAATATTAAACCGTCCTACGAGGGATCCGTACACCACAACAAAAGCAGAATTACTAAAAAGAACGACGCCTACAAATTTCCAAAGCCTAAATACATTACTAAATATTGCAAATTTAGACAACGACATGCCGTCACAGTTACTACGAAAAATGAAGCAACTAGCAGGAAGCACCAATCAAAACACCACACTACTAGAAAATTTTTTCTTACAAAAACTACCAACGCACATTCAACAAATGTTAACACCATCAAAAAACCTGTCAATAGAAGAAAAAGCTGACTTAGCCGACAAAATGATCGAAATTGCGCGACCCACCAAAACAAACATTACAAATGTCACCCCGTACAACCAAACAGCTATACAAGCAGATATATCAGATATAAAGCAAACACTCACAACCTTAACTCAAAACCAATTTAATCCTATCTACCAACGCAAAATTTTACGAACTCCACCAACGACGCCTACGCCCCAAGCAATACCGCATGCGACGCCTCCTCTCCAACTATACGATCGCAGCCAGCCCATCTGCTGGTATCACCACAACTTTGGACCCGCCGCCAGAAGATGCAGCCCCGAATGCAAATACTTCTACAATAACAAGAAAACATTTCAAAAATATGCGATCAAAACTGAATTTTCATTACCATCTACAAACTACAACTCATTCTCTTATTCCAGAACTAATCCCTCCGTCAAAAGTCCGCTCATATTCGTCACAGACAGTTTATCTGGTTGTCATTTCCTTATCGATTCGGGTGCAGAGGTAAGTGTCATTCCACCTAAATATACACATCACCATAACCTCAACGCAATTAACAACACAAAAATTAACACATACGGTCACACACACTTAACTATAGACATCGGACTCGACAGACTATTTAAGTGGGAATTTATAATCGCAAATGTAAAACATGCAATCTTGGGAGCAGATTTTTTAAAACAATTCAAAATAATAATCGATGTAAGTAACCAAAGAATTTTCACTCAACAATCAATACAAAAAAACCCTTACGTGGCCTCAATTGAGCCAAATAATAATTTCCTGCAAATACTATCAGAATATCCTTCTTTAACAAACCCCTTTACGTCAAACATCAAAATTAAACATAATGTCACTCATCGCATAATTACAGACGGTTCACCTGTTTTCTGTAGACCGCGCCGCCTACCACCAAATAAATTCACCGCAGCTAAAAAGGAATTTGATGAATTACTCAAGTTAGGCATGATACGCCAATCTTCCAGCAATTGGTCATCCGCTTTACACATGGTACCAAAAAATCACCAAACATTTGGAGACCTTGCGGAGACTACAGAGCACTCAACAAAATTACACTACCTGACCGTTACCCAATTCCACACATACAAGACTTCGCCATCAATATAGGAAACGCAAATATATTCTCCAAAATCGATCTAGTAAAAGCTTACCACCAAATACCCATGGAAAATTCATCAATTTCAAAAACAGCAATCACAACACCATTCGGCCTCTTCGAATACACCAAAATGCCATTCGGATTACGCAACAGCGCACAAACATTCCAACGCCTAATAGACGAAATAACACGCAACTTAAACTTCTGTTTTGCATACATAGACGACATTCTTATCGCTAGTTCTTCAGAAGAAGAACATATACAACATCTCAGACTACTTTTTGACAGATTACAACAATATGGCATTATCATTAATCCCGAGAAATGCCAATTCGGTTTACCCAAAATAGAATTCCTAGGTCACCAAATCACCAAAAACAGCATAATGCCTTCACCATCAAAAGTCGAGGCTATCCAAAAATTCCCAATACCAACCACACAAAAACAACTCCGCGAATTTTTAGGCCTCATTAATTTTTATCACAGATTTATCCCAAAATGCGCAACCATTCTAGAACCTCTCAATAAAGTAATAAACAATAAAACACCAAAAACTAAACACATATCACTCAATCAAGTACAAATGACAGCTGTCAAAAACATCAAAAACGCATTAATCAATTTAACTAAACTATCAACCCCAAAACCAAACACACCAATTAGCATCATGGTAGATGCCTCAGACTCAGGCGCAGGCGCGGTCCTTCAACAGCTCGAAAATGGTGAATGGAAACCACTAGCTTTCTTTTCACAAACATTCACACCAACCGAAAAGAAATACAGTACCTTTGACAGAGAATTATATGCCATTTACCTAGCAATAAAAAAATTCCGTTACTATATCGAAGGGCAGGAATTCTTCATCTTGACAGACCACAAACCACTAATATACTCTCTCAACAAAAATTCTTCCACACATTCACCCAGAGAAATACGTCATTTAGATTTCATCGCCCAATTCACTATAGATATACGACACATAGAAGGAAAATATAACAACGCCGCAGACGCACTATCACGCATCCAAACAACATCCATTAACAGCATACAACACATAAACTACGATAATTTGGCAAAACACCAAAATTCAGACAAAGAGATAGATTTCATAATTAAAAATAAGAATACATCCATCAAACTAAAAAAAATTAAATTCCCAAATACAAATTTACACCTTATCTGTGACACATCTTCAAACAAACTCAGACCTTTCATACCTAAACCCTTTCGGAAATCAGTCTTCGAACAATTTCACAACCTATCACACCCAGAAATTAGAGCAACACGCAAACTCATAACATCAAAATTCATTTGGCCAAATATGCACACAGATATCAAACAATGGACACAACAATGTAACAAATGCCAATCTTGTAAAATAACGAAACATGCCAAATCACCAATCCAAAAATTACAATTACTTTCCGTTCGTTTCGACTTCATACACATAGACATCATCGGCTCATTACCAACTTCTCGAGGATTCCGTTACATACCATCATAGACAGATTTACAAGATGGCCAGAAGCAATACCATTGCCAGATGTCAAAATCGAAACAATAGCTAAAGCATTCATAGGAGGTTGGGTATCAAGATTCGGAGTACCATCAAAAATCACAACAGATCGCGGAAAACAATTTGAATCAACATTCTTTAAAGAACTATTAACCTTAATAGACTGCAGTATAACAAGAACTGCATCTTATCACCCCGAATCAAACGGGCTAATAGAAAGATTCAACAAACAATTAAAAACATCCTTAAAAACCTGCGACTACCCAGATGAGTGGCATGACAACCTCCCAATAATAATGTTAGGATTACGCACTACCATCAAAGAAGACATTCAATGTAGTTGCGCGGAATTAGTATACGGCACACAATTGCGGTTACCAGGGGAAATAGAATACAAAATCTCCAAAAATTACATGGACAATATAAATATCCCACTATACGTACAAAAACTAAAAAAATACATGACAACTTTAAAAGCAACAACCCCGAGACTAACAAACACCCGACCCCACTTCATACACCCGGATCTTTTCCACTCAGACTACGTCTACATTCGAACAGACGCAATTAAACGACCTCTAGACCCTATATACACAGGTCCATACGAAATTACAGCAAAAACAGATAAATATTTCACGATAAAAATAGACAACACATTACAAAACATTTCAATAGATAGACTTAAACCAGCCCAAATTCACTCCAAAATCAACAAACATAAACAGACACAAACAACCTTTGCACCCCATGAAGAATATCCGGACGACGGAGAGATTAGAGGAAACACAAAATAATATTATCCTAACTTATATTACTATCGTTTGTATTATTATTTCATATTGTTTATATTTCATCATGTTCTTGTACAACCTTTGTTAAAATGTTTATTTTCTTTTTGTCTGGGGGGGAATAATGTAGCGACATCAAGCTATCATGCAACGACATCAAGCTATCATAACTAGCATAGCCCATTGTTACAATTGTTTTCCGAGGTTTCTTGGAAACAAAAAGAAAATAAATATTTATTCTTGTTATATCATTCGAACTGTCAACAACAAAATCTTTCTCGTACCCAAATAAAATTATTAATTCTATATATTATACACTTTAATTTACCCATTCTATTTTTTACAATTTGTAGTGGCAAATAATACTGCTACAGGTGTATATTTATTAATTGTTTGAGAGTAATCCACACACATACGTTTTTTTTTATGTTTATCGTTAGAAACTATGACAACTTGTGCATGTGGCATGCACCTCTCCGTGGCGGTGAGGTACTTTCTTCGATAATATCATTTTTAGTAGATTCTCGATTTCTTGTTTAACCCATTAAGTGCATAAGGTTATAAAATAAAAAAAAATATGTTCTGCTTCTGAAAATGGTTAAATAGGACACATTTGAACATAAATTAGTCATCACTATTTTTTTATTTTTTTTAATCTACTAAATATAGCATGTTCGTTTTAACGAACGTCAGTCTCAGGGTTACATTAACGAATAAAAAAATAAATATAAAATTACTGTGTATGATATTTCAAAAAACAATTTTTGGGATGTAAAGTTCTTTGACATTTAATGCATAGAAATTTTGCGTTTTTTCCACATTCTGCACACCTTCTTTCTCTATCTGAATATTCTGGCAAATGGTTAATTTTGTCATATCTGACATCATGTATTGGTACCGGTGTAATTTTTCCCTTATTAGACGGCAGACCATATGATTTCAAAAGTGCTAAAGCCAAATATCTTCTAAATTGTAGCAGCCCCTTTGACATTTCATGAGATGGATGAACTTTTCTGAAAAGTAGCCATGCATTGACAACCGATACATCGAACAAATACGAAAAAATAGGCCACCACCATTTGCGCTGTCTCATTCTTGTTCTGTAGACTGCAACCAGTCCATTTAATTTATCTACACCCCCCATACCTTTATTGTAAGTGTCGAACATTTTTGGTTGGGGCACTGAAATTTTAGACCGTGATTCTCTGCTGTATCGCTGAGTATTTTTTAATTCACAATTTTCAAAGTTCGTAGCTGCACTAACAACTTTGTTGTCTTTCCACTGACAAACTAGTACATTTTCAGTGCAAGAATATTTATATGCACCTCGTTTCTCTTTTTTGAAATTATGCTGACAACTTCGAAGAGGACAATCTTCTAGTCGGTTATCTCTGATAGTTCCAGTCGCGCAATAACCTTGCATAGAAAGATGAGCTAAGAGTCTGATAGAAGTGAAATAATTATCCATGAAGATTTTGTAACCTTCATTTGCAGGTACTTTGGCCTTTTCAATCAAATTTAGTATCACATCCCCTCCGATACCGAAGCTCTCTTGATTATTGTCATTATTTTGTTTTTTACCTGTATAGATATCAAAACTGAGCATATATCCATTGCTCGTACAAATGGCCCAATTTTTAAACCCAAATCGTATTGGCTTACCCTTTATAAATTGTTTAGCAAAATGCTTCCCATAATAAGGAATCATGCTTTCATCTATACTAAGGTGCTCATCTAAACCACCATATTTTCTAAAATTCTCGTTGAGCTTCTCAATCAGGGGTTGCAGTTTATATAATTTATTATTAGGATCAATGCTGGTGTTATCATTTAAATGCAAATGTCGCAAAATAGCTTCAAATCTGTTAAGCCTCATGCTTTCTGATAATATTTTTGGTACATCATTTTCATTGGACCAATACATACGTTTATTCGGATACTTGCCATACCCAGACAACAACATACCTCCAAATACAACTAGTAGCTCATTTTTGGATAGCTTTAAATCATAATTTTTTTGTGCCCCATATATATTGCTCTGGTTTACTATATTCTCCAGAATATCTTCGTCAAAAAACAATTGAAATAATTCTAGTGGCGTGTTTTGTTTAGATTTAGATTATTACAATTTTGTTGTATTTCAAAGTCTGCTACTTCTACGCTCCACTTATTTTTTTTCTGTTTTTGTTTCAACGATTTTGAAGGGCCCGGAGTAACAGGAGGTACTCGAAATAGCGTTGCAAGAGGAACATTGTCATCAGAACTGTAATCTTCTACTGCTGATGAATTTAGTGAGAAAGATGTAGTAGGTATATTATCTTCTGCCTTGTGTATTGGAACAAACTCACATTCTGCTCTTAGTAAACCACCTCCCAAATGGTTAATATTTCCATCATGAGCATCATCCGATAAATCACTGTCAATATCAGTATCTTGCCCATCTTCAGGTGGAGTCATGTAGATATTGCCACTGTCCAGAAAATCATCGTCTTCCAAGATATCAATAAGTTGGGCAAGCGACAATCTACAAACAAGATAACAATGAAATATGGCTTATTTCTACAAAAACAACCTTATTTTTTTACAAAATAAGAAAAATATTTTTTATCAAAAAGTAGATGTAAGGCATAATGTTCGATAAAACGAACACGAACAAAATTATCAATAAATCATAAAAATAACAAAACATTCCCAATTCTTTATATCATACAATTATTACATGATATATCAGGCCTACTATTCCAACAAAAAATGCGAACTTGTATCATAACAAATGAGTTAAAAAAAACAGACTTACCCGCCGTTCCGTGTACTGTATAAAATCGGATCCATAGCACTTAAATGGCCACAATTTTTTAATTACAAGTATTGATTGCACGAGGAATATTGCTAAAATGCACTTGTCTAACCTTAAATATTATGTTTACTTCACCTAGATTTGACAGTTGTGACAGAAACCTATATTATCAACCAAAATAGTACCTATTTGATCCTTTAACTCTACAACTGCAGACCTTTAAACACATGAACGCCGCGATGAATTTTAGGCGCAGTTAAAATACTGCGGACTTGTTGAAGTTTGATTTTACTTTTGTCTTCAACGTCCGGAAAGACAAAGGAATCTTTGTGTCCCTTATAGGATCTAAGGCAATTAACAGCAATATATTTTTTCGTAATATTTTCAATTCTCGCGACGAATTCTTTGGTCGTTTCTTTCTTGGTCCCTTCATTGTACAAAAACTTAACTATAGCAAAACAGCCTTCTTGTAATGTATCACAGGTGATTGGAAGTTCAACGTTCGGTACTTCTGATGTGGAATCTTCTTCGTCAGTCTTGTTATCAGAATCATCGTTACTACTGTCGCTTTCTGATAAGATCACAGTGTTTGCTGTCTCATTATTGGCATTTCCTTGGAACGTAGATGTGTTTTCAGTGCCATTATTATTATTGTCATTTTCTTGGGAGGTAGATGCAGTTGACGTACTACCATTCAATTCGCGCAAATCTTCAAGGCCCACCGATTTGCCAGCAGGGACGTTAATCTTTGACCTACGCTTGGGTCTCGTCGTGGTTTGCTCCAAAGGAGCAACAATTGCACTCATCACTTCTGCAAACGACGCTCTCATTTCATCTTGTGTGCCTCCTGCTAGTCGTTTCTGAATCCTTTTCAAAACTTGTTCTTGATCGAATGGGATTATGCCCGTTGCTCGGAAACCAGACACTATGTTATCCCACATGCGACCCCTCGATTTTTCCAGAAGCTTCTTCAGCAGGGAAGGAAAGACGGATTTCGGTACGACTCCTTTATGGGTCCGTTTCCAGTTAGTCAGAATTTCTCGCTAGACCCGTTTGAGGGGTCCAAACACTGAAACGTCCAGGGGCTGACACAAGTGTGTCGAATTCTTCGGCATAAATACAACTGAACATTGTTTTCTTGCCCTCTTTTCGTCGCAGATAGGGAAGAGCGATTTTGAAGAACCAGTCCTCAAAACATGCAGTATCGAACCATCCACTTTGTGTTCTGTTATATTGCGCGTTTTCGGGGCCACCTTGTATCCAGTCTGGGTAGAGGTTTGTACTTTTGTACACAACGTATGGAGGTAAACAAGTGCCATCACCAGCCACAGCGAACATAACAGACGTCGACGTTTTCGAGAAATCGATTATCCTTCGTGCATGCTTTTCTCCACGAGGAGTAAAAACTAGTTTTTTACCGGGATCATCTGTTAGGTTTGTTTCATCCATATTAACAATATTTTCAGGTGGAACCCCCTGGAGTGTCTCCTCCAAGTGCACAAAATATTCTTTAATCGTATCTTCTGTGACTTCTGCTTTCACTCGTTTAATATTTTCACAATTACGGAGTGATAACTCCTTGTGTCGCCCCATAAAGTGATTAATCCAGTCATCACCAGGTCTGTTATTGTCGAAACATTGTATATTTACGCCTTTACTATTTAAATAATGGCTCACGAAGTCCTTCATTGCCTGCTTCTCAAAGGGATATCCAAATTTCCCTGCAGTAGTCATGGCATCTACCAACCAACGCTCTTCAATCACAGACAGGATTGGGGGCCTCCCGAGTTTGTCAGAATGCTCACCTCTGTAAATATCGTAAAGAGTGCTTTTTGGTACCCCGTGCATATCTGCTGCCTGCTTGAATGAATAGTGGTCGTCTATCACTGCCAACAATGCCCTTTCCATGCTTTCTTGGGAGTAGTTGCGCCGATAAGGCGTTCCTAGCTTATGACGATATTTGCGAGGCATGTCCGATATTACTCCTTAAAAAAACATTTTCTGTTAATTTAGATTTTTTGCGGAAAGGAAAGACGTGAACAGAACTTTGAGGTTATGGAAGTCTTGATAAGACTGTAAACAAGTATTAATCCCATTGCACCATGTAGCTATGATGCACAGGGTTCGCAGGTAATCCTCATGAATATTTGTATAACATTTTATTTGTTACATTTACAAGACGTTTCGGATACTAAATGTATCCATCATCAGTGACAATTAAGCAAAACAGGAAATATTTTAAATTAAAAATGTAAAAAATGATTTTTTTTAAATAACTATGAACTTTATTTGCCAACATGGCCACCCACATCGACAACAATATGCCAGCGGCTGACCGCTTCAACATCTTGACAAGCAGTGCTTTATTTAGCACTGCAAACTATTTAAATTTGCCTGAAGATAATGCACTGCCTGGGAGGAATACACCCGTACCACATGTGGTAATAGCAGATGCAGCTTTTCCTTTATCAGATAAAATATTGAAGCCATATCCATTTCGAAATATGACCACCGAACAAAGAATTTTTAATTATAGATTAAGCAGAGCTTGTCGAGTTGTAGAGAACGCGTTTGGCATCCTAGCAAACCGATTTAGAGTGTTGTTAACAATAAATTTAAGCCCAGAAAAAGTTCAATGTATAACACTGTCATGTTATGTTCTACATAATTATTTAACCCTTAAGCAGGCGCGTCCCTTTTCACAACGTAATAGGTCGCACGGAGTGTCAGAGACACCCCCAAAATCAAAGCGTCCCTGAGTGTTATCGATATTTTTTTTCGATTTTTTCCAAGGTTAGCATGTTAAGGTAAATTAAGGGAATGAAATTATGTTTTGTTGCCTTCCAATTTGGTCAGAAGAGGACAGAAAGATAAAAAAGTGGAAGGATGAAAATTTCATTGAAATAAGCTTTTATTCTTAAAAGAACTAATTTTAAACTTTACAATAATAATAAAACTTTGTACAAACACTGAAAACATAAAAAAGGTTGTATTTCACAAGTAATAATAATTTGATGAAAAAACAGCAAAGGGGGAACAAAACCTAGCCTGATAAAAGTAACTAACTTTCACTACTAGAATTATCCATAGAATCCACAAATATTTTTCATGTGCTTCATACACATTTTTAGCACATCGATCGCAGCAGCATTTGGTTTTGATGTCCTTCTGCCTTGGACAAATCACACATCTGCCCTTTCTTACCGGCAACTGAGGTCTTGCAAGATGATTCTCAGCAACGCCTGATAATTTGGCAATTTTTGGGCGGAGATGTTTTGGCAATGTTTCGTTTGTTGCTCTTTTGCATAAGTGATCCTTTATCATTTTGAACCCAACTTCTCTTAAGAAGTTTCTTATAACTTTTGTATCAGGATTGTTACTGGTGAAGATGACCTGGCTATTTATTCCGGCGATATCGAGCAGTCTGAAAAAATTACGAATGGCCAACGTCTACATTTCCTTGATGTACTGTAAGTTCCGCACATTTCGTCGACCGTATCCACTCCAGCTTTAGTCGTATTATACATTGTTATAATTTCCGACTTTCTGAGGTCTCCCGTGCTGGCATCGATGGTTCCATCATTGTGCATTGTCGAAATGAGTATCACATTTTTTTTTCTTCGGAACATACGATACAAGAGTTGCATTTTTCTGGAAGCCAAACAAACTGCTTTTCTCCTCCCTGTTCTTGATCGCGACGAAATTCGGTGGTAGTTCCTTTTTGTTTTTTCGCAATGTTCCGACATACGTGAGGTTTTTAGTCAGTAAATGTTCGGTGAGTGGGATACTACCAAACCAGTTGTCTGCTGTGACATTTCGTCCTGTATGTTCAATGAGACGAACTAGACGTTTGACAAGATCAAATGGCGAATTCGAGACCTCATAGGGACCTGGTGGTTGCTTTCCCACATATACTTCCATTCCTGGAGTATACCAAGTCCTTCCGTCACAAATAGTTTGAATCTTCAGTCCGTACTTCGCGGGTTTGCTTAGGATGTACTGGCGGAAGCTGCAACGACCCCTGAATGGGACAAGTTGCTCGTCAATTGTAGTGTACGTGGAAACTGAATAATAGCGCTCGCAGCTCAATAAAAACAGCTGGAAAACTTCCCTGATAGGTGCCAGACGATCTACTTCTCTTCTTTGAGCCCTGTCTCTGATGTTATCAAACCGAAGGCATCGTAGCAAAAACAGAAAACGTTTCATCGACATTGTTGCAGTAAAAATTTCCACTCCTAAACCATTCTGATCCCATAAGTTTCAAATTTTGATTCCCTGCCCGAAGTGAACCTGCTATAATCAACAGACCTATCGCAGCCTTGACTTCTGCTTCATCCGTTTGCTTGGAATCTCGTTCTCTCGAAAATCTATATATAGATATTTGTATTCACCGTGATAATTCTTATAATGATAGGATCTATAAAAAAAGAAAAGCAATCGAAAGGATTTTTTAAATTTCGCGCTGCTCCTATTGCTCCAGGTAGACGAGTGACCAAATTCTTCCGCCGTGTTCTAACGTTTGGCACAGCTGGTACACGAAACCATTTTGTTGTCTTGTCTGGTCCTAAATAATATCGACCACTAGGAGCGGGAACAGCAGCAGTACTAACGGACAGAGGGTCATTTTCGGAATCCGCGCCAACAGTTTCCGATTCACTATGATGTTCTTGTTCATCTGAATCCTCCGAGTCCTCGAACTCGACGACATCATCATCACTGGGAACCTCCAATAGCAACTTCTCCAACCTTGCTTGTTTAGCCTCATAGGAATAACCAGCCATTGCAACACTATAACCTCATTACAAGTTACACAAAAACAAAAATTGAATCAACCAACTTACCAAATTAGTAGAAATTGTGCAAAAAAAAAGTTACGTAGGAAGGCGCACGGGGTGTCCACAGCACCCTGGGCCTGTTTGATACAAAATAACAGTCAACTTGACAATAGAACTTCAGAATCGGCAAGAGAATATGATTGACATTACCTTGACAGGAAGGTACTGAGCAGGAGCGCCATCTATCCGACTCTGAACACCCCGCACGACTACTTAAGGGTTAAAAAAAAGAATGTCCATCATTTATAATCGATACTGGAGACGCTGGTGATAATGATAATTATGTTTTTAAATTTGCTCTTGCTAGGCAAGGAGGAAATCGCTCTTTAATAAGAGCAGGAGGAATTAGAGAGGAATTCAAAGAATATGTAAATAATGAAGGAGCAGTTCCATGGCAAAATAATGTACTCTGAATGTAACAGTAAAATCTATTATATTATAAAAAAAGTATTATAAACATATAAACAAACAAAAAATATATATTAATCTTCATCTTCATTATCTAATTCATCATATATTAAATTCATAATTGTTCTTTTCAAAAAATTGACTCGTGTCTTATTTTTTATTCTCCCCAACTCAGTTGCCACAGATCGGAAATAAGATTTTATTCATCATTGTCTTTCGTTCGGCGGAGAATGTCTTAAACACTAAAACTTTATATTGATACAATCCAAAGTTTTCCAAATGGTCGCCGATTAAAGAAGCTTTACTAGCGATAAGAACTTCTGAAGTTTGTTTCAGAAGCTCGCTTGTCTCGTCTCTACTTCTTTTTCGCTTTTTGGCCGTAGTAGGCGTAGGAGAGTATGTAGCTTGGGTCGTACATTAAGATGATGTCGCCGATGCCGGTCGTGTACCACTATCAGAAGCAGAAGGTAATATTATCCCATCAAATTCTTGAAGGGTACCTTCAAACAGGGTTTCTATTTCGCGTTCCTAAAATATACAAACATATTACATGAAAAACTGTGTACAAAATATTTTTTCACATGTACCTCTTCCATCGCCCCTTCATCGTCTTCTACTTCTAAATTTGATTTCCCTTTTCTAACGGGGTTGGCTGTTTCGAGAAATAAAAAGATCGTAACATCACCAGGTACGGGTGTATAGTGAATCTGTTCCTGCGCCACTTGACAGACTTCTTCACCTTATTTAGGTCGGCGAAAAATTGGGTTCGTAGATTTGTAATTTTTTTTAACATCATCTACATCAATCCCTGCATTCTCCACAATATCATTAAAATCTTTTGTTATCTTCCTTAGTTTTTCCATCCGTATGGTTTTATTTTTAAAACGCAGATGTTGTGAATTGTACAATTCGGGTACTGATTCAAGCAAAATTATTAATATTTTAATACCTTCTTTGTTAAATGTATAATTCATTTTTCGTGAAATGCAAACACACGGAACAGAACACGAACAGTAAACATATACAACACAAGGCAAAAGGTTAACCTTAAAAATCCAAACACAACATACAACAATAAATTGGCAGAAAATCGTGACGTGTAAAATGCTTATATTTTCAAAATACCTAAATTGTGCGATTTATTGTACAATAATTTTTTCTATGAAATAATTATACTGGCAAGAAAAATTATGTATGGAATTTATACATTATACACAGGATTGACGGAAGGTATTGTGCTGGCCACAACAGATTTTTTTACTGTAATATTTGTGTTTGTATATTTTGGAATTTCTATATTATGAGCTAAATTGTCCCCACCACCGTTCCCACGTACTGTGTGACACGTATACCATTCTTCGTTTCTAGAAAATTTTATTCTTTCTGAAAAACTTAAAAGGCCAGTTGTCGTAACAGAAGTTAAAGTGACTAAATGAGAATTTGTAATACCACCAGGATGCATTGTTGGAATTGCATTACGTAATAAACGAGTTTTCGTTAAAAAAAGAATTTGTGTCAAAATGATCTTCGCAAATGAAGGAATATGACATATTTTCATCTGAGTTAATATTACAATTTTTTTCCATATATCACATCGCGCCGTATTTTATAAAGAAAATGTATAAAAGTGTTTATCCTGTGAATCACTTACAACATTCATATATTTATTCTCGCAGTTGGGATGCCGACATTTAAATTTATAACGACGATTGAAGCTGAAAATGTTAGTTAGATTAGAAGAAATAAACTAAAAAAATAAAATTATTAAATTATTTACTTATCATAAGCCATAATATATATTTTTTAGACCAACGACTTATACTTGACAATGCAGCAATGACAAAATCTTCAAACTATTTTTTACTGTTGACAAATAATTTTATAAATTTTTATTTTTACCTGTCGCTAAGAGAGGTATTGGATTCATGCTAAAAATCACATATCCAGATTTCAGTGAATACGTACGTTTTAAGGTCCTTACAATCCGATTTTAACATTTTTACGATGATGTCTCTCTGTGTGTGTGTGTGTGTGTGTGTGTGTGTGTGTGTGTGTGTGTGTGTGTGTGTGTGTGGATGTATGTATGTGTGATGTTGGAAGGACGATTACTTAAAACTATAAGACTTAATATTTGTTTAACTACGTATTTCCCAATCGGACTATTATGGGAAGATCTGAAAAGGTTTTGGTAACAATTGGACAACCGGAAGTAGCAAATTCTTGAAAAAAAATCTTCTAAATGCTACTTTTAAAAAATTTATCTTGGAAATATTAAAGAAAATTAAGTTCTCAATCTGACACATTTAATTTTTTTATTATATCTCGTATAGGTTTGGTGATATAGTATATAATAATATAGAATAATCTGTTGTAAAAAAATAATCTCGCTGCCTAAAAAACAGTTGAGATATTTAAATGTTTATAATTGACAGATAAATGCAAAATGTCAGTGTCAAAAATCAGATTTTTTGAGAGGTACGAGGACATTTAATATATATTATTGTATTATTAATTAAATATTTATTTAAATTATAAGTATGTTAATATTACATATATCCTTAAGAAATACCGCTAATACTGTCAATGAATTTGAAGAATTTTGATCATATTAGAAGAGTAGGACAAAATTCCTCATAGAACGAAAGAAGAGATACAATTTCAATTATTTGTGTGTACAAGAAATGTTAAGTTCGTTACATATAGGGCGCGAGCAGTCATGCGACTTTGTTGGCCTTGGCAAGCAGATATGAGGATCCGTGTTAGAATGACGGTTAGTAGTTATTTACATAGATATCACAATTGTCATAATTTTTTATTCAAAATTCCAAATATTCTGATGTTTATTTGTCATCGATAGTAGACTGTGCATTCAATGGTCTACTACTATTAGCATGTCATAAATTGGATCGTCAAAACGAAAACATTCTTTTATGTTAGAAACCAATTCAACATAAAAGTCTAAAATAGTTTTTAAAAATGTTTCTAAGTCTTTCTTCTTTACATTTGGATTCTGTTTCATGGCTTCTAAACTTCGAGTTGCCTGAATTCCTAAATAAATTTTCTCTAAATGTACAAAATTATTGGGATTTTTGTGATTGATAGTGAAAACATTTTCTTTTTTTACACAAGATATTTCCATAAAATTACTACATAAAATTTTCATTAACTTTTCCGTTTCTGGCTTGACTTTATGAAGCAGAGGTTTGTCAGACTGTAATAATAAATTAAAATCAGTTAACAGACCTAAAGTGTATGACATAAATTCTAAATATAGTTTAGTAAAATGATTATCCATTGTGGTTAACATGTCCTCGGTAGTGATTGACGGGTCTTCAAATAATGTTTCTCGTAAATATGCTTTTAAGGGTTCATATTGCTGAAGAACGCGATCAACACATGCCTTCAGTGATGGCCACCGTGTTACAGCTAGGGAAAGAATCTTATGAATTTCCGATTGAAAAACCACTGGAACTCTCTGATTTTTTGTTGCCTTGCTGAACTTCTATTAAAATGACTACCTAAGTTTCGAAGAAGATCTTCTACAGATCGGGGTAATTTTAAACAGGCTTTTGAGGCAGCGAGGTGTATTACCTTAAATTACAGGAACCTTCACACACACAATATTGTTCTCATTTTTTAATAAGGAAAATACTGAGTGATGTTGTCCCGCCATTACATTAGGAGTATCAGAGGCAAACCCCACTAAATTTAAAAATGGAATATTTTTAGATTGGAGTGTAAGTTTTAGAGAAGAGAATAGATCATCTGCACTACTCCCTTCTGTTTCAGTAATGTCAAAAAAGCTGTTTACTATTTTATTATTCTGTTCATCAAAATATATAACTGAATAAGCACACTGTTTTTTAACAGATATATCTGTCGTTTCATCTAATATTAATGAGAAAAAACATCCTGGTTGTTGCAATTTCTTGTATAAATCATTTAAAAAAATTGATCCACATTCAGTTATTACAGCTGTTGCCTTTGTTCTTTTAATAGACAAATGTTTTGCTATTTGTGAGTCAGGGAAGATATTAGTGAGTAAAGGACACAATGTATCCATCAAAAGAAATGGCAAGTTGTTCGTTGCCAAAAGGTCACACAGTTTAATTTATGCATTTCTTACGTTGGTTTCCAAAGCAGTAGTTTTGTAAATATCAGTGAGCTTCGTACAATTGCTTACTTCTTTTATATTGAATTCATGTTTTTCGCTGACAGTGTGTTTTATTAAAACGCTTTTATGTGCCAAGATCGAATGTTTACACACTTTGCAAAAAGCCATTCCATGTCCATTTTGATCCGAATTAGATTTAGATAGCCAATCTTTCATCATAGGTAATTCCAGCCAAGAAACACAGAATTTATACTTTTTAATTTTTCGTATTCGCTTTAACCGCTTCTGAGTTTGTGATCTGCCGGAAGAATCTGAATCAGAATTGGAAGACGAGTTGACGTAAAATATTGAAAATTAATTTGTTGAAAATAATTTTAATAATATTACTTACTAGGTCATCGGTCATCAACATGTCTCACCGCGTATGGGTTATTCCGTCGCCGGGATTACGTCATCGCTCGGGAACATTCTGCCAGTAGCGGCGCTCGTATACTCTTTAGTCAGGGGCGTACGTTACAATAATTAATAAAAATTTCATGAGTCAGGTAGGGAACATCAAATGGCGAAGGTTCTTTCTCGCTTCCCTAATGAAAATGGGGTACTGACTGGGTAAATGTATTTCGCGCCCTTTTAATTTTCTTTCAATTAAAGCATGACGTGAATCGACCTCCATTTGCGTGTGGCCTTTCTCCAATTTTTTTTTGAAAAATTGTAACATCATGCATCACTGCAAAATCGACCAAGGCATTTGCAAGTACGGCATTTTGATTTTGGTACCCGTAACTATCAGAATATATTATAATAGGCTTTTTCTCTTCATGGCAGTTATTTTCCAGATGTTTTTAATATGCATGTGGTGCATATTGATGAAACAAGTTCATTTTTAGTCTCATTCCAGCAAGTTGGTGCAACGATGATCAGTCAAATTATAAATAGAAAAATTATGAACCTGCACTTTACATCTGAAGTAGAGCTTACTGGCGCATAACATGGGACAAAGTTTAACCGCCTGTACGTCCATGGTGAACAGATAACATTCTTTCCTTAATACCGCCTCCTTATCCTTTCCCTTTTCACTTCTGGCTTGCTTCTTTATATTTATATGAATCCTATATTCGTCATCAGAAATTTGTCCAACTTTGTAGGAACAACACAAGTCACACTGATCTTTCTTCGGTTGGTGTATAGAAATGTTCATTTCATGCAATGTTGTCAAGAACGAGCAAATAGATAGTGGTAGACATTGTTGTTTTTCACAATGTTTTTTGTAAAGATCGTACAATTCAGTTTTGTTTTTGAAATTCTCCTCCAGGTATAACTTTTTTGAATCGGCTCTGCAATAATGTGATGGTAATTTGGGGATCATATTTATGAATGATCTCAACATTCTTTATCACGTCATCTTTCTGTTTTCTAGTTTTATCTCTTTTTGATCATTCCTTTCCACCATTCCATGCACGGTTGAAATAGTCACCCAATCTCTAACTGACCTTTCCTTAAGTCCAAGTGTATTCAAGAACATCTTTTTACAGACACCTATCTTTTGATTTTTGATCTGTATATGGTAATAACATGTACCTTTCCGCCTAGAGTCTGTTTGAACATAGCACCTTTTTTTTCTTCATCTTTCACAAGAGATCTGACAGTTTTTCTTCTCATCCCAACTCAATGTCCAAAACATCCTAAAAATTTCGTCTATCGTTTCTTCCTTTACTTTCTGACAATCTTCCTACAGAATTACACTCACATAAATTGTCTAATTTTTTAGCTGGTATTTTCACCCTCTTTCCTTGTTAATCTTTTAAAACTGATGTATATTCCATTCCCTTCGTCCTCATTTTTTTATTTTTCTTTCTTTCCCAGCCATTGGGATCACTTTTTCCTTTCCGTTTAATACCGTTCTGCACTAATATTTCATTAGTGCTGTCTCCAGTTGGTTCGACATTACTAGCTGATTCTAAAATTTTACTATTACGTGGTTCAACATAATCGCTATTGGCTGAGCCAGCGGCTCAATTGCCTATTAGATTATTTTCATTTTAATTTAAATAAGACTATATAGTTATAGTAATGTTCGTTTGTAGACGATAATACAAGTAGGAATTTACCTCCAAATGACAAACACAATTACACAAAATCTAAGGTTACCACGAAACTAACAGATGGATATCTCTTGTATGTGGGCATACGAACAAAAATTTACTTGAAGGTGTTGAAATTCTTTGAACTTTACTTTGATATTTTGCTTAATTATTTATAAATCAATATTTGCTGTATTTAGTAGTTTACTATTTACATATATTATTATGTCGTATTATTATTAAAAATTGTAAATTTACATTACCGTATACTACAAATTTGTACGCCTATGAAATTCCAAAGAAAGAAATAGATATATACGAGGTTGATAAAAAAGGTGACTTTTCAAATTTCGCGGGCTACGTATAATAGTAATAATAATATAATATATTTGCTTATGAAAAACTTATACAAAGAGTTAGTAACAGATTAAATTCTTGTATATATATACAATAAGATTGTTAAACATAGTATTATTATACATAATATAGTTTGCTTAAATATTTTCTGCAAAAGCTTTCAATTTGAGTGCAGTAACAATAAAATTGAACATGTCGTATATTTTGGTAGTGCTTGTTAGATCGGCCAGTAATATTTGATTGAAGTCTTCGGGGTTTGAATTGCTGAGGTACTTTGATACAAATGCCTTCCTTGGTGCGTCATAGAAGGGACAGTTGAACAGGAAATGATCTTGGTTGTCCTGCTCGTACGTGTTACAAATTTTGCAAATTTCATCAGGGTTGAATCTGAAACTAATTCCGTTATTTAAAAGGGTGGGGTGTTTGGAATTTGCGTACGGATTTGAGTAATTAGTCTAAGGATTTTGAGAGCAACATTGGATAGAGTAAAGATGTTGTTGTATGTGTATTTTTGGGAGCAAGGATTATATCGATACCTTACTTTGAAAACCTCGTAAGCACCGAATAGCTGTTTTTACAGGAGCAACAAAAAACTTTTTTTTATCAATTACGAGTACTGTTACTTAATTAAATTATGTTCTGATGCATATATATCAGTGGCGGCTTGTCAGGATAGGCAGGTGAGGCAGTGCCTCACCGGAAAAGAAATAAAGCTGTAAATAATGTGAAGTAGTATGTAAATTAAAATTTAACTTATTCCGCTAATGCTTGTCTTTATAAATATCAAAAGAATTTAAGCCACCACCATAAGTAATATGTAATGCAGTTCTTCTCGAAATGATAGTACACTGCCTAATGTTTTTGATCCAGTTTGTACTTCCGATAAGAAATACGTGTGCTAGAGAAAGAGCTGGTTTTGCGGCATGCCTAAATGAGAAATGCAATGAGTGCGTAAAGGATAAAAGATAGCCACTTTAATTTCCACGCGATCCTACAGAGGCCGCCATACGTTCAAGACATCTATCATCTATTTCATTTTGCATTAATTGTATATTCTATAATATTCTTGCAAATAAGATTGAAGAATTGAATAATAATTAATACTAATATTATTTACTGCATTGTGAATTCAAATTCAACAATAAACAAACAACTTGCATTGCAGTAAGTATTTAATTCTTTTTTTTGTCGTTGTTTTTATGTTTTACGTACGTAGTGTTTTTGTATTTTAAATTTTAGTTAAAACAAATAAAATGGCTTTAACTTTGACTGGAACTTCTGATACTGATAATATAAGGCATTCCGATGACATTATTAACTTCTTAATTCACAAAAATCCATTTAGTAAATTATCGTACGAAGATAAACTATATGAAGCAAAATATCTCTACCGCTATTGATAGTGCAAAAAAAATGAAATTCAAAATTTAAATTTGAAAGTGGAAGAAAATAGGGAAATTCTGAAAAGATTAATTGATATTTCAATTTTTTTATGTACACAAGAATTACCATTTAGAGGTCATAATGAAACAGAAGAATCTTGTAATAAAGGTCATTTTAAAGAATTAGTTTTACTAATGAGTAAACTAGATGATAAATTAAAAATATTTTTGAAGAAAGATATCAATAATAAATCGGTATTTTGTGGTACCTCCAAAACTATTCAAAATGATTTAATAGATTGCATTCATTTTGTTATAAATAAAAAAATAGACTACGAAATTATTAAATCACAATTATCAGTAATTTTACGTTATGTAAATGTAAATTCCGGTAATGTGAATGTGGTAGAAAGATAAATAGGATTTTTTGACGTAAGCGCCGGACGCTCTTTTCTAAAATGTTCTGTGATCAGGCAATTTATTTTTGTACATGGAAGGGGAAAAATACGCATTTGCACAACCCTTGAAAAATGTAACTTTCAATTATAAGGCATTTGACCTTGAATAAAAAAAAAATTGCCTCACCAAAATTTTAGTGTACAAGCCGCCACTGATATATATATATATATATATATATATATATATATATATATATATATATATATATATACAAAAAAATGGATAATTTCTGCGAAACTTTAAAAAAAATTACCCACCTTGATTTTACAAGAAGTTACGAGTTTTTCTAATTAATTGCTGAAAGAGTGTAATAGTTAAGAGTTTTTCGGTCGAATTACAACAAAAAACCAATACGATTTAAAGCAATTTATTACTTTTTGTAGAAAAATAACACTAAAAAAACTATAAAAACAAACATCTACCAATAAAAAAAAATTACAAAAGTTTTCTTAACAAACATTTCAAATTTCGTCGGTTTAAAGGAAAAACTCACTAAGTGACATTTCTTGTGAAAATGACTTTTTTACTTTACTGCCATCTGTGTATCAAGTTTTATTATAGGAAATTGTCAGTAAGTGCGTCTGTTACGTAATTTAAGAGATATCTAGTATGAAAATTCACTATGTACCAACGTCATAAATATAACCATCTGATAGGAAAAACTCATTTACTGAATTTTACTTCTCGAGTCTGTTCACCGACAGTTTTAGTGTTTGTATTTAGTGAACTTGTGTTACTAAAGTGAAGTTGTGTTGTTGAACATTCTGTGTAGTTTATTTATAATTTCAATAACGCACAAAGACAAATATGAGTAAGAGAACTCTGCTGCTGCTCCAGCTCGCACTGAAACCAGAAAATATAGAATCTAATAATCAAACAAGTGTAAGTTTATTTCTAACCTTACTTTTCTTTTACTGATAATTTTATTGAAGTAAGACTTTTTATTAATTTTGTTAATAATCTACTACAGAGTTTCCACGCTGCAAAAACCCTTGTCAATAATGAAGATTCGGCAAAGATTTCGATTGAGAAAAAATCAGAAGGAAGTGGTGAAAATGTAAGTTTATTTCTATCAATTTTAAAATAATTTCTGTTAGTGGCAATTTTATTGAATGAGGTTACTTGGCATTTTAATATTTTTCTTAATAATTTGTTACAGAGTTTCAAAGATATAGAAGATATCAATAATAATGAGGAACCAGTATCAATTTCGAATGAAATGAGTTCAGAGGTGAGAAACAAAAATGTACATTTATTTTTAGACAATTTTCTTTTAAAATCAATGATTATTCAATTTTATTGAAGTTGGTATTTTAACATTTTCTATTATCATTAAAATTTCATTTCAGCTTTTACAAGATATAAAATCTGTGAGGCCTGATATTATCGAGGATGAAAATCTAGCTACGATTTCGGTGGATGGGAAAACAAATGCGGAAGACGAGTTAATTGTGACTCAGAACATTGTAAATTACTCTTCTAGTGAAAATGATTTTTCTTCGGACGATTACGATAAAGATCCTTCATTTCAACCACAAAAAGAACAACAATTTCACATTTCAGATTCAGATGACGATCTGCGCACTATACCACTTAAGAAACCTACACGATGGAGAAAAAGAGATCCTTCGACATGGAAAGTGAATGTTACTAAAATCAGGAGATCTAATTGTCTGCCATATCACAACAAAAAGAAGGAATGCGCTCCTAAACTTCCAAAACAAGTAAACTGTTCTCAGTGTCGGTTTAAATGCACAGATAATTTCACTGAAGAGGAACGAAGTAAGATTTGTCGTACATATTGGGCTTTCGCTGACTATAAACGTCAAAAAGATTTTTTAATTAAATCCATACACACTTCAACTCCTAAGCGAAGAAAGGTTGATGAAACAAGCAGTAGTGCTCGATCGTTATCGAAAGCGTATTATCTAGAAAATATTAGGGGTCGTTTTCGAGTATGTGCAAATTTTTTTGAAAAAACTCTGTGTATATCGAATGGTCCTATTAATACAGCAATCAAAGGAGTGGATTCTACTGGATGCTTTGAAGGGATTGACAAGCGAGGTAAAAAAATCCCAGGTAATAAAACTAATGAAGAACAGGTTACATTAGTCAAGAAACACATTGAGAGTTTTCCATGTATGGAGGCGCATTATGTAAGACAATCAAGCCAAAGAAAATATCTTGATTGTAAATTGTCAATTTTGAAAATGTATGAACTGTATACGGAATTTTGCAAAGAAAAAAATGCAAATGCAGTTAGTGAATTTACGTATAGACGAATATTCGGCACCTCATTTAATTTATCATTTTTCAAACCAAAAAAGGATCAGTGTCCAACTTGCAATAAATATGATGTCGCCAATGCAGATAAAAAACACGAAATGAATAATGAATACTCACTACATATTACTAGAAAAAATGAATGTAATGAAGCTAAAATCAATGATAAATTAAGGGCCAAAAATGATGATTCATTTATAACAGCCAATTTCGATTTACAAAGTGTTTTGCAAATTCCTTATTCAAGCGTGTCACAGTTCTATTATTCCCGAAAGATATGTGTTTATAATTTGACTATTTATGAGGGTGATGGCAGCAATGCTTATTGTTATTGCTGGAATGAGTTGAATGGGAAACGAGGAAGTAGTGAAATTGGCTCAATATTATTAAAATACATTGAACAATTACCTTTTACTGTAAGTGAAATTTCTCTTTTTTCTGACACATGTGGGGGGCAAAATAGAAACCAACAAGTAGCTGCTGTTTTGATGTATGCTGTGCAAAATACTCATTTGAAAATTATTGAACACAAATTCTTAGAATCAGGCCACTCTCATATGGAGTGCGATTCAATGCATGCCGCAATCGAAAATGCAAAACTATATAAAACTGCTTTCATGATGAACGATTGGATTCAAATATTTAAGGATGCTCGATCAAAACGGAGTAAAAGTACTCACTCCAAGAATAAAAATACCGAAGCTAAAGAGCCGTACAAAATAATCGAAATGAAATTCACAGACTTTAAGGACCTTCAAATGCTGGCTTCTAATACAGTTAAAAATAGAAACAAAGACGAAGATGGAAATATTGTTTCTTGGCTAAAAATCAAATGTTTAAAATTTGATAAATCATTTCCCCAAACAATATTTTACAGGTATGACCATTGCTCACCGTATAAAAAAATATTAGTCGTCGGTAAAGGTCGACCACGAAAAAATGATTGTGCGATTCTTATGCCTCTCTATAAACGACTGTTACCCATTTCTAAAAACAAAAAAGATGACCTAGTGAAACTTTGTAACAGCGGTTTAATCCCGGAAGAATTACATCCCTGGTACATAAATTTACCAACAACCGTTCAAACTACCGAAAGATTGCCCGAACCAGACATAGTAGAAACTGAGGACGAGGAAAATGAATAATTAAATTATTTAAAGTGTACTACGTCATCATAGAGTGATATATATTTTTTATGATTGAGGGTTCAGTAATACTTTTAATTTTTATACATTTATGTAATAAGCAATAAAAATAATTAGAAATTATTTGTTTTATTTTCACTAAGTACTAACTAAAAACTATACATTTCAGAAGTAAAAGTCATTAAGTACTTTTTCTTTTTTTTTGCAAATATTTGATAATGAAAAATGCGAAATCTTATAGAAATTTTGAAAAACTAATGTAAAAGAATACTTTCTAAAAACATTAGCTTGAACCGATGAAAACTTTAATTTTAAACAGAAAATCAATTTAAAACGCAATTATCTCCTAAACTACTTTATGTTAATTAATGAGTTTTACTTTTAAACCGACGATTTGTTGAAGTACACCTACTTGAAATTTAACTGGGCATAAAAAGTGTGAAAATCGGCCAGCAAAGTATTTTTCAATTCCTGCAAGTTGTCAAATTTCTCTCTTCTTATTTTTCTCGGCTCAGAATATAAGTTTGGCAATGAGTTGTTTGGTACTGGCTGAACATTTTTTTTAAACGCTTATTTAACAAGGACCAATCATCAGTGTGATTCAACTTGAAGTAAATCTCTTTGTTCGGCGTGTACTTAATAGCTTTCAAATCATTGACCATTGGTTCGCCTGATCGAATACCTGGTCTAATAGAATTAAAATAAATGACGTTGGAATAGTTGCGGAAAAACGTATGATTCAGGTACTGAACGTTGTAAGGTTTAGGCAACTGTCGGGGTTTGTCGGCAATGGACTGCATACTCCGCAGGAATACTTATGTCACGATTTTTTAATCTTCTTTCAATGCACGCATGCATGCTGTCCACCTCCATTTGGGTGTGACCCTTCTCCAAATATTTTTGTGTAATACTTATGTTTTTCTCTAAGGCTAAATTGAAAATGGCATTGGATACAGTCGCATTTTTATTTTGGTAACCGCAGTTATCACTGTAAATGATCACTTCTTCTCCGTCCTTTATTTCCTGATTTATGGGCGCTAATATCACCTTCCCCCTCATGCCATATGTAACAAAATCCGTCGTTATTCTTCATATTGTAGAGTGTAAAGTTGTGGACACACAATTTGCGTTTATAATATAATGAAGAACCATTTGAATGCGGTGACAGTAATACCTTCTGTAAATCCATGCAGTAAACATATTTAGCTTCTGCTTTGTCTTTTTCCTTTTCCTTCCTTGCATCTTCCTTTCTTTTCTGGTGTTGTAAGTAGTCCTCTTCAGAGAGATTTTTAGCCTTGAAATTTGTGCAAATATCGCACTGGTCCTTTTTAGATATAAACAAACTGAGATTTAATTCATTAAATACTATTGAAAACGTTTTTATCGAAACGGTGTCGATTGTCGGATTCTCCAATTTAGAAAATTTTGATATACATGAACAAGATCAGCCTTGGATTGCCAAATGGGTTCGAGGTAGAGTTTATTGCTTCTAGCTCTGCAATAATGCGACTCCATTTTGGGTAGATTATCGAAAAACTTGCGCACCAAGTTCTTCGCTTCGAGGGATCGTGGATTTGTTTTTTGGTGATTTGTTTCGTCATTACTCTGATTGAATTGCACTGTTTTGGTCCAATTTTGGAATGACCATTCTCCAATTCCCAATGTGTTTAGGAACATTTTTTTGCACACTCTGTAGGATACTCTATCCTTTTTTAAATTCAATACCAAGGTGGAATTCCGCCTTGAAGGGTCCTGAGATTTTCTTTTAACAGGGGGCATAACATCCACCAAACCCCGTACGTATTTCTTGTGTTTTGGCCAAGTTAATTTTTTCCAAAATTCATTAAATACTTCTTGACGGTTTTCTAACGAAATTTTTTTGCATAAACTCTGTTTACAATTACATGGCTGTTGCATTTTACGAGCCGGTCTAGGTTTGTTGAACACAGCTTTACCGTCTTCAGTTTTTCCTCTTCCTTTATAATCCAAACCTCTCATCCTTTTATATTTATTCTGTGTACAATTCCACGTTTCCTTGTTCCTTTTTCTTTTGCGCTGACGCATTGTTTTTGGTGGATTTTCAGTCTCATCTTTTCCGTTGTTCAGAATTTTTCTATTTGAATTTGATGCAAGAATTTAATCTTCAGCGTCCTCTTCACCGCTACTCAATATTTCTCCATTTGAACTTGGTGCATAACTAGGTCTTTAGCGTCATCCTCTCCGCAGCTCAAATTTTCTCTATTTAACTTTGGTGTATATCTACAATCTTGTCTCAACCTCTCTACTGTTTTCAATTTCTTCATTTGAATTACTTAGTGTGCTACATCTTGCTTCACATGCTTCAAAGGTTTGCTTTTCATTTTCTTGTTCTTGTATTACTATTGTTACTGTTGGAGAATTTGTTTCCACATTTTTTGGAAGTATTTCATTGTATGTGTTACCGTCATAAGTAACAGGCAATATGTCATCTTCAAGAGGCAAAATTAGAATGTCGTCGTGGTCTACTAATTCAACAATATTTAATTCGCTTCCGTTAATTACATGATCTTCAAGAGACATATTGTGGACCGAATGCGTACTTTTTTTCTCTTGCAATAGTTGCAAAATTTTCATTGCTCTGCCACTCATGTCTGAAACAATATTATGTACCATGAAAACCTCGTAACTCCCTCATTAATTATAAGCAAGTATTTTAATAATTATATAGTTTGCCATGACAGAATACATTACAAACACGTCGATAACATGCATTAATTTACACAATACATAATAAAAAATACTTACTTTTCATTGATTACACGATATTACGCAGAAAATATAGTCATGTACATCCAGCTACTTGAATTGTCAATGGAAAACTAGAACTTACGAGGTTTTCAGTTCTGTAGATATTACAGATAATTATACGAGATTTTCAGATCTGTCAACAGATGGCGAAATATTAAGAAATAGCTTACGAGGTTTTCAGAGTACATGCAGATAGAGACCCTTAACGTAGTAGACCATAAATACCAATTTTGCAAAAAATTGAACTTACGAGGTTTTCAAAGTAAGGTATCGATATGTTGAATGGATAATTCTTTGGGTGTCTGTGTCGTATAAATATTGGTTGTAAGAATTCAATATGTTTTGTGTTTCAGCTTTTATTGTTAGAAAATTTTTGTTTTCCCATATCTATAGGAAGTTTGTCTTCTGCAGTATGATCTGGATACTTCTTACCAAATTGTATTTAATTTGTTTAGATTCGGGTATTTTTTTTTTTTGTTATTTAATTGGAGTAATTTTTCATAACATATTTTGACATACCTATTATTTGTCATGAGCAGTATTTTGTACCACCAGTTTAGGATGTTTCGAATAATTAAGAGTTCTAGTTTATTTTGGTTTAACTCTCTTCTTACAAAGTAGTTCGATGTTGTTTTTTGTAATTGGCATATACTTTTAAAGAAGTTTGTTTGCCCTTTCTCTACTATCTCACTTTGGTTTATAGCCCATACCTCTGAGACATATAGAAGCGATGGTACTACTACGGAGTTATATAGTTTAGATATTGTATTCCAATCATGTATCTTTGCTTTTATTAAAGTTTGTTTGATATTCCCAGTTATTTGTCGTGATTTTTTGACGGAGGTTTCTGCATGTTGTCTAAACAGTCCTGAGGACATGAAAGTTAGTCCCAAGTATTCATAAGTGTTTGTTTGTTTTATATCACTTCCTTGACATATAAATTTTGTTCTTTGTGATTTTGGTCGCCCAAGATGAAAATGGATTATTTGCGTTTTTTCAGGGTTAATTTTTAAGCTTGTATCTCTGCAATAGTTTTCAAGTGCTTTTAGCTTTTTTTGAACGTCAATATTTGAATGCGTCAATATGACGATATCATCGGCGTACTGTAGTGTTAGTATGTCAGTTGAGTGGTTTATAAAGATGCCTTCTAAATTTTCTTTTCTAAGTTCGCATTCCAGGTCGGAAATATACAGGGCGAAAAGTAGAGGACTGGTGCATTCGTCTTGGAGTACACCTTTTGTTACCTCAATAGGATCTATTAATTTATTATTGCTATTTACTTGGATTGTTGCCTGATTATAGATATTTTGAAGTATTCTGACAATTTTTCCGCTTACTCCAAGCTGGAAAATTTTACTCCATAATTGATTGTGAGGAACTGAGTCAAATGCCTTCTGGAAGTCGACGAATATGGCATATAGGCCTTCTTTAGTGGTTAATAATCTTGTCTGTATGATCGAAGAAAGTACAAACAAATTGTCTACGCATGCTTTCTTCTTCCGAAAACCCGACTGGGCATCAGGGAGAATATTGAAACCATTGATTAAATAATACCTACTGGATGATTGGCAACCATACGTTAATATGTGTAACGCGATTTTTTCTTCGAAAAGATCAGTGTCATCTGAACTTCGTTATTATAAATATTTTACTTAATAACTTACTTACATGCCAGTAGATGGAACAGTTAATTGCGGCAATTTTAAATATTTGAATATATATTTATATCACGCTTCCAATCACAATCAAATAATGAACCATATTCAAAGAATTCATTCTGAACTTTGTACATATTGTGACGTGTGCCCCTGTGAGAATAGTACACGAGCCCCGCCACTGACAGAATGTACTAGAGCGATGACGTAATCCCGGAATTTCCCAGATGTTGAAATCCCCGCGACGCGCCGGCTAGAGGTTAATTACGCCGTGACCTCATTCTTTTGTATACGGGTCATTGTCGCTTCAAAGGGTTCTAGAAGCATATGAGCTGTATAAATACCGGCCGAAAGAAAGCGGAGAGTCAGTCAGATATATATAAGCAACGAGCAACGAACTTGGTGATATAAATATACAGTTTACCAGTTGTTAACATAAATAAATGTAGTTATATAAATAAGTGTTGTGATATAAATATTGTATAGATAAATAATCGTAGTGTTTAAGCACTTAATAATATTCTTAGTGTTTATAATTATTTAATCATAGTGTTAGTTGTTTTTATTATCTTTTAATATTTAATCCTTATTTTTTTATCGTTTAATAAACGTATTCTTTTAGTTAATAATATTTGTCTGTGTTTTACACTTCACCCATATAAATAAAAACGTTACAATATATATTTATTTAAGTATTACAATCAGTAAGTACTTTCTACCGGTTGAGGATGATACGGCCGATTCCGGTAGAAGAGCACTTACTGACTACAATGTTTAATACGTTTTTTTTATGATCGACATAAAATTTAAAAAAATAATATTTGAAAATTGTTTTGACATATTAAAAAAAAATAGTTGTAATTTTTAAAGTAAGCTTTGCTCGTTGTTTTTTAACTTACTGCCTGCGCCTTCTGATTTGTAAATAAAACCAACTGCCTTGGAAACCCTATCGGTAAACATTTAAGAAAAACCCGATCGTGCAAAAAACATATTTTTTGGCAGCTGTTACAAAAATAGTTGCTTTAGGTATGTATTCATTGGCAACCGTAAAGTATCATTTTTATTTTGACATATATCAAGGACTACTTTACGGCCGATTTTACTTACGAACTGAATTGTCAAATGTTTGTTTAAATAGCAAATAAATTTAGAGTTGTATTACATGCAGCTTCATAAATTTTAAGTAGGAGTAATGATAAAATCGCTAGTTCTATGAATTGTCAAGATGACACCATGACACTCTTCAAAAGAAATGAATTAATCAGATGTGAAATATATGTTTAAATAAAAATTTATAACTTTGTGATAGTCGCCTAAAAAATGTTGTGTGCACCTCGACTTAAAAGTTGTTTTTTTTTCAGTCTCATCTGATATGCTGGGTACGGTTGCAAACTTGAGATTCGGCTAAAAACGATCACTTTTACAACCTTGATACACAAATAACTATTTTTGTAATGCATATAATATTTTTACCTCTATTCAATATACAATGATCCGGAAACTTCCAATTTTGAATAACATGATCGGTTATTTGCACCTTGATCGCAAACAATAATTCTAATATTGAGTCCAATTCATTTTCTTATATTTTGTTGTAGTAATTCGACCAAATGATTCGCTTTTATGGGACCAGATGTGAAATAATAGGAAATCGGAATTTTCCAATTTCGAAATAGCCCGCGTACCATGAAAACTACGGTATGACTAGAAATTTTGTCCGTTCGTCCTAAGTGACCCATATCTTCGTAACCTTAAACTAAATCTTGTTTCTGATCTAACTCCAGAGTTTTTTTATGCTCATATCATCGAACATCAAAACACATTCGCATTCGGCATTATCCATAACAGAAATTCTCTGCTCTAACAATTTAAATTTTAACCGATGTTTAAATGAAAAAACATTAACCATTGTCGAATAGTTCTTAGTGTAGGCAACGTAAGTTTTGATTTCTCACGCATAAATTTTTATAGTGAGGGTGATTTGAAAAATTATGAAAGAGCTAACTGTTGTTCTTTCTCCGTCCATTTTGTGCGATTTTTGTGTCCTATTTTCATATTAATAAATGTTTGCACGTCGGTGGATTTATTTTTTAAATTACAATGTATTTTACATACTTCCTTGGTATGTTTTCTACGCAATCTTAAAATTTTCACTCGTTTTGCAGCTAGTATACGGGACTGTTTTTTCAATTTTTTTTTGAGAATTTTATTTTTTTTGGTGTCCTCTAATTTTGTTGGAGTGGAAAGTAAGTTTTCGACATTAGGTAAAGGTGGTGAAAAATGAATTTGGCGTTTTTTTTGTGGGTGTAATATAATGCACTGCATTTATTCTTTTCATTACCAGTACACTCATCTTCTTCCGACAATATTTTAGTTTTATTGTCATACACATTCCGAACAGGTAACACATGTAACTCTGGCGAAGGGTTTTCTTGAATAAATTTCTCCGGTACTGAGTGTTTTACAAGTCTTTTTATTAACTGATTTGAGCCCGAAAGAATTAACTCCGGTTTGAAATGATTTTCACAAATTAATTTAGTTGCTAACAGTTTATCAGTTATATTAATTAAGTCCAAATTACTACTGTTTTCAATCCACATGTTAAGACGTTTTCTCTCTGATACTGGAAACTTAAAAAAAGTTATATTTTTTGCTTCCTTTTTATGGTTACAACAATTTTTGTACACACGTCATTTTTCCTAATAATTATCAAAATTCACGTACAGTACGACGTTTATAAATACACGTGTGTCTCCTAGGGTGGGAGGATGTTACGTACTACAAGGCTCGGCTCCTAGCGAGTCGATACGAATACGAATGCACCCGAATAGAAATATCGTCCGGATTGCCCGCCACAGCCGTGCAGGCCGTCGCTTCTTAGTACGCTAAAAGTAATGAAATATTTTGAGATGGCAGCACAACATGTAGCAGTGTACAGTGCCTAGATTTAGAAACAGTGGCGACAAGGCAGCCTAAGCTCCGCCCACCCGCCATATTGAGGCACATTTAAACAAGAAATATATGCATGTACACAGTATTTTATTGAAATAAAATTGTTTATGGATATTTATATTAATAAAATACATAAAAAAAATACTAAATAATTACAATGATATCAATTTATTTACTTATTTATTTAAAATATTTTTATTTTTTACATAATTTTACACTATAAAGCAGTGGCAGCCATAGATTTGCTTGCTAATTTTTTAGAAATTTCTTTTCTTTTTCTAGAATTAATTTTCAATCTAAAAGCAATATATCTATTAATATTTTTTTCTTTTAATTTGTGACAGTTTGGTATATTTAATTTTAATACATTCATTTCGTTAAAATAAAATTCTTTTGAATTTATATTCTGCAAAGAAACAATTGATAAAAACTTAATAAAAATGATTTCCATTTCTAGAAAAAAAATAAATAACTCCTCTGAAGAAAAAAATAGAGTATTTTCTCGAAATCGTTTAATTTTTGTAAAAGACTTATGAAGAGGTGTTTTAGACCCTGCAGCATTTATACATGTTGGGCATGTTTTTGACGTCTTTATAATACTTTGGAAAATATTATATAACGAATTTAATTCGCTATAATTCAAATTAAGTGTAGGATGGCTTACTTCTGCAGGCAGTGTTACTTTATCGTAAACGACTTTTTTTCACTTATGGTATCCAAAAACCCAGAAATAAACTCCCTGTCGTCTTCTTCATAACTACTGTTCGATGGATCTTTTATATATTGTGATACACAAATTAATTTCAAGTTATTTTTCACTTGGGACGCATTAGGAACAATTTGTTTACTTCGTAAAGCACTGAAAAGATTCTCTAAACAGTCTTGGGAAAAACGGCTTGTTAGAATAAATTTATATTCTTTTATATTCAGCAGGTGAGCCTGGATTTCTAACATAGATTGCGTTGAAATGAGGACACCTGTTTGTGATGGTTTCCAGATCTTCTTGTAGCCAACTTTCATGTTAGTAAAAAGATCAATAAATTCATTTAAAAACGTTATGGAACTATTGTAGACTTCTAAATTGAATTTGCTTAATGCACACGATGGGTGCCTAGATGTCATAAGATAAAACCATCTTTCAACTTGGTCCAAAAACCAAGCTGTCGTTAAAAACTCTGGTTTTTGAAGCTCTTCTGCAAGAAACTTTAAAGCACTACTGACTGTGTGATTCACTACATTGGTTGACGTAGACACTTTCATTTTAGCAAAATGAGTAGGAATCAAGTCTTCTTCTGACAGCTTTGGTGCTAATTTAAAAAAAAAAAATGATCCTTTTGGTGGGTAACAACCTCCGAAATATGACTGGCTAAAACTTCTTTGGTAGGTAGATTATGTTTTCTTACGATATGATCTGGTATTACAATAATTTTATTAGTAATTAACATTGATTTAATGTTCTTGAATACATGTGGAATATCAGCAAATATGTATACAGATTTATTTAATTGCAAGGGATGTGGAATTTTGCATTTTATTTCCGAATATCTTCCTGCTGTTATACCCCACGTCTTCCACAATGCTTGATTGCTTCCGCCCATGTCCGAAGTTATACTTAAAATATTCAAGCCTATTTCTTCAGTTTTTTAAAATATATTTTCTACTATAGTGGTAAAAACGGAACCATTTACTGAGTCACTGGTAAAATAATATGCAACAACTTGTTTCCAACGTGTAGTTGCACCACCCAGCATGAAAACTAAAACATGAGTTGCTACACCTGTGTGTTCAGGCAATGTTACATCTCCGAAATATTTACTTAAGGAAGAATCGTACATTTTTCCGGGAGTGATGGCCATTTCATCAAGAATTAGAACACAATCCTTTTCATGGGAAGCAAAGCATAGTACTTTTATTTTTAAAAATTCGAAAACTTCAGTTAAAATACCGCTATCAAATTTGAGATTCTGCAATCTCCTTTGCAGCGTGCGAACGGACGGTAAAGGATAACCTTGCTTTAGTAGTTCTGTGTAGCCATTATTTCCACAGCTGAATTTCAGTTTTAATGATTTAGTAATTGTAATATTTGACCATTTCATGAACCTGGTTGTTTTCTTTCCTTGCTTTCTTTCCAAAGCCGCGATTTGATCTTCATTAAATATCTGCTTCAAGAAAACATTTTGTTCTTTTTCCACGTCACTATTTCGCTTAATGTTTTTCAGTGTTCTTCTAGTATTTCTTAAAAGTCTCTTATAGCCCCTAGCTTTACGTTTTTGCTCTAAATACATTTTCTCATATCGGTGTAATTTCATAATTAAATCGGCCCCTTCAACGTTGTTTTCACTCTCTTCACTTGATGTATTTGTAGATGATTGCTGAGTTAAAATTTCATTAGTCGCATATGATGTAGATTGTTGTGGCTGAATATTACTGCCAACTGAGACTTCTACATTTTCAGGCATTGACCTAAAAAATCATTGTTTTTATTCATTTATAATATCTCACAAAAAGATATACTGCTTACTTGATGAAAGTTTAACTTTTCGTTTAGGCAAAGTTGCTCTTTTAGTTGGAGGTTTTCTTTTCCTAACATTGGGTGGCGAAAAAGAAAAAATAGTAGGTACCGCGTTAGCTTTTAGTTTTCGCGTGCCATCTTCCCGGGTTTTCTCCCACATTTCAGGCGCAAAATGTACCTTAACCAATAAAGATATGAGTAAATTCGTAATTAAAACTACAACTTGCATGCAAAAAAAATATACTTTTCTATAAAAACATAACATACTTATTAAAAACGAAATATAACATACCTCACATAAACATGAATGATCTGTTGGAGTCCATTTGTCCCTTTTCATTTTTATGAGCCATTCTTTTCTTCGCACCGGGTCCCTTGGAAAGCGTTCCATTAAAAAGTTTTTCTTAGCTGAATTACTACAATTTACTGCAGCACAACCAGGCATTTTGCTATCTTCAACTGATGACACCACCAGATCCTGCAGCAGGCACGGATGAAACATTTAATTAATTTTATAAAACCATTAAAATCGATTATTTCAACTTTTTGATATTTGATTTGCTATAGATCGTGGAATCTCAGCTATTTTAGCTTTCAATCAGCTGATCCGGGTCATTTTCCAGCTCGTTTTGTGAATTGTGTTGTTATTTTTATTAATTATTTGACATTCTTTAAGTGAAATAATTAATAAGAAAATATTATAAAAAAATATTACGAGCTGGAAAATAAAAAGGGAAAAAATTATAAAGTTAACCTAATATCTGAACTAAACATATTAAAAAATAATATATTGTACTCTGTTAAATAGTCGTTTATCTTGGTACACATTTAGGGGATACTAGTTTATCAATCTGCAACAAAATTTAAAAATAATGAAGGAAATATAAGAAAATACTTACTTGTGCTGCTAATTTATTCGTGCTAAACGCTGTAACGCTTGTGAACACACTCACTAAAGTTTATAATAAATTGCACTACCCTATTCTAAGCCAATAAAATAAACAAAACTCGTTCAAATAAAAGTAAATTCAATGCGATATAATGCACGCTAACACAAAGTTTGCCTCAACATGGCGGATTTTACCACGTGATCTACACAACCAATCAAGAGTAAGACACCTATTGTCGCCACTGTTTGTAAATCGAGGCACTGTATAGCAGTGCACCCGTTACGCTAATTCTCATAAGATTGCCAATCTTCCTAGTATTTTTTAATCAATGTTGAAACTTTCTGTCCATATTTGTAATCTGTTATTGATTAAGTATGCCAGAGCTTTTGTAGTATTAACTAAGGCTATTGCCCGATAATTATTTGCATTTAAGCGGTCTCCTTTTTTTGTATATCATAGTTATTTTGATTTCAGTAAGGGCTTTTGGTATTTTTTCGCTGGTCATAATAAGGTTTAGAAAGTTTTTAAAGTAGGTAATTCCAGTAGTGGATAAATATTGAAGCTGCTCATTGATTATTTCATCGATTCCAGGTGATTTGTTAGTTTTTAAATTACGTAGAGTATTTATGATTTCAGATGTTGATATTTCGTCATCTAAGTAGGGATGGCGAGTATCGAAGAATTTCGTATTGTCTAATATTTTTGAACCAAACCATTCTTGAAAGTGTAGGGTCCATTCTTCTGGTTTTATTTTGTTTGCATTATAATCTTTTGGCGTTATTTCATAGTTTTCCAGAATTCTGCTTGGTCATGGATATTTTCAAGTGTATTTTTTAGTTTCAGTTTGTGTGCTGTTCTTTCTTTATTTAGTAGGCTTTTATAGTTTTTCTTCGATATTAGGATTTTGTTGACATGTTCGGTTTCGTAATTGTTTATTTTACATAAACTTAAATTCTTCCTCATTTCTTTTTTGTGCTTTCTGCAGTCTTCGGTATATCATGGTTTATTCTGTCTACATTTTTGGATATTTTCTCTAATATTAGATTCTCGATTATTTTTTTTTGTTACGTTGGTACACATGTTCCCAACATAGGTTGACATGATCAGCCATTTTGCATTTGTAGTTTGTTTTTGACAGATATAAAGGTTAGACGTATTTTGGTGTGCTTGGCGACTTTTTGCAATCGAAAAAAAAATGTATTAAAGAATCTGTATTAAATTTTGTGTGAAAAATAAAATTAAGTGCTCCAACGCACTTGAAATGTTGACTGTGGCATTTGGCGAGTTTACTTTGAGCAAAAAAAAAAACTGGTTATAAGTGGTACAAGCTCTTCACAGAAGCCCGAGAAGGTGTTAATGACGATGTTAAATGTGAAGGTTTTGCTCACTATTTTCTTCGATTACAATGGCGTGGTGCATCATTAGTTCTTGTCAAAAGGTCGTACGGTCAATAAGGAATATTACCTACAAGTTATGCGCCTTTTGTGTGAAGCAATACGAAGAAAACGCCCGGATTTGTGGCAAAACAATTCATGGCTTTTGCATAACGATAATGCACCTGCTCACACATCGTTGCTTGATCGGGATTTTTTTGGCCAAAAACAACACCGTAATCACTCCTCCGTCACCGTATTCACCGGACTGAAAAGACCCCATGAAAGGACGGCGTTTTGCCACGATTGAGGAGATAAAGACCGCATCGCTAGAAGAGCTTAAGGCCATACCAAAAAACGCGTATCAGAAGTGCTTCGAGGATTGGAAAAAGCGCTGGCACAAGTGTATTATATCCGAGGGGGATTACTTTGAAGAGGACAAAATAGATATTGATGAATAAATAAATATTTTTCGAGAAAAATAAAGTCACCTTTTTTTTTAACAAACCTCGCACACACGCAAAACTAGTTCTATATAAAGCACGTAAACTTTCTCGCGATTTCGACCAATCAGAGCCCAAGTTTTAGAAGCGCTTTGCTAGCCCACACTGTCTTCTTAACTGGAATAAAGTTTAGTGCAAACGCGACTTAAAAATTTCACGTAATAAGCGAGATATGAATTTTTAAAGTTCAGAATTTGCCGTCCTCACCAGTGATCGACAAACTGTTAGTTCTAGAGGGAACAAATTTTTCATGCTCGCATAGTTGAAATATTTTTATATATAAACTTATATGTTATAATCATGTAGAAATTATTATTAAGCATAAATTATAGAAAATTGAAACAGTTTGACCATTGTTTAACAAGATTGTGGTATAAACTCTGGCGGATTGTTGATAATCATTTGAAATGTAACGATTGTAATTACTAAAGCTCGGATTTATATGCAAGGAAAATAGGAAGAATATGTGCATATATATGCAGGATTTTATTGGAAAATATGCAGTTAGGTGCCCAGCATATGCAAAAATATATGCAAAATATGCAGTACAAGAATACAAAAAATATATAGCATAGAATTACTCATCCCCATGTGTAAAGTTTAAATACAATATAGAATTATTATTATGTAAAATATGAACAAAATCATGTTTTTAACAAATATGAATATTTACAGAAACTTACAATCTATTACTATGAACTACGGAATACATTTTCATTTCCATTAATAATTTTTTTCCAAGTTACCCATTTGAAATGATTCCCCATCCAAAGCTTTTCATACAAGAGTTGAAGTGGTGAAACCTTCGTTTTTTTTTGAGCACTTCTAATTTTCTTGATATTGCCATGTGCCCCTGTGCTCCATTGACAGTTAACTTTAATTGTGCTACTAATTTAACTGATTCAGTTAAAGGTACTTCCTGCCTTTCTAACTTTGTCATTGTCTCAATAATTAATTTATAATTGTTATTAATAAACACTCAAGTTTTGGCCTATATTTGGATCATTTAAATTTTTTTTTGTACCCTTTATTGCCGCAGAGGAATCATTATTAAATTTTGACATTAATCTTTAATTTATTGTAACTATTTTAAATAAAACAAAGCCGCGTCGAACCATGTGTAGCTACAGGTTTAGGAGGAAGTGAAACGGAACATCTTTTAGAATTTCTCTATATATTTGAACTCTTAAAGGAGCTTTATTAAAAACTATTTTCATATTATTAATTAAATTGTTTACTAATGGAAATTGATTTCGTATTTCTTCGCCAAATCTATTTATTCCGTGAGCGATGCAAATACAATGTATTAAATTAGAATAAAATACTTTTAAATGTATTCCAGCCTTGACTGTTTATGTCACACCATCAGCCATTATTTTAAAATTTTACTGTTCCGTAGGTAAAATGTGAATGAATGATTTGAAAATGTAATTGAAAGTGAAGTACATTTTCCACCCTCCCTCAACGCCAAAATAATGGACTGACCGTTACTTTCTTTTTAAGGGATTTAGGATTAGGAAATTACAGCCATGAATAGAATTCTGGGTAATTTTTGGCAGCGTAGCACTGGTTCGGCGACCTCAATAGGTTTGTTCCTACAGAAAATCCCCGACTTGTTGCTGACAGTTTCGTACTAATTTGTTGCACGCATGCACGAACAATGACTGGTTTGAAACTAGTCAGTGATTCTTTACTGGAACACATAATCAACAGTCAGAAGAATAAAGTGGTTTTCGGCGTTTGTATACAATTCAGATTTAACCTATAACTTAATTTTTGTCAGCATAATTGTAAAATAATATCGAAGGTAGGTACAATTTTTTTAATTGTAAATTATAATTACTTATAAAAAAAATCAAACTTTACTATTGTAATTTTTTTGAGAACTGTCAACAACCTACTCTTAACACAATGCGCGTGCGGGGATTTAGAATTTGTGGATAGTCAGCAAACTTTTCTGACTGTCAGCAAACTGGTTTATGGACTGTTGGAACAGAAAACGTTTTAGTCAGGGATTTTTGACAACCGCTGCTGGAACACTTAAAATCAAACTGCGCAGACTCCGGACTGTCACGGACAGTTTTGTACTGCTGTAGGAATAAACCTAATGTTCATCAAAAATATGAGAATTTTATTGAAATTGATAAAAATAACGTAAAATTTAGAAAATATGCACATCACAACTAAATATGCAAAAAAAAGAAAGAATTAGGTAAAATATGCAAAAATATGCATATAATCCGAGCTTTTGTAATTACATACGCCCATTGATATCTTAATATGTAATTTTTTATGTGATTTACATTCATCATATCTTCGGCAACATTATCCACTGCATGACATACCACTTAAAAAGTGTGTAGCAGTATATAAACCGTTGTTGTAATTTTCTTGTGCTCTTTTTATCCGTATCGAATTGCCAAAATATTTATGAGCAACTGCCCTGTTTGGTTGGATGCCATTCATTATTTGTCGGAGTTCTATTGAACTTCTCTTTTGCAGTTCAATTATTTTATCTATAAAATAAAAAAAATCATTAATAAATAGAATAAATAAACCGCAAAAAAATAGTACCTAAAAACACAAAAATATTTGGATGAAGGTCCATTTTATTCAAAATTGTTTTTTTGTATGATTCAATGTTATTATTTGTTCTTCTGGGAAGCTGGAACACGCTTATTGATCTGGAACCAATGGCGTTTTTTCCAGAAATTGAAATTTAATTTTTATGTAAAACAATTCTAAATAACCGTGCAAAATATTTAAACCTGTATACTTACCGACGTATGTAATCGAGTAAATTACGTAATTTTATCCCTTGGCATCATTCCATTACTCCCTCAAATCCCATCTATTTAGACATTTATACAGCCGAATTCTCGAAACGCTAACACCGGTGATAGTTGCCAGTGTTAGCGCTAAACCTATTCTCAGAACAATTTAACACCAAACTCTTAGCACTCATCTAATACCAGTGTTAGCATCGTTAATACTCATCGTATCCATGACAACAACAAACAATAAGCTAATCCTAACCCGAAAGGGCTATCATAGTCTGAACGTACAGGCTGTGTGCGACAGTAATTTAATTATTACTAATTTAGTTGTGCAATGGCCCGGTAGTACTCATGATTCCTTTATATGGACATATTGTGTACTAAAAGAATATATTGCTAACTGGAATGGTGAAGGTTGGCTTCTAGGTACATATATTTTAAAATAAATTGATATAAAAACTAAAAATACTACAAATTTAGGAGACAGTGGCTATCCTTGCGGTCAAGGAATATTAACTCCCTTTAGAGAACCATCCAATGCGGCTGAAGAAAAATATCAAACGGCACATATTAAAACAAGAAACACCATTGAAAGGACATTTGGTGTGCTTAAAAGCCGGTTTAGATGTCTTGACAAATCTGGTGGCACACTATTGTATGACGCAACACGCGTTAAAAATATAATAGTAACATGTTGTGTGTTACTAACATTTCTAGATTAAGAAAAGTTCCTTTACCGGATTTACAAATAAATTTATTAAATGAAGTGGACAATATAGCTCCCGATGATTTAAATGATAAATCCGGTACTCAAGTACGTGAAATGTTAGTTAATAGATGTTTTAAGGAATAAATTTTGTACTTACCTATATTTTTCTTTTTTCTTCAATATTTCGTCGAGGGAGAGTGGATGGGGTATTTAATAAAAACTAAGAGGGTGTAAGCATGCAGATGTATAATAATAATAATAATAATAATAATAATAATAATAATAATACTAGTTTTATTTGGTGATATTCCTCGCATCTCTAGATTAACCACTATGTTTTTTATTTATTCATTCATTCAACAATTTAACTGAAAAGGATTAATGTAAGCAGTGATTTACATCGACTAAATTGTTATTCGCTAGGAGCACAACTACCCAACCGTTGATAACAATGTGTTAGGTGATGAAAACAATGTGATGAGAAAATGAAAACAAATTTGTTATATTTATTTTTTATTATTTAAATTTTCTACAATTTGGTGCAAATAGCTTTTAATATCACCCAAATGTTAGGCGATGGTCGCTATATTTTTATTCAGTTCTTCCCCTTGGGCCAGCAATTAATTTTTTTGAACGAATATATTCTTGGGTTGTTCTTGTTGATGAAAACTAATAGTAAATATAAATAGTTAATTAATATAATATGTAAATAGTGCATCCTCTTACTATGTCTGGGTTTCTACTGAAATATTATTAACATAATGATTATGATTATAATTAGCAAAATTTGGAGGAGGTGGAAGGATGTCAACAGTTTCATCAAAATTTGGAGCAGGAGGATGAAGGATGTCAAGAATTTCGATTGGAGGACCTTGGTTATGGTTAGAGTTAGAACCTATAAATAATAGGAATACACTTTAAAAACTAACGTAGATACTTACGCAATGCCACCATGAACTTAATAAAGACTAAAAAATTATAAAAACATTACCTGAGGGCAAACCTATATCAACTGCATCTTCCAAATCACAAACAAAAGCCGAACCTATGATTGACAAGAATTTATCCTCGTAGTCAGATATAGTATTTATTACGGCTGGACCACCTCCTTCTTCCTCCTTTCTTTTAGCAAATTGGCATCTAAGGAGTAAATATTATTAGTAACTATACATCGTTTCACGTAAGAAAATAGTGATGGGAAGATCGGTGCAGTTTGATCTTGTTTTTTGATTGGATAATGCCCCGATATTATCCAATCAAACAACAAGATCAAACTGCACCTATCTTCCCATCACTATTTTCTTACGTGAAACCAAATACATTACCGTAAAGTGGGGCTACTTTTTGTTCCAGCTGGAGTTACTTTTACAGTATGTTTCATAGTAAAAAAATGATCAATTTGTAATTATGTCATGAAATCTACTATACCTATAGGAATAGCATAGTAGGAACTCACGACTCATGAGTATTCATAACAAAATTACCAGTTCTCGATTTGTGTAGTCTCGAACGCAAAGGCACATATTTACACCAGCCGGCACAAAGTAACCTCACTTTACGGCACACAAATTATTGAATTGTCACTTTTTACTAACGTTTTGATTTTATCCTACCTTTCTCTTGCTTCCACTTATTTTTAATTTCAGTAACAGTTCGTGCTTGGGAAGCAACCGCATTTACGGCCACACAAACTTCTTCCCAAGAACGAACCTTCTGACGATGGTTTGCCAAATAAAATATATCTGTTATTTATTGCCTGAGTCATTACCTCTACTTCATTGGAAGTAAAATTTGATTTTCGTTGACGCTTGTTCGCCGCCATATCACCCGCCATTTTGATACAATGCGGTAATGTGGTGTTAAACTAGCACCGTACTAGTCTAATATCGTTTTTGTTTTGTGAATTCGGTTTTAGGCTAAATTTTAATACTGTATTAAGGCGGTGTTAGCTAACACTCATTTTGGTATTAGCTAATACCCTTTCGAGAATTTGGATATTAGAGTCTGCAGGGAATAATGGTAAGACCATCAGTATTTTTATAGCCTTTTTTTTAAATTATCGCCGTCTCTATGATTTGGGATATACCCCAAGCGGCTTGTCATTTTCCATACAGCCTAAAAAATTAAATAATATTTATTAAATTAATACCACTTATATATCTTTTACAATACTTACAGACGCATAATGATAGAAACATCCTACGATTCGGGCTTCAGGGAAGACATTGCTCAGCCTGGAAGAGCCCTTTCAAAATCTATAATTATTAGAGTTGGCGCTAGAGTCGGTACCAACTATCTAAATGCTATTAGGACGGCGTCATACAAATTTTGCCTTCTTGACCTCATTAAAACAAATGCTATGCAAATACTCTAAAATAATAAAATATTTTTTTATTACAAGGTGACAAGTACTAGTATTTAAAAATACATGGATGGTCAATATTTGGTGTGCCTCCTTCACACCTGCTACACCATTTGTTACTAAAGTATCAGCAGCAAAGATAATGGCTTCTCCATCATCGCAAACAATATGTCTTCTATAAACGGGTTCAGCATTGCCGTCAATGGTTACGTGATATAAAGGGCCACATTCCTCACTTGAGAGGAAGTGGTCCAAGTCCTCAATGTTGCTGGATTTGGAGTATTTCGACGTCACGCATGGCGCTATATGCAGTAGAAAACGCATACAATGCTGCAGCATCAGGATTCCTTAAACATTTTACATTAATATGTTCGGTAGTACTATATTTTCTTTTCTCTTTATTGTCTTATTATGCATTTTATAGTAATTATATTTTTCTCGTATGTATACATAACAGAATATCTTCAGTTTATTAAGTAATTGTTGTTGAATGTTTATTATTCTTCTTATTAATCATGCAACCAATTTAAGTTTAAAGTACATACCTTCCCGCTTCCTCGTCGTATATATTACGAAATGAGACTCTGGTCTCTCTAGCCTTCTTGACTATATTTTCCCGTAGTCTTGTTACGGCATTTTCTGGAAGCGTGTGATCATTATGATTCTTTAGTATGTTATAAGGCCCATTAGACTTTTTTATTAAACCAGGGCAGTTATATTGATGACGGTATTTACTCCTATAGTATCTGTAATATATGATATTGCAATTAAGTTTTGGTTATAAAGCATTATATCCTTCATTGAACTTAAATACAGTAATACCCCGGACTTACGCGGTAGGTGGGTCCGAGCGTTTGCCGTGTAAGTCGAATTCGCGTAAGTCGGGGTTCAACTTTGCATATAAATACATATAAAGTATGTTTAATCGGGACCAGAGTTTAAAGAAAACAATAATTTAGAAGAAAAATGTTTAATAAAGTGTAAGATAATAAAACAATTTACATTGTTATGAATAAAGTAACCTAAACCGAAATTATTTTGATGTCGAAGGCTTCATATATTCTAACAATGTTGCCTGACGAGTTAAGTTTTTCTTCTTCTCACGCAAAATTTCCTCGTAGCATACCAGTAATTTTTTTATTCCCCGTTTTGTAGTAGAAACGCGTTCTTCATTAGAATCTATTTTTTCTAAAATTTGTAACCCCTTTTCAATTGAATTGAGTCCTTCTGTTAAGTTTGCAATTGTCATTTGATTTACCGATTCAACTGGGTCTAGCGAATCAGTTTGTTCAATGTCTTGCTCATACTTACGCATTTCTATAACCTCGTCAATTGTTAGCTCTTGATTGTGTGAATCTAGCAATTCCTGAACGTCATCATGATCGACCTCTAAATTTAATTGTTTGGCGATATCGACCACTTCTTCTATTATGCTATCGATTTGTTCAGGATCTGAAACTGATTCTCTATTCAAAGTTTTTTGTGAAACCTCATTCCAAGTTTTTCCAATAATTCTTACAGCATCTAAAACATTGAATTGCTTCCAAAAGTCTTTAACAGAAAGCTCATTGTTTTGTCTCATAGCTTCATGTAGTTGTGCAAATGACCGCCTTGTGTAGTAAGCTTTAAATGTTTTAATAACTCCCTGGTCCATTGGTTGAAGCAAGCTGGTAGTGTTTGGTGGCAAAAATACAACTTCCACTCGTGGATCGAAATTAATTAGAGTTGCGGGAGGATGACCTGGTGCATTGTCAATTAGTAGCATCACTTTAAATGGGATTTCTTTTAATTGGCAGTAACGTTCGACTTCAGGAATAAAATGATGGCCAAACCAGTCTTCAAAAAGAGAAGCTGTCACCCAAGCTTTCGCATTAGACTTCCAAATGACAGGCAAACCAGCTTTGGATTTATTTTTTAAGGCTCTTGGATTTTCTAAGCGATAAACTAAGAGAGGTTTCAATTTACAATCTCCAGCTGCATTCGCACCAACCATCACTGTCAATCGATCCTTGGCGGCTTTAAAACCTGGAAAAGTTTTCTCTTCACGCGCAATAAAAGTTCTTTTAGGCATTTTATTCGAAAAAAGACCGGTTTCATGTACGTTGAAAATGGTTTGGCTAGTGTAGCCACCTTTGTCTATCATTGTTTTGAGTTTTTCTGGATAGAGAGATGCAGCTTCTTTATCAGCGCTTGCCGGTTCTCCACTCTCTGCGATGCTGTGCCAATTACAACGACTCTTAAATCGGCTGAACCAGCCGTTACTAGCTTTAAACACTTCATTTTTAGCCGCCTCCCCAGCTTCTTCTTTTAGTTTTTCAAAAATCTGCTTTGCTTGAAAGCACACTGTATTTTGATCAACAGGACAATTTTTTACTCTTACTTGATTATCACACCATGACTGTAGCAATGTTTCCATCTGTGCGATAATACCGTGACGCTTACGAATGATACTTGAATTCAAAGATTGAGAGTCTTTCACAGCGTTCATAATTTTTTCTTTACCTTTTATAACCGTTCGGACTGTTGATTCCGGTAGGTCAAATTTCTTTGCCAATTCACAAATTTTAATTTTTGCTTCAAAGTCTTTAATTATATTTAGTTTACACTCCAAAGACAGTGTTTTTCTTTACTTGTTAGGCTCAAATGACTCATTTTTCGTTCTTTTAGATGACATAATTAGAGATTATAAGTAAAACGCACTGCGCACGTAAAACAATTCCACGCGGAACACGTTTAAACCTATCGCAAACTGAACACTGAGAGGGCGGAGCGAGAGAGCCGATGCGCGCGGCAATCAAAATGAAAAACCGCGTATCTCCGAATTCGCGTAAAACGGGGTAGCGTAAGTCGGGGTATTACTGTATAAGAAAGCTTTCTCATTTGCACACATTCGATTTTTTGATGAGTCTCAATTACAAAGTTTATACTGTAATGTTATATTAATGAAATGTGCTTGTAATAGTTTAGTGCTTAATATAACAAAATAGATAAACATTAACAGCCGAATTCTCGAAAGATTATTAGCGTTAACAGCGGTGTTAGTTGCCAGTGTTAGCGCTAACCCTTTTCTCAAAACAATTTAATACAGTAAAATTTTTGAGAGATGTCCGATCAAGGTAATCTACGAATTGTATGAATTCAGATTTTTGCTCCGCCCATTCTGACAAATTCAGTAGTGTCGTTTGCTTAGTTTCTATGAGGGTACATAAGATACTACTGTTATTTTATTAATATAAAAATATATGTTACAATAAAAGCATTCAAATTTCAAAAATAAATCAACTGGTAAGTTTATTAGCAAATGTAAAACCAAATATGTGAAAAATAAGATACTGACACAATGTCAGTGTCAGATATATTTATTCGGACGGCTATGAATCAAGGTAATGTATCTGAATTAATATATAAGCTTACGTTACAGCGAAAGTATTATCAACAACGAGCATCCTTTTAAAGTGGAATGTCCTAACTTACTCGAAACAACATGAATTTTTGAAAGACAAACGTGTTATATCCATCCTTATCGCACTCGCTTATAGACCGCAAAGGAGAGAGATAAATGTATGCCAATTTGTTAATTCGTTCATGATACAAATAACCTTGATCGGACATCTTTAAATAATTTTACTGTACCAAACTCAATACTAATCTAATACCGGTGCTAACATCGCTAATACTCTCCATATCCATGGCAACATAAAACAAAAAACCTAATCCTATTCACAAAGAATAATACTGTCTGAAAAAGGTTAAATTTAACACCAAAACTTATAACTAGTCGGCATCAGTTTTATTTGAAAAGAGTTGTGTATTGTCATTTAAAAACATAAAATGAGACGATTTTTACTTAATGATGTAGAAAGAGAGGCAAATAACGATGAATGTCCAAATAGAATACATCGTCCAAGAAGACATCAAGTACATCTTAGCCTCTATGATATTTTAGACCATTACCTGCAACAGTAATTAAATATTTTATTATTCAAATATTTCATAGATGTTTAATTTATTTATATCTTAGACGTTATAGACTTCCACGTAATACCATTCTAGAAATTTGTGATTTGGTTACACCATTTCTAAAAAGAAATACCAAAAGATCAAATACTCTGTCTGTTCACACTTAGGTGTTGATGGCTTTGCGATTTTTAGCAAGTGGAAGCTTTCAGAATGAAATGGGAGATGTGGTTCATGTTAGTCAGTCCAGTTGCAGTAGAATATTGAAAAACTTTTGTAACGCAATTGAACAATTATCTGGAAACTACATAAAATTTCCAACTACAGATGACGTTTCTGCAACAAAAATCGGTATAAATTTAACATTTCCTGCTCAGATTCTGAGGACCGGCCATATGCAAGATTTTACCACGGGGCATTTGAAAATAAAAATGAAAAATATACGTGGGTCAATCAAATATAAACCGTTTTATTTTTTGTTAAATTCATATACAAGTTATTTTTCTATACAGTTTCCCTGTACATCTAACCTCCTCTAACATGAACCTCCGCCATTGGATTGACAGCTTTTTGATTCTCAAATAAAAAAAAAACATCTCGTCATTTTCATTATATGTTACATAAAATTTTGAAATTGAATGACTGCCAAGGCATTAGGCAGCTTAGACATTTCCTAGGGATAGCAAATTAAGAAGTGCGTTAAAAATTGAAAACTAAAATATATCATTACTTATGTTATTAGTCATTTTAATTATTGTAATCAAATTTTCTTTATTGTAATCAATAATTTTATTGATGTAATCAATTTTTTTTTTATAAACTAAAGAGCTATAACATATAACTTCTGCCTTAACATAAAGAATACAAAAATACTGAACTACATTAATTTATTTAAATGAATATTAATTGTTTACAAAGCGTGGAGTCTGGTGCGGCTGGACCGTTCGCACTTTCCTCAAGCCGGCTTTGCAGATTCTAGTCATGGTTCTACCTTTCTCTCATTAGATACGAAAAAATAGCGTTTAATTTAAATTGAATATTGTTACAGGGTTTTACAGAAACGGGAAATTTCCAAATGTTATTGGTGCATCGATTGCGTTCATGTTAGAATAAAGCCGCCTCGAGTAAGTTTTTTGCAAAATTTATCAGTAGGTACCTTTAATTACAATTACTAATAACTTACATATATTTATGTTAATCGTAAGGGATACCATAGTCTTAACGTTCAGGCTGTGTGCGACAGTAATTTAATTTTTGCAAATGTGGTAGTCCAATGGCCCGGGAACACTCATGACTCATTTATATGGACAAATTGTAATTTTAAAGAATACTTATCGAACTGGGATGGAGAAGGTTGGCTTCTAGGAAAAACTGAAAAAAAATAATTTAGGAGATAGTGGATACCCTTGCGGTAAAGATACTTTAACTCCTTTTAGAGAACCTTCTACTCCAGCTGAAGAGAGATATCAAACGGCACATATCAAAACGCGAAATGCTATTGAAAGAGCGTTTGGTGTGCTTAAAAGTAGATTTAGATGTCTCGATAATTCTGGTGGTACACTATTGTATGACACAACTCGTGTTAAAAATATTATTGTAACATGTTGTGTTTTGCACAATATATGCACAATGAGAAAAGTTGGTATACCAGATGTACAAATAAATTTAATTAACGACGTGGAACATATATCCAATAATACGAATGACAAACCGGTATACAAATTCGTTAAATGTTAGTGAATGGATGCTTTAACGAATAATATTTGTTATCTACATACCTATTTTTTTCGCTTTTTTACTCATTGATGGTTAATTTACTCCCGGTCTTCGTCGTCAAGTGTAAGGGCAATTATAGCCAAGTCAGTATTTGAGAAGTTTTTAAACATGGCACAAATTTTATACTTTTGATGAAAACGTGACATATGCACCACAAACTGTCAATACATAAAAGACAAAATTATATTGTCATGGTATTTTATTATGTTCGTACCATCGTTGTACCGTCTAATGTAAATGCCTCTTGTAATTGACATACCGTCATTGTACCGTCGTTGTACCGCTAATGTAAATCAAGCCTTAAGGCGGTGTTAGCTAACACTCTTTTTGGTGTTAAACTAGTACCCTTTCGAGAATTCGGCTGTAAGTAGGTATCTACATTCCATCTCATTTTTAAGTTTTTATAGGTTTTCAGAATAATTATTTTTTAAATTTTATTATAGATTATGATAAATTGAATTTTTTTTTAATGGATTTAAGCTGCAAATAGGTACTAACACTAATTTTTTGAAGTTTTTATTCAATTTTTTTAAACAAAAAAAAATGGTGTCCATTTAATTGGATATTAGGTCTTTATCAGTTAATTTTTTTTTTGTGAAAAATATAATAACAGTTATGTTTGCCTGTTATACAAAAAAAATTGTTACATTTTTCACATATTTTTTTTGTTTTTTTTGTCGCATTTGGGATTTGAACACCTTGGAGAGTTCTGAAGTTCAGATTTCAAAAGAGGGAGGTGTTGCCTTTTCCTCATAAGCATTGTTGCTGTTTGGTAAGGGTGGTGTCGATCGAGGGGTTGATGGTGGCGAAAATACAAATCCTTTTGGGTTTCTCCTGGTATGAATAGTTCGCGGTGCACCAATTTCATCGCCGCTCTCCCCTCTGTCTTTCGTTTCAAAAAGCGATGCAGCAATTTTGAACTTAAAGTCGAAAACTTGCATGATGTTTTTACGTCTACACCAAATTTTTGGCGATCACTTCTATACAAAATCCATGAATTTGCAATAGCCAAATCAAAAAAATTGAAAATCGTTTTAACAGTCCCTTTATTGGTTCTCGCATTTATGCGATAGTAAGCAATCATACGATCAACCAAATCGATTCCTCCCATGGAATCGTTATATTTAGCCACCATGTTAGGCCTCTTTACTTGAATAAATTTCTTTTCAGTTTTAGACCATCTCTTACATTCATCTGCAGGTTCTTCTTGTAGACAGGTAGAAGCCAGTAATAGAGCTTTCATGTCGTATCACTGAAGGATATTTTATTTTATTGTCTGATTTCACATTTTGTTCTGTGGTTCCTCTACCTAATCTTTGCAAAACTTTTTCGTTAGTGAGATGGACAGAGGCTGGTACTCTTGATTTCATAATTGTCCATGTACCGTGAAGTTTCCTTTCCAATAAAAATTCCAGTAAAGTAATTGTGGTAAAATACCTATTCATGTAAACATGTGACCCTTCCTTTAACGTCTGAATGAGTCTAATTACTGCCAAAGGACCCAAGCCCAGTTCTTTAGTTGCATCGTGAGGAAAAAGTATTTTTTCCTTGGTACACTTCAAAATCAAGGACAAGTCCAGATGGAGCCGCGCATACATAATTTTTTAGACCTTCGGGATTCGGTTTTCCACGAACAAATTGCTTGACTCCACTGACACCTGTAAATGGAATCATTTGCTCATCGATGGCAACCATATTTTCTCTTGGCGAGATAAACATGTCTGTTTAACTTTATCCAAAATCGGTCTTACTCGCCACAATTTGTCTTTCTGGCGATAATTGTCTGAAACTTCTCCATCAATTACTACTTTTAAATGACTTCTAATGGCAAAGAATATGTCTCTTGTCATTGTTGATGCAATTGTATACACTCTTGTGGTTTTTGCCCAGTACATTTTAATGCGGGGATATTTTAACACTACTGAAGTTTCGAATTTAGTTCCTGAGAAATGGTCACATTTATTCCATGTGTACTTGGACTTACCAGTCTTCTTATTTGCTTTCTTTGGAAATTGTTTTAGAGCTTTTCTAGGTTCGTTTACTTTTTTAAAAGACAGATTACCATCTTGAGCTTTTTTAAATTGTTCAATTTTTTGCTTAATAAACTTAACGGTATGTCATCATCTTCGTCATCGTCAGTCTGCTGATATGGAGTATCTTCATTTTCTTTAACGACAGCATTCATGACTTCAGTTTCGTGTTCATTTAGTTTTAAGTCTTCCTTGTTGTTGATTCTAGCTTACTTTCTTCCTCTTCAATAACTTTCAGATAATCTTCTTCCAGCTCATTTTCTTCCAAAAGATTTTCGTTCAAATTATCATCATCGTTTTCACTGGAGCCATCGGACAAGATTTCTAGATCAGATGAATAGGCTTCTAATAATTTTAATAACTTATCATAGTCTTCACCAGGTATCAAATACTTCTTTTCGCCAAAAAATAGGTACAAGAATAAACATAGTTAACAGGTTTTTGAAACATGAGATTAGGATTAGTTTGCAAAAAAAAAATTGTCATTGAATCCTAATGTCCATTTTAATGGATAGTGTTAAATAGCGTTAATAAATAAATATAAAGCATATCTCTTATAAATTTTAGTCAGAATTCTGGTAATAAAACAACAATACACAAATTTAAAACTAGTTCTAACCTTCAAGAGTATTTTTCCTAAAAGCTGCCATGATAAAACTAACAAGAAACTGGCATCAAAATATGTGAACTTAGCTTTTACCTATTAGATGGTGTTGCTGTAAGGTCCATTGTCAGTTTAACTTGGTATATTTTCGCTATCACATTCAGAGAAAATTATAAACTGGATGTTCATTTTAATGGACAGAGGGTCTTAAGAGGTTATAATAATAATAAAAAAATACAGATTGTACTTACTTTACATGACCATCAGTTTTTTTAACTGGTATTGACGCCCGTTATATTCCATATTTTAATGAAAACACAAAACTTAAAATGGAACAAAAACTAATAAAAGGAAACAAAAACTTGAATTGGGAGACCCCGAATCAAGTGACAAAAAACGAAAATATACAAAGTAGTGAAATTCAACACTACTATAATAAAAACAAACTAGAGTATAGTATAAATATGCAAATGAATTACGATTACTAAATAGCTTCCCAATTCTCAGAATGAACCCTAACATTTGTAGGCCTTTTTTACTATACTATAATCAATGTGTATATCGTATAGTAATTTAGAATCTAGTACAACACCAAAATCTTTAATTTGAGTTACTCTAATAAGGGGATTACCAGAGATGCAGTAATCATATTGAATTATAATTTCTATTCCTTGTGAAAGTAATACTAGCACATTTATTTATATTAAAAATAAATCATTATGCGTTAGATATGAACAGAGCCTATCGAGATCTGCTTGTAAACCGAACGCATCATGAAGAGAAGAAACCGGCTTACAGATCTTCATGTCGTCTGCATACATATTGAATTTAGAATGAGTGAAACATTTTATAACATCACTGATAAAAATGATAAAGAGAAGTGGTCCTAGATGGGATCCCTGAGGAACTCCGGAAGTTTCATGAACGTAAATAGATATAAAGCCATTAAAGGCAACACATTGATATATGTCTGTTAGGTATGAATTAAACCACTGGAGCAAACTGCTATGTGTGCCAAACATCTTTAACTTGAATAGTAATAAAGAATGATTTATTTTATCGAATGCCTTGCTAAAATCGGTATACATTACGTCAACTTGTGTCATTTCATTCATATTATCTAAGATAAAATAGCAACCGTGTTGTTCAAAATTTATAAAAAATTTAAACGAGTGAAATAATCGTTTATGTATGATTTTTTCTAAAAAAATTCAAATATACATAATTTTGAAATGGGTCGATAACTTTCAACACAGTTTATATTACCCGATTTGAAAATAGGTGCCAGACCGTGGCCTTCAGCGAGTGATTTATTGTATATTAGCGTCAACGGATAACATAGAGATGATGCGCAGGCCTTGACAAACACACTAGGGAATCCATCAGAACCAGCACCTTTATTTACCTTTAGAGTAGACATTATCTCTAATACTTCACATTCATTTACCAAAATGTGACCCATATCCACATTAAGCTAGATTCAGAGATTGCGTAGTAAACATAGCATAGAATAGCACAGAAAAACATAGAAAATGAACATACGGAAAAGCGTGTACTGATTCAGAGTTACTGACATAGCATAGCACAACACAGCAAAACATGGGGAATTGGTCATATTTTATTTCGAAGCTATGTTTTGCCATGTTCGGCCATGTGCGCTATGTTTCGTGAGTATTCGTAGTTACACCACACCTACTACTACAGCGCGTTAATGTTGACAACTTGCTGACATTTATTTTGAAGTTTGGTTAAGACAACTTTTAAGTTATTTTGTATTACAGTTGTGTTTATTATAATTATTCAAGAAGTGACAGCTAAATAAAACTTGTGAAATCAGGAACAAATACTGACATGAATTTATCTACATACAAAAGTTCTATGTTTTCTGCACAATCTCTGAATTGGTTTTAAGTTTCTATGTTTTCCTGTGTTGTGTATTCCTATGCTGTGTTTACTACGCAATCTCTGAATCCAGCTTTAATGTCCTATAAACCATGATTAGGCTTGGTAGGTACAGTGCTACTGTTTAAAAATACAGATTGAAAGTAATCCGATAACATATTGCTAATTTTACTGCCATTGCTGGAATTACAATTATTAGAACACATATTCTGAGGTATACCTTGCTTCTTAATGGATGGTATATAGCTCCAGATTTTTTTGATGTTAGTAGGTATCTCTTTTTCGACATTATTAACGTAGTTATAACACAATTTGCTCATATCCTTAACTTGCCTTCTAAGTACCGAAAATTTTAAATAGTGTGCGGTGTTATTAATTTTTTTAAATTTGACATGAGCCTTTTCTTTTTGTTTTATTAATTTTATTAATTCAGCGGAAAACCAGCGGGGATATGAGTTTCTGGATGTTCGTTTATTTGGAACAAAAGATTTAATAACATTATTAATTGTTAATAATAAATAATAAAGACAATAATAAGAAGATATTAATTAATGCAAGTTGTTAGCGTCAGCTTCAGAAGTTATTGTTATAATTCTGGAAGTGTCAGTTTTTCGCGCATGTATTTTTTCGTTATTGGTCCACACAAATTTATAGTTTTTGGTGCATAAACTATCCTGTGAAAATTTGAAGCGCAGCGTTATCCTTCGTAAGATGATCGTTTAAATAAATTTTAGTGTCACTCCCCTCATACCCTAAAATAGAAGTGGTGATATTATTGGTTTTGACAGTCGTGAACGCATCCTTCATACCCCGCGAGATAAATTTAACAACAATGTTCTTCGGAAGAGTGGAAGTGGATTTGTTAAAATGTGAAATATGGTGAGTAGCATCAATGTCATTAGTTTTTAGATTTATTTTGGCTGATTTGGCTAACTTGATGACAACGTCGTGAATGTTTTCATTACTTTTCTCCGGTATTACTACATTGTAAACTCTGGAATACTGCTCGAGATCATTCAGTCTATCATTCAGTTTTTTTACCGTTGTTTTTAAGTCATAATTTTCGGTGCGAACCACATCTAAGTCTTTTACTTTATTGTTCAGGGTATTTAAACTCTTTTCAAAATTAGTAATTATATACAGGCTATAACATAAATAAGTACATTAAATTTAACTAGTGATAGAACTCGTCGAGTGCAACAATATTTCGTAATAACTTTTTCTTGTAAACCTTTTAGAAATTGAAATAAAATTATTGATAACTTTGTCACATATTTCATTACCCGCCTTTGGTTGAATAAAATAACTGCATGTCTGATCAGTAGAGCGCGTTGCATAATGCCAAAATTCTGCGCGTGCGTATGACGTGCGTCTACGAACAGCTATTTCTAGTTTGTTTCCGTTGTGACTTGTGACTGTGAGTGAATATAATGAAAGAATGATTACATATGGTGAATAGATTGATAGATACATCATACGATGAATACTATACACAAATTGGGAAGGATAAGAGATAGAATAGAATTGAATACCCCGACTAAGGTAACAAAAAAAAATCATACGTATGTTACAACAGGTTACACAATCCAAAAATGTTAGGACATTTATAGGATGCAGTTTATTAGGAACAAATCTGCAATTGACGGAGCAAGAAAACGCATAAAGATGATGAAAAGTGACTTAAATGAAATCACAAAATGGCCACCGTCATTGTCAATACAATACTGACGGCGACACTAGTGATGCACCGAGACGAGAAACGGCGAGAAACAGATCACTCTCGTCTCGTCTCGAAAATTCTAGACGAGATGTGTTTTCTTCTCGTCTCGTCATATTTTTCATCTTCTATTCTCGATCTCGACTCGAGAGTCTCGAATTTATAATTAGCTGTATGGTGTTCCATAAGTTGGCGGGTCAGAGCGTATTTTTATGGTTGAAGGTAGCAAGCAGTGACGCTGTAGACTGCACGCGCACAGTGCAAGGTAACACTATTGGTTAGTATGCTTTGCATGAGAATAGTAGGTACTTATTCTTATATGAGTATTTTATTTTACACTACTATCTATTATTTGTATATAAATACATATAAAATAAATTTATAAAATATTACCTTCTGTCATTTGTTTATTATTTGGATAACATGTTATAAATTTTCTATACACATCTATCAGCATCAACTTGGACGTAATAAAGGAGTAAATAGGTACTACTGATTAAAACTTTATTTTTACTAAGTCTGATATTTAATAGGAAAGTAAAAAAATACTGAACATATATTACTCGCAGAAAGGGCATTTAATACTTGCGTGGAGATTACACCAGAGGGAACACTTTTGTTCCTATTCTTTATACTAAAACCCTATAAATTTAAAATGAATAAATAAATATGAATAGGCAATGAAAATATCTGCACTGATAAATATTTTTCTTATTGTATATTATTCTCGTCTCGTCTCGATTTTTCAAAATTTATTTGAAAAAGTTGACACCTCAAATTTGTCAAAAACAATTGTTTAATTGTTATTGCTACTGGATCATAATTATTATGAAAATACCTTAACGGGTCGTTAATTTATGGGGGAGTAAAAATGCTAAATAAATGAGATTTCGAAAAAAAGTTATGAAGAAATATTGTTGCTCTCGACGAGTTCTATCACTGGTTAAATTTAATGTACTTATTTCTGTTACACCCTGTATATTAATTATAAAAAAAAATATTCAAAACCTTCTGCAATAATTAAGGATAACATTTTGCTTTTATTAGCAATTTCTTTTTTTCGTCTTGAATATTGCCCAAAGTTTCAGCTAAAGACTTTGCAAAATGATAATCTTTGTTATTTTTATTTTCATCACAGTTTTCCTGTTATTTAAATTATTTCCTACATTATTGCACGTTCCCAACAATTTTTCTATTGGAATATCAGCCTTGCGTTTTCTTCTTCTCTGTTCTTGATAAAGAGGGTGATGGAGATGGTGCTAGTGGTGTGATATAATCGGATGTGGCATCAGGGGAAATTTCAATATCTTGACTAATTTCAAGTTCTGATTCTTCCATTTACATTTTCATATTTCCAGTGTTTTTCACTAAAATCTTCACAAATACTGGGAACATTCGTCATCCTCTTCTTTTCTTTTGGGAGTTTTCGGGCCCGGGCAGTTTATAGTTGCATCTGGTTCTAAAAATATTTACATCTTAACTACTTGATTCTATCGCAACACATCAATTACTGCGAATAATTATTCATAAGTACATTTGATTCAATTACATACTTTCGAGTTACTATTACTTTCTCCAGAAATCCGAGTCTATCAAATAAAATTCATTTGCAAGTATAAGCTCCAGAACCGGATGGTAATTTTTTTATGGTATTTCCAGGGGCGCGCCAGCAGTGTTCGGCGCCTGTGTGCAAAACTTTAATTCGCGCCCATGTACCCTTACCCCTCCAGCCCCACACCCCGCCCAAAAATAATTTTATAAAATGGTATCAATGAGTAGAAACGATATGATATATATTATTTGTGTTTTATTTAACAAAATGCTTAAATTAAAAAAAGATTACAACAAAAATTGGAATATTTTATTTAGCCATTTGCCATTTGTACTAGGATATAAGAAACAGATCAACTTATAAATGCATACATATATAAAATAGGCACATATGAAACATAATTTGGTAAAGATATACTCATATACATATATACATTTAATATTTTTTTATTTGTTATATTGGATTTAACTTTCATTAGACATGAACTTATTTCATTTCCACCTCGTCCTGTAATTCCTTCATGCCACAAGCACATAAATGCTTCATTTGTGTCGCTGATATGAATACCGAGATTATAGCATGAAAGTTGACGAAGGTAAAACATGTCACCGTGAGTCAAAGTGGGAACAAAAAGTACTTGTTGCAAATCTATTGTAATAGTACATTGTGTACTTGTCGGTTCTTGAGAATTTTTGATGTCATTTTTCATCATTTGCATAGCTTTTTCTGATTTTCGATGATGTAAAGCTAGGTTATTCTTTGCTGATTCAATATCACGTGGAAGACGTGCGGCTTTGATTTGTATATTCAGATAATCACATGTGCTGCATGTGTCCGATCTTGGATGACCAAATTTAAGTTTAGGAAAGTTTTGATGAAAAACTGTAGAATAATACCGGTAATTTAATTTTGTGTCAGGATACTTTAACTTGAAAGAACGATATAACCTGCTAATATTTAAATCTGGCGATAAATATTCTTTTGCCGTTTTATGTCTACTGTAGTGACTTTCCTCTCTGGGGAAACTGTTAATATGTTCAACAACTAACTTCTTATCTTCTTCAGTAAATTTTACAGCAGATTTGTTTTTACCACGTGCGTCGGTATAAGTAGTATCACCTCGTTTTTTCTTTTCACACAAAATTTGTATTCTTTTGTGAGTTAAATTAAAAATATCAGCAAAAGTATTTCTACATACTTGCTTATGATCGCCTTCTCCATCTGGGATGGTATAACAAACTGTAGAGTGCCTATTACTTTCTGCAGGATCTTCGTAAGTACCATGTCTTCTTCGTTTAATTGGTACAATATGTATTAAACCTAGAAGGTACGTCCCTTGTGTTAACCTGTCCGTTTTGTAGAATTCTTGAAACAGATGTTTTTTGTGATCATAAGTCAAATTTCTGCAGTAATATTTACAGTGAACCTATAACATAAGTAATACACCTAGAATATACTTCGTAAAACAATACAACAAGTAAACTAACCTCAACATCTGGCGGTTTCTTTTCGCTCACAGTAATGTTTTTATAGTTATTATATTGTTCACCACTAGTTCGTTTCCGTTTTCTTTCATTTCGAACATTTTCTGTGCCTTTAGCACGTCGTTTGTATACATTATTTTCCATAATTTAAATAGTGTGACGGTAACATAACGTAAGATAGAAAATATTTAACAACACAAGGTCTCTGTCTCTGGTACTTGGACCCTTTTGATTTTATACACAGACGGTAAATACAACGCGCGTCATCTTTGCGTGTTTATAAGAACTAAAATATAAACTTGAGGCACATGGAACCTCTTTCATGGTATTAGGCAAGGCACTTCGAACCATTTTAGCGAAAAGAAATAAAAACTTAACTTTTGGCACTTAGACCCTTTTGATTTTATAGTCTTCAAATATGTAGTTGTTTACTCAGAAAAAAAAAACTTAGTGAATTGAACTTTTCTTGCTTTTATTAACGAAAATTCTCGTATAATATCATGTATATCAAGTTGATCCAAAATATCTGACTATTAATTTAATGGCAAGATTTGAAAGTCTTTCTTGTACCATTGTGGAGCGCAAGTAGTTTTTAATAATTTTGAGTTTAGAGAAAGACCGTTCCGCAGATGCTACAGATATCGGTAATGATAAAAGAATTCGAAGAGCAATTGTAAAGTTTGGATAAACTGTTATTAAATCGTTGGAATAAATACATTAAGTATTTGAAATACATCGTTTCTAATATTATGAATAAATCGCTGACAGTGTAAAATTGCTTCACATAAGTCATCTGCATTAATATATGAATGATTGTCATGGATTTTTTGTTGCAACTTTTTACATGATAACAAATAATCTTTATTTGGTGAAGTACTTAATAAATACAATAATTGGAAGGAATGCATATGATCTTTTAATAACGTAAATCTTTCCTGTAAAGATGTTACAGTTTGATCTATTATACAATTCATTTTGAACCTTCTACAATTTCCTTGAAAGTTTTATCAGATCTATAACTTTTTAAAAATTGATTCAGATCACCCAGTGCATTCATTGATTTTGTTGCTTAAAAATTGTACAACAAAAATTATTCTTTTTATAACTTCGTACCAACCTTTTCTTTCATCGTCTAAAATGGTTTGTTGTAAGTAATCAATACTAGTTTTATTCTGTAAAGATGTAATTAATTCTCTCCAATTTTTGTAATTCTTCAAATGGTTTGAATTTTTCTCATGGCGATTTAAATACATTGCAAGATGTTGCCAATTATTAAGTCCCTGGATAAACAACTTATTAGGTTCTGATTTATGAAATTCGAAAAGTTTACAACAAAAATAGTAAACAGAATTTTTTGAAACTGAAGAAACTAACCATTTTGTAAATGCCTTTTGTAATAAATATTTGAAAAATTTCGTCCGGAAGAATCCCATGGACCCGTTTCTAAAATGACTTGTCTTATTGAATGGGAAAATGTTTCCGGTCAAAGTCCGGGATCTTCCAAATTAAAATTATTTGTTGCACCTTCAGTATAATCTGCATTTTCCGATTTATCGGAAATGTCTTTAGAATTTTCACATATTATTTCCTCTGAAATGCCTTCAGATCCCAGATGAGCGTCAGTTTTTTGAACATGTTCATTTAGGCTTATATCAGAAACATCCTTACTGCTACCTGGAATTCACTCCGAATAATGTTTTATTAGTTGTGTTGTGAAATAATTAGTAATTCTAGAAGCATTTCTATTTCTTACTTCTTCCTGTTTTCTCATATTTATTTAATTTTGATACTCGGAAAGTTTCTTCTTCTTTATCTCATGGGACATCTAATTAATAAAAAAATACTCATTTATAATAAATTTTATTGTTAACATGAATAATTGACCTTAAATATTATTCAAATTTACTTCTTGTTTGTGTTGTTATGTATTACTCACAGACCATCTACACTATCAGACTTAAGCGCGTCCAAGTCCTTCTTGAAGGGGGCCATTCGCCCTTAGTGGGTGCCAGGCCTGTAGTGGCCGTGTTTATATTTAGGTGGGTTTCTCCTTAGAGTCGGGTTGCTTGAGAGTGCAGCTCTAAGTGGGCGGTAAACTCCATCTAAGAACTCTATAGTAAATATAAAAACGCAGTTCGCAGCACCTCTGGTTTTGCAGGGATGAACTAAATTAAAAAGCAGGAAAATGGAATGCTGGATTCAAATAATTCAAATTTAACATTCTGTCATATTCTGTAACACAGACACAATGTTTAATTTTTATGTATCGAAAATACTTTTGACTAGTGCAATTTTAAAATAGTTTTGTTACTTACCTTTGACGAGAAACTTCACTCTATTTAAAACGCGGATTTCTTTTTCCCAGAATGATACATTCTACTGGCTTTATGAAGAAGAGACAGAATTCAAGGAGTCAAACAGGTCATTCATGAATTTAGCAAATATCACTGTTCCCGTAGCTTCCATGATTTTCGCTCGCGTTAGAATCTGAAGCAAACCTGCAGTGGATTGACTTTGAAAACTTGGCCGTAAATTTCACTTTCATTTTCTGTCGGTTGGTTGGGTCCACGTGGGCTTTAGACAACTTCGTGGCTTTAAGAACGTTATCCCCATCCAACTCATACAGCTTCTGAATGTCAGCCCACTTAGTAACTTTCCCTTCGAATTCAATGTCTTTGGTAATCAAATTATTCCTCATGCATTTTAGCAAATGAGGAGCATCAAAAAGATGAATAATTTGATTACGCTCGACACTGTAAACGAACGTGTCAGGCTGTTTTTTAGATTCTGCCGCAAGACTACGCACGGCAGCTACGTTCCAGGAGCCACCATCGCAAATCAATGCAACGATTTTAAAATCTGTTTTTTCATGAATGGCTCGAATAACATCCCTGATCATTTTTTTTTAGTATAAATTGATCCTTGGATGTACGAGTAAAATAAAATGCAATGGGTTGCTTCCATTTTTTCGCAATACCACGAATCGTAAAAATTAAAACGTGATCAGCGATTTTTTGATTTCGTTCTATCTTTGTTTCCACAAAACCTTCTACGCGCCAAGCATCCTTGCTAACACAAAAATTTAAATGTTTAAGTTCCATCTCGTAAAACATGATGGTGCAACACCTATCCCTCGGATTCATTTCTGCGGCAACACTCTTCAAATAATTAAGTAAATGTTCGTTAATGTCCGAATTTAATTGAAATTTTGATAACGATCTCTTCAAAGTACGAACAGATGGTAAAGATAATAGTTTTTCCAAATACCTATAATATCGCGGACCATGCTTCATTATGGAGAGAAATAGAGATTTTTCTTCCATAGTATAACGGCGGGCTTTCTTTGTTCTATGGGAATTACGGAGGCGGGACAGAACAAAGATTCGAAGGACTAGTGGCAAAGAATAAATATTTTCGATATTATCAAGGCTGGAAGAGGAAAGGACATCAACTTTTTTGCGCTTACACTTTTTAGATAAAAGCCTGTCCCGTTTACGGCTTAATTTTAAAAGTCTTTCTGTAGTCTGCAGACGTTTATACAATTTTTGTTTCTTCGGCGATAATTGCGCCACTCTGTTCACGCCGAGTTGATGTAGATCAATATGATCTGGAAAGAATCATTGTTTTAGAATTTAATCTTAAAAGAACACTATTTATTTTATTTCATGAAAGAAACACCAGCAGCAAAACGTTTTCGTCTCTTCGGTGTAACCGGTGTAATATTTCCCGTATTATCGAAAGGAAGTTCGATAAATGATACACCTGTCTTCGGTGTTTCTGGATCAGCAACTGAAAAGACAAATAAAATATTAGTTAACAATATAAAATAAGTTTCAAAACTCATAATTAACCGTAAGTTAAGTGCAATATAAACTTAAAAAATATTTAAAATAAAAGCATATCAGAAACAGAAGCAGTAGCATCACCAGCAGAACGTTTACGCGTTTTCGGTGTCCCTTCGATATCAGGCATATTATCAGCAAGAACTTCAAATACTGGTTCCTCTACCTCCATCATTTCTGAGGTAGCAATAAAAAAAAATATTAGTTATTTCTGAAACAGTTTTAATAAAGAAATAAAACCTTCATGGAAATAGAAAACAGAATAGAACAGAAAAGTTTAATAATCTTACGTAAAGAAATATTTCGTATTTCGGCAGTTATGCATTACTTAACGTATAATTTCAAAGCAATTTTAGTATAAAAGAAAATCTTACCAAAACTAAAAACGTCCACAGGTATTTCATGATGATTCAAATTATTTTTTCCGGTGTCCGAAATTGCTTATCAGTAAAATGAAGTTGATAGACACGGAATCCTCGTTCTACTATTTGCTGGTACGAGAATTCGAGTAGATCAAGACAACCCATCCGGATGATCCATTCCCGCCGTAGGCTTTCCAATCTTGGAAAACAAAACATGTGCCCTTGTTCCTCGACAGGGAGACTGCTTGTAATACATCTATGATGGACACATGTTGGTTTCTGGAAAAGCGTGTTGAAGCATCGTGCCTGGCAGCGCTCAAAACGACTTCACCGCTCGGACCCTGGGGTCGTGGGTTCGATTCCCACCATGGGCTTGGATGTCTGTGAGTGTCCCTTTCATCATCCCATCTTCATCTATGCAATTTATACACCGTGAAAGTTACAAAAATGCAACAATTAACTCACCCCCATATATCATCATTGTAATAAGATGTAAAATCTATAAATACAATAAAGAATTATTATTATTATTATTATTATTATTATTATATATATATATATATATATATATATATATATATATATATATATATATATATATATATATATATATATATATATATATATATTCCGGGTAAAGGTAGGTAAGCGATTAAACCTAGGTTTACCCGGGTATCCGTAATACGCAGGAAACGTGGGTACAGTCCAAGTTTCGGGCTTTACCCGGGTAAGCCGCGTTCTATCCGCTTTCGCTTGGTTAAACTTGGATGTACTAAAAATGACAAGGCCATGAATGTTTGAAAAATATATGTATTAAAAAAAAAACACATTTTACAAATACAAGTAAGAACATTGTATCCTGCTAGAGTAAACGATACTATAATCTATTTGTTCAAACAAGATAGCTGTTGTGACATTTCGAGTTACAAAGATTTCCAATAGCTTTACATTTACATTTATTGGTTATGCATTTTGTTTTACAGTTGCATCGTTTATAACCTTGACCTCCTAAAAATGATTGTTCGTTTGCAAGTTGTCGTAAACTTTTCTTTTCCGGTGATACACTTTCCAGATGTACAAGTTTCTCACTACACACAGAAAATTGGTTCCTGGAAAACATTTCTTCGATGGTTCCTCTCTTGTTTGCTGGCTTATAAAAATCGTCATCGGTTTTCTCGATAACTTTCATGAAAATATAAATATATTTTAAACATATTAAAAATAAAATAACTATCTTGAAAGTCCAATATATAACTGAAATCTGTTTTCTTATAATATAGCAAACAAGAATTAAATATTTTATATACAGGGTGTTAATAAAAAAACTTTACACACTTTAGCAGGTGATAGTAGAGATGAAAACAAGAAAAAAATTCTAATACACTTAGGTCCAATACTCATTGGTTTTCGAGATAGAGCTTTTACAAAAAAACTACAACAAACAACGCATTTAGCGCACTCTAAAGTTATCGCAGATGTTCAAACTGTCGTCCTTGCTCTTGTAGACAAAGTTGCAGCCGTCGTCGAAGAGACTCACGCACTTGATCGTAAACACCTAGAGTCCTTAGTTGTTGGCAGGCGTCTACAATTCGCTGCCAAAGTTCATCTTCTGTGTTCACTTCAGTGGCGTAAACAAGATCTTTTAAGTACCCCCAAACAAAAAAAATCTAAGGGCGTTAGATCAGGAGATTTTGGTGGCCATGCGACAGGTCCTCCCCGGCCAATCCATCTGTTTTCGAACCGTTCATTTAAATAGTTTCTTACTATACGCGAAAAGTGGGCTGGAGCTCCATCTTGCATAAAATACATGTTCATAATAACATCTAATGGCACATCCTCCAGTAGATCGTTCAAATTGTCACGTAAAAAGTTTAGGTAGGATTGACCATTCAACCGATTCGGCAAACGAAATGGTCCAATTAAACAATCACCCACCATGCCAACCCAAACATTTATCGAAAATCCAAATTGATGATTTCTAACATGAATTGCGTGCGGATTTTCATCTGACCATTCGTGCATATTGTGAAAATTGAAAACTCCATCACGAGTAAAACAGGCTTCGTCTGTAAACAGATTGTTTCCAAGAAAATTTGGATTTATGTTACATTCATGTACCAGCCATTGGGAAAATTGGATACGCGGACGGTAGTCCGTCTCTCTCCGTAGATGATGAACCTTTTGTAAGTGATACGGATGAAGTAATTGTTCTTTAAGGGTCTGCCAAACAGATACATGATTGACGCCGACAGCTCTACTTATTCGCCTGGTACTAACATGAGGATCATTATCTACAGATTGCAAAATAATGCCTTCGGTGTTTGGCGTACGTGCTCTACGAAGTCGGCCACTGTTTCGTTTTGGCGGCTTAAAACAACCTGTTTCTCTTAACCTACGGTCGATTTCTTGAAAAGTTGGATGAGATGGAATATGCCTCAAAGGATATCTCTGCTGATAAATTCGTCTAGCTTCTCGCGAATTTCGATGAGCTTCGCCATAACATAAATGCATATCGGCGTACTCCGCACATGTAAATTGAACCATTGCAAAAATAAGACTAACTTAAATAGCAATAAGTAATTTCACCGTTAGACTTGTTACAAAATGTTGATTGACATGTATTCTGCGATTGTTCGTTTATCACAGATAACGCGATATCGCATTCATAAGAGGTGTAAATAAAAATTTAAAAATTCCATATCTCGAAAACCAATGAGTATTGGACCTAAGTGTATTAGAATTTTTTTCTTGTTTTCATCTCTACTATCACCTGCTAAAGTGTGTAAAGTTTTTTTTATTAACACCCTGTATAAAAAAAGTTACCTATAAAACAGAAGACTGGTGCTTGATCCACCTTTTTTATTAATCTGACTAAAAGCTACTAGCAACCAATCTCCAACTTTTATATCATCCCGTTGAATAGGATAAACGTTTTGAAACGTTTTCCATATTTACTAACATAATTTATCACAGGTTCTATCACATTATTCGAGGTCTCTTCACTTTCATCTTCAAACATCTCTTCCCCATCCGAAATTTCCCTTTCTGAATCTTCATCAGCAGCTTCATCAGCTTCTATACTTTTTCCAGCCTGAACGTGAAGTTTTTTTTTTTATTTTCGTACTTTGGGTTCATCGTTGTATCTCATTTCACGCAGTAGGTGTATAAATGAATCATTTAGTGCCGTATCTATGTTTTCTTCAGCTGTATTCATAACTGGATCATTCGGCAACATCTTCAGAACATTATTCCTATTAATAGGAATGATTCCTGCTTTCTCGAAACCACTCTTGATATTGTTTGCAGCATTTGCATCTATGACTTTAAAAAGTTTAAGTAGAAGAGATGGAAATACTGTTTTTGGAATAGATGACTCCTTCATCCCTGGCCCTTGCTTCCACTTCGCTAATACTTTCCTCCAACCGGCTTTCAAAGGTCTAAAGAAGCATACATCTAAAGGTTGGGTGAGGTGCGTAGAATTTGTAGGTAAGAAATTAATCGAATATTGTACTCCATACAAAGTTGGATTGCTTGTAGAGATAAATGTGATTGTAAATTGTCGCCTATTAAAATTTTTTCTCCATCAAGTTTTTTTTAAAGTATGGAATGGCAATTGTTTTAACCCAGTCTGTAAAGGTGATACTATCAAACCAGCCACTAGCAGTGCAGTTATAGCGAGTGCCTTTTGGGCCTCCTTCTACCCACGTCGAGTACAAATGCTTCGCTTTGTATACAACATAACAAAGAAGTAGCACACCGTCTCCACTAGCAGCAAACATGATTGAAACTGCCGTTTTCGTCTGGTTCATTACCTTTCTGGGTATTTACAACCCCGTTTTGTAATAATTTTGGTCCTGCCAGGATCATTGCTCAGATTGGTCTCGTCATAATTTACTATATTTGATGCAGGTATATCTTTCAGGGCTACTTGCAAATTATCAAAATATTCATTGATGATTTCTGGAGAGATTGCTGCCCTAGATCGTTTAATATTTTGATGTTTCGTCCTTGTGTATCCAAGTACTGCTTTATAATAGCACGTAGACCGAATGTATCTAAAGGATATCTCCATTCGCCATATATCTTAAGTTTGGCCACTATTGCCTTTTCCTCCACTTTACTTAGAACTGTTTGACCACCTTGTTTTTTTAAGTTTTTGTTCTTAATGTGTCTTTGAAGTACACTGTAAGGTATTTGGTATTTTTTTGCAGCACCCCGTATACTTAGTACTTTTGTACTCACAGCTTTTTTGGCCTTTTCCATAATATTTGCATCAATTTTTTTGTATCGTTTACCGTGGGGGTCAGGCTTGTAAATGCGTCCCATTTTTAGGTGTTTTACGGGTGACCCTATTTACCCGCCAACTCCAAATCGACGACGCAAAAATAGATTTTTCTAAAATACACAAAAATGTGTCAACTAATTTAAAAAATATTTTAGTGTGTTATAATAATGTTCAACGATTGTTAAAATCATATGCACAATATTAAATGATTGTTTACTTACGTTGTACAAAAGAAGTTTTGCAGCTCTCAAAAATGACCATGTGTTCTGCATTTGAGGTTATGTTATCTAGTAAATTTCCCTCCACTTCATTTGGTTCAAAAACGTAAAACATATGTTTATTGAAGTGTTGCCAACCCAGTGACGCAAAAAGACGAATTTGATTTGGCAAATTTTAAAGTTATAAAAAATAATTCACAGATACGAAATTTCGACTCTATTCACACAGCTGATCCTATTCACCCCGTTTTACGGTATTCGTCTTGAATTTGAACACAATTTTCACAGTATATTTGCGCGTGCTCAATGCAAACAAACGCATTACAATCTTCACAAGTTTATTTTGTTTTACGGTCTTTGCTTCTTGGGCATACACTGCATCTTTCTTGTATTTTGTTTTTCTTTTTGGGCGGTTCATCTGGCGGTGCACCTAAAATAATTTTAATTTTGTCGAATTTCTTGTGATATTCTAAGATTATTTTTTTTTGTTGTAGTTGCTCATTAATCAATTCGAAACCAAGTTGTTTTAGAAAGTTTATTCTTTTCGTAGAGTAGTCATTATTATTGTATTTGTAAATAATTTTAGCATTAATTCCAGCTGTGTTGAGAAGCGCAAATGCAACAGTTAGAGGCCATCTTCTGCTATTGCGGGATACGTTGTACGTTGCACTCAGTTCGTCCACTACATCTACGCCATCCTTAGTAAAATTATAAAAACTGATGATCTCGGGCAATAATTTATCACAGGAGCTTTCCTCGATCATCTCGTCGTGATGTAATGTTGATAACAGTATTACATTTTTATTCTTGCGAGGAACGTATGACAAAAGCGTTACGTTTTTTTTGAAACCCAAAAAGACTGGATTTTTCAGTTGTTTCCAACATTAAAAAAAATGCTTGGTATTTCTCTTTAATTTTTTCGTAGAGTTCCAACTGCCGTAAGTTTATGATTTGTAATAAATGAATCATCAAAGGATAACTACTGTACCAATTGTCGATCGTAATCTTTCTGTTCGAATCAGAGATCGGCTTTACTAGTCTATCAACGATATCTTTTGCACTATTACTTATTTCATATGGTCCTTTTGGCTGCTTTCCAACATATATTTCCATATTTACAGTATAATAGCACCAAACGTCAACTAGGGCGTGAATTTTAATTCCGTACTTCGCCGGCTTATTAAGCATATTGTCTAAATGGACATCTACCCCGGAAAGATTCTAATTTTTTATCAATGGTCATATACTCAGAGGGAGTATAAGCAAACTGAAAATTTTCTACGACTTTTTCAAAAATTGCTCTCACTGTTGCCAGTTTATCAATTTTACGTCTTTCAGTGCGATTTTCTATATTGCCAAATAGCAAAGAGCGCAGTAAAAAATAAAATCGATTTTTAGATATCGTAATTCGAAATATTTCCATACCAGTACCATTTGTGTTCCACATGTCACCTATATTTTGTCGGTTGGCTCGTATCATACCGGCTAAATATAATAAACCGAAAAGAGCTTTTATTTCATAATCACACGTTTCACTGATGTACCACTGATTTAGATGTTTTAGGGGCATCTTGAGCTATTTTTACATTAGTGTATCGTACAATATTATCAATAATATCTTTATCAAAGAATAATGACCAGCATTCAGATGGTTTTCGTGAATTTTTCCCGTATGCCCTAACACCAGGTAAATGAATTATAATATTTTCACTTCTTGTTCGAACTGGTTCTTTTTTATACCATTTCGAATTTCCATCTTTTGCTATGTGTATAAAATATGTACTTTGTGAAGTGTTGTCATTTTTAATTTCAGTGTCCTCTTCACTAGTGTATTTTTCACTTAACGCATCAACTTCTGATTCACTTTCTTGTCCTAGATCACTGTTATTCTCGTCTTCACTTTACATGATCATTTTCTTCGCTGTCGTCAGTCTATATAGCCCGATATATCTTCACATTCAGCCCATAATTTTCTTAAATTTTCTTGCTCTTCTTCATAATTACACATCTTGAACTGTATTATAATATACGTATTTGTTAACTAATGAATAAATAAATTTTTAAAAAAGTTCAAAACTTACATTTTTCTTCCTATTCAAGTATCATACAAATAAAACTTTAGTAACAAGGTGGGGTGTAATACACCCCAGACCAATTTGAACACGTCTCTTACTTACTACAGTTTAAATACTATTGAAATAGTGTGCGCATATTCAACTGCAATGTTTTATAGGAAGGTACTAGATGGCGCAGGTAGCACTTCATCAGAATTAAAATGCTACCCCTTTGAAAAGTTAGTTGGGGGTATATTATACCCCACCTGGGTGACGGCGGGTTAAGAAGATAATTATAGATAGAACTCAAATCACTCACATCTGTCCTTTTGTTCATTGTGTGGTTGATTTTATTGATATGAACCATTCCCAGAAAATTACGTTTACTTGAATTAGTTTCAATTTCAAGTATAAATGAATTATTATAGTCAACCAAATGAGAAAAATCATTACAATACTGCGATAAAGCACAGGTATTAGGTCTTAATCTACATTTGCTTTTATGAGATGCCATTCTATCTTTGAGTGATCTTGTTGTCTGTCCAATATAAACCTTGTCATATTCCCCGCACGGAATTTTGTACACAGTGTTGGATTGTAACTCTTTTTCAATCGGATCTTTAACTTTAGAGAACAGGGAATTAGTAGTAAGCGGATTTTTAATAGCAATTTGTACGTTATTTTTAATAATTGAAAATATTGGCAATATTTTGTAATGATGTAAAAGTAATGTTACTGTTGTTAATGTCAGTCTTTGGGTTGTTGTTATCACTATTCAGCCCAACTGTGTTGGTGTTGAAAAGCAAACGACGAATAAGGGGTTCGGGGTAAGAATTTCTGATTAAAATATCTTTAAATTTATGTAAATTTTTTGAAGTGAGTGTAGGATGAGAAATACTGACAATTCGTTTTTTTAAACCCAAAATATCGTTGATCTTGATTTTCATGGTATGGTGTGAATGAAAATGTATATATCTTCCTGAAGCCATGGGCTTTTGGTACCAATCAAGTATGATTGTATTCAAAGATGTTCTTATTAATTTAGTGTCCAGGAAAGTGCCTTTCCTTTTAGTTTCTTTTTCGATGGTAAATTGTATATTGGGGTTATAGTTATTAAATGTATCAAGTATTTCCTCTGTCTTATCACTCGGTACTGGGCAAATTATATCTTCTACATATTTTTTTAATAAACGGTAAACTGAAACTAAGTCTGAGAATGCAATCATCCAGTAATTGATCCATCATATATTGTGCTATTATGAGGCTAAGGGAACTTCCCATGGGGGTACCAAAAATTTGTTTATAAAAATGGTCTTTATATTTAAAAAAACGAATGAATTTTATTAATTCTATGAACGATTCTAAGTTCAAATTATAATGTTGTGAAATAATTTCCCATTTGTCGGTTACACTTTTCAACACCAAATCTACAGGAATATTACTAAACAGAGAAACAACATCCAAACTAATTATGACCTAGTCATCCGGTAACTGATAATTTTGAAAATCTGAAGCAAAATCGAATGAAGCTTTAATAAAATAAATATTTTGTTGATCGTAAGCGGTCTGTAATATTTCTGCGACAAAAGATGCTATTTTACTATTTGGGGCGTTAACAGAGGAAATGATTGGTCTTAAACAGAGAGAAGGTTTGTGAACTTTGGTAATCCATAAACTAATTTATTTGATTTTAGTTGAATACTACAAGTGGGATATTTATTTAAAATTTTGTAGTTATTAGGATCATTTAATATTTTTCGCGATTCTGCATCATAATGATCTTTTTTCATTACAACAGTAACATTACCTTTATCCGACCGGAGTACTAATAAATCAGAATTTTCTTTTAAATAACGAGACTGCGCGCGCAGAAGGCGTCCTAGAGGGGTAGAGGGGGAAACGAATGTAGCGTTGGATAGCTGGAAGTGTCTACTATTCCGGTACGAAAACACGTTTTTGTCGCTGTAGTAGTATTTTTTTCTATAGAGGTTAGAAACGAACGTGTTTTCTTCTCGTGCCGATAACAATGTGTGACGAAAAACACGAGCAATGGATCAATGTAAAATTTCTCGTTAAATTACAAAAAACTCCGACTGAGTGCTATAAGTTGTTGAAGGAGGCCTATGGTGAGAATTCTCTATCTCGTGCGCGTGTTTTCTAATGGTATAAACGATTTTCTGAAGGCCGAGAGAGCACCGAAAATGACCTACGTCCAAGTTGATCTGTTTCTGTTTCAACTCCGCAAACAGTGACCAAAATCAATGAAATTGTGCACGGAGATTGTCGTATGAGCATTCGGATAATTGCTGAAACTCTAAACGCCGACAAATAAAATGTCAGAAAAATTTTACATGACGAATTGAACATAAAGAAAGTCTGTGCGAAGTTGGTCCCAAAAAATTTGACCCCTGACCAAAAGCTCGTCCGTCAACAGATCTTCTTGAGAGGTTAGATGAAGAGCCTGAATTAATGGAAAACATCATCACTTGCAATGAAACCTGGATATTGCAATACGATGTTGAAACTAAGCGACAATCGATGCACTGGAAAACTCCTGCATCGCCAAGAATGAAAAAAGCAAGGATGTCGAAATCAAGATTTAAAGCCATGCTAATCGTTTTTTTCGACATCAACGGCATCGTGATGACTGAATCGGTTCCCGAGGGTCAAACTGTAAACCAAACTTACTATTTGAAAGTTTTGACAACACTGTGCGAACGAGTTTATAAGAAATGGCCGGAGTTGTGGAAAAACAAGTCGTGGATTTTGCACCAGGACAACGTACCTGCCCATAACGCGCTGTCTGTGAAGCGTTATTTAGCCGCTAGAGGCTCCAGTGCTCGAACACGCGCCGTACTCGCCTGATTTGGCGCCCTGTGACTTTTTTCTGTTTCCGAAGATCAAGTCTACCTTAAAAGGAACCTGGTCCGAGTCGATGGAAGAGGTGAAGCGAAAATCGGTGGAGCTCTTAAACGCTCTTACAAAAGAAGACTTCCAACATTGCTTTGACCAATGAAAAAAACGAATGGAACGGTGTGGGGCGACGGAGGGAAGTACATTGAAGGGGAGCATTCGATTATAAAATAATTTTTAAAATAAAACTCTTTTTTCATAAGCAGTCGCGTTATTTAATAGCCAGACCTCGTATATATATTTATAATGGTGGCACCACGTACCACGTTCTGCCTAAAACATGGTTATTTTATTGAACGAATTATAGGTGACACTACTACACTACATATGAAACCTAATTTGTAATATATTAATAGGCAGAACGTGGTGCCACCATTATAAAAGTTTAAACTGTATTTGTGATTCGGAATGATATTTGTTGTTTCCGTAATTATTATAATATGTAATATTTGTCATTTAATCCTCGACCCTGATTTTTTAAATTTAACTTTTGTTTCGCTGCCAAAAGAAATTTTCCTGTTTTCGCTATTTGAACCATGTGATCTGTCAATCATAATATGACTTTATATTCTTATATCATGGCCCACGCACTGTTAAAGCATCGATTTCAATGATGTTGGAATGCCAGCAGCTGGGCTACCTTGAAGTTACAACGCGGCCAAATGCCGCGGACACCTGAAGTAAAAGGATGAATTAAAAAGCCTTAACAGGCCACTTGTATCTTGCCGCCTCCACAAACCGCTGTTCTCGTAAATTCGCCTCTTCTGGTTGTGGCTATCTATAAGAGACGAGGGAGTTACCCACCGAACTTGAACATCTGCGATAACAATTGTTGACAAGTCAACGTGGATAGCCAAATCTGGTTTGAACAATTGCCCGTTTGGATGCTTGACACGAGGTTCCATATCCGTGGTCTAGCCTTTCTTCCTTGTATGGGCAGCAACCTTCCTTACGATTTCGTTATGCCACTTGATTGCCATGGTGTTTGTTTCGCGGTATCCCTGTAAGATGTGCGACAGTGATTCGTTTCTTGAGCAGCCTGCGCGGCACCGTTTTGCACCCGGTTCCACGGTGCAACCGGGCTTGACGAGGCATGGCAATTCATTCGATCTCAGTTGGACTGCCCGAATAAAGTCCCTTCCGGTCCAACCTCGTGGCGTTGCTACTAGAAATCCCCGACTAGCAGCTTCCTCTACTCTCCAGGCCCTTGATCATGTCTAGTTGACCTATTAGCTCCTTGTGGAGATCATCTGGGTTCCCCTTCCGACAAAAACGAGTTATCCTCATCAGAAAAGTCGATGAGGGTTCTAAAGCAAAGATACATGAAGTAGCATCATCCCTCATCATCAGCCTTTGTATCCTCTGATGGAGTATATATGGAATCTTTCCTCTCAGTTGAGTGATGTCGAGCCCACCTTCCCTAATATAGGCATGAATAAACTAGTTACTCATATGGGGTCCAAGGTGTAGTATCCGTTTGACGGTTTTACGGATTGCCCTGTCACATTAAGTGTGTCTGCAGTCCATATAAAGCGAAAGGAAGGATGTAACCTCGCAAGACTGTTAGATTTGATCTGGTTTGAGGGAGGGGGGTCTTTCCAAGTTCTTCAACCAACCGACTAGGTTATGCAGGTTGGGCTTTTCCGACCCCTTGGTGCTAAATGGGAGTTCTAAGTACCGGAACAGTTGGAGATGGGTCGCCGTGCTTAACACCTCGTTTAAAACTAATCCTTTGTGTTTGCATGCTGTTCATTGTGAAGATGGTGTGCGCATTTAGAGTGCAGGCTATATAGTCAACAGACGGTTCGTCATATCCATTTCGCCTCAGGGCTCTTATAATGGAATCATGAGACACGCTGTCAAACGCCTTGCGGACGTTGAGCGACACTATATTATACGCCTTGCCGTGCAAACGTCTGGCCTTAATATAATGGTCCAGCAAAAGGATATTCGCCAGTGCGTCAGTCTCCGTAAATCCACGTTGTAAAGGGGTCTTAGCAGAGACGAGCTGACCGGAATGGGCCTCCAATTACCCGGGTCCGTGAGGTTGCTATCCTCGAGGAGGAGAATTGTCCTACTCGAGTTTTAAACCTATATATTAAAATAAGATATATAATCTATTTGGAATGATAAAATTCTATATAAGACAGAATCTTCTATAATGTGTCTTCTCAAACTCTGTACTATTGATCATTTGCGATTCTCCCGCACGTCTTCGATTAAAAACTAATATGTTGCAGTGTACGACTTTTGAAAACTTATTCCAAATATATATCTTTTACTTAATTTTTTAAATAAAGTTTTTTCATTATCTAAATAATCACAATTATTTTAATTTTTTAACTTTCGGGCAATTTTACTGGCTTATTCACAATACCGTTTAAATTTTAAGTTGACTGAAATAATTTTTTTGTATTTCACTTATTTCATATTCATCGAGTACATCCAATGCTAACAATATTTCAGCACATGTATGAATTGACTTTCTTAGCTTTAAGACGGTTGACGGTTTTCCAAAACTTCCATTTTCAATATTTAATTATGGCAAATTAAATACTATTTTAAAAAAAGAGATTTACTTTTGAAGCGTGAAATATAAAGTTTTTTCATTATCTAAATAATCACAATTATTTAAATTTTTTAACTTTCGGGCAATTTTACTGGCTTATTCACAATACCGTTTAAATTTTAAGTTGACTGAAATAATTTTTTTGTATTTCACTTATTTCATATTCATCGAGTACATCCAATGCTAACAATATTTCAGCACATGTATGAATTGACTTTCTTAGCTTTAAGACGGTTGACGGTTTTCCAAAACTTCCATTTTCAATATTTAATTCTGGCAAATTAAATACTACTTTAAAAAAAGAGATTTACTTTTGAAGCGTGAAATATAGCTTGTAATTGAGTTATGTTTTTATCTATTGCCGTCAATTCATAAACTAAACCTCCCAATTCTCTCTTTCTTTGTCTTATATAATTGATCAAATGTTATTGTTTGCACAATTTTTATTTGTTTTAATAATTTCTGATAGTCATTTTCTAATTACGGTAATGCTTTTCGTTTTTAAAATATCACAGGCATTAGAATCTACGGGCAATAATGCTCGTCCAGCTTTTTGAACCCTTGATTGTTCAAAATTTGTTTGTTTTTTAAGGCCAGACGTTTGCACGGCAAGGCGTATAATATAGTGTCGCTTAACGTCCGCAAATGGGCGTATTTTGCTTCCATGTTATTTTTGGAGAAACATTTGACAGAAAGGTAAGACCTTGACAAATATGTATTTATTATATTTAGATTATAAATCGAACAATACTTAATAATTTAATTGCAGAAAAGTTAATCCATCTACTGAAAAATATACCATAGCGAATTATATATTGTCCCCTAAAGCATGAGTGTTAGAATTAAAAATAGCACATACAAATGAAAATATTCTGGATGAGGATAGGCAGACAGTAGCAACACCTAAACCTGAATCGCAATGTTCAGAATCAGATAAAAGGCAGACAGAATCAAGACCTGACGTTCTGATACTACAAATTCATCTTTAAAAAGAAAATGTCAACATCGAACGTGGATCACTCGTTTATACAGTATTTGGAAAGGAAAATACCAAAATCTATGTAAATTTTAAATTTAGCGCCGTTTCATATTATGATTTAGTTTGTTTTGTTCTGTCATTGCTAACATGGTAACTTTGAATTTGTGTAAACAAATATATATTTTGAATATCGAAGAAGAGGTTAGAAACTCGAAATAATACAAAGCATAATAAAAGGACTTTTATTCAATTCTATATTTTAGGTAATATGTTCTAATTAATTTGTAATATTATTATTAATAAACTATATTTTAGCAATCGTATAATTGCCCACCTTATTTAAGAATAATTACAAATTGAATAAACGTCAAAATAATGACTTTGCAGAAGAAATTACATCTACGCATCGTTAAAGAGAGGTGAAGATAAATATGAATTAGCTGCATTGTCACTGATAAATTGGTATGGTTTGGAATACCAGATGAATTAAAAGATTTAGCATTACATGAAGAATTATTAGCAATTAAAACTATTACAAATAGTATGAACTCCATTACAAAATTAGGTGGTTATCGAAAAGTCAGTATAACATTTAAACCAGAGTTACAGCAAAAGTATTTGGATGAAGAAGAAAAATTTCGTATTAACGATCATTATCTCGAAGAATATGAAGAAGAATCTGGTGTTATAAGTTGTGGCGATTCGTACCGTAAAACGAGGATACTTGAGACAAATTTAGCAGTTTTTGTTAAATAACTTTTTTATCTTTTAGGTTAAAAATTTGAAATACAGGTTCATGTATAGAAGGATGTGAAACAAAGGCTATAAGATTATGAATTTTTTTTTTAAGCATGTTACCCAATTTTTTCACGATTTTTCACTGTCCCAAGTTACCTCTGGAAGGAGGTTACTTAGGACAGTTTACATTTTATTTAATTCTGCTCTTGAATATTGACTTGGGACGTTAGAACTATATGGATGTTACTTGGGACATACCAGAGCACCACTTTATAATTTTTTTTATAAAAAATCGTACCAGGTTGGAGTAGGGAATTATTAAAGTTAAAGATCTTTTCTTTTTGTGACTAAATCATTTTAGCGCTTTAGAAAATTAATTTAGACTTCAAGGTTAGCAATATCAACCAAATTACGCTCAGAACTCTTAGTAAACCCCTGTAAAAAAAATTTCATGCAAAAAAAATGTTTAGATATCAAAAACGCTTTATTAATAACAGGTATATTTTATATGCAAATATTGGTTACAGAAAAATAATGCTTTATAACATTTTCATCAACTATGTTGGGAAAAACATAGGCATTCGATACTTCATTATAACGGAGGCAGTTCACTAAAAAAATTGACTCATCTAACACAGTTACAACCTCAGCAATATATTGTTTTACACATTCCTTTGTGGTGCCCTTATTATAAGTAATTTTTGCCATTACAAAGTCTTTAAGTTTGGGAACTTGTTTTACAAATTCATTGCAGATCTCTGTTTTTGAATTTCCTGGCTGATTACCCTCTTCGGTGTTTTCCATAACTTCTCGGTCTTCGTCCATATCTTCATCTGAATCTTGTATTTCTTCATCCACCTCTTCTGACTCTGCATCCACCTCTTCTGACTCTGGAAGTCTTCAACTTCCATAGCTTCCTCTGCCTGTCCTGCATTCGGATTTAGGTTTTTTGCAGTTATACTTTGCCGTGGTTCGCCTCTTATACGTTTCCTTTTTTTCTTAGTGGTCCCTTCACTTAAACGGGATTTTTTAAAGAAATTTGCAAATGATTGTGAGAATTCAACTCTGGTAATATTATCACCCTGCACGTAAGTTATGATCAGCTTTTTCTTCAATACTTTCAATAGTTTTCTTTAACAAATTTGGAAAAGTATCTTTTGATAAGCAGCCACGATGTTTTTTTTTCAATCTATTAGCTGGTTTCTCCAGGCACCTTTTAAGGAACGAAAGAAAGAGACATCTAAAAGTTGGCTCAAGTGTGTACTGTTAGGTGGTAGCAAGATGAAATGTATGTCTAATTTTTCACATGCTTCAATTACACGCACCGAAAGGTCACCTATCATCACCTTTTTACCTTGTTTGTCTTTGAAATATGGGATAATTATTTTAAAAAACCAGTCGTTAAAAGTGAAGCCATCAAACCAGCCGCTTTTAGTTCGATTATATACTGCACCTTTGGGGCCATCTGTACACCATGTATCATGCAAATGAACGGACTTAAACAATGTACGGAGATAGTAGCAAACCGGAGGCTGTACCAGAAAACATAACTGAAGATTTATACGTATCAAGCACTCTTTCGACAAGTTTCGCACCTTTCCTTGTAATTACTTTAGTGCTCCCCGGGTCATCAGACATGTTGTTTTCATTAAAGTTTATATTTTCTGGAGCTACGTCTTCCATATTCGTAGTTAATCTGTCAAAATAGCTGTTAATTGTTTCATGTGTAATACCTGCTCGTTTATATTTTCTATTCGTTCTGTTAAAACATTACCATGTCGTTTCAAAAATGACCGCCCATTCATCGCCTGGCATATTATCATGAAATCTTCTTTCTATCTAACCCCGCCTATCCAAATAACTTTTCGCTACTAACCGTATATCATATCTCGTAAAAGGAAAGCCCCACTTAGCCGCAGTTAATATTCCGTTACATAAAAAATCTTCTTCGTTCTTAGAAAATACAGATGGTCTTCCATATTTACGATAACTTTGACCATGAAATTTTCTGAGCAAAGTAGATTTTGGAATATTATATTTTTTCTGCTATGAGACGAATATTTCCTCTATCTTCAGCCAAATCAGTAAGAGCTGAATTCATTGCTTCACTGCTGAAATCGTTATATTTCTTCGTACCAAGTCGCCTTTTATGTGTTCTCATGTTGTCACAAGTTACATTAATTGCGCATCTGTACACAAAAAAAAAAAACTAGACGGAACGAATTGAGGCACCGAGAAGCCAAGGGGTGTAAGTGACATTTTTTTAATTTTCGTAAATGAAGGTTAAAGTTTGAAGCTTATAATAAATCTTGGGTAAGAAGTTTGAAGAAAATTTGTATTTTTCCGTATTATGTGGTTCTTTATTATCTATTTCCAAAACATTAATACATATTTCAAACAATAGCATCCTGCTAATCAGTGTACCTCTGATAAGGTACGACGCTTATCGCCCTTGTCCTCTAAACAAAATGTTTGAATATAAATAAAAAACAGAGTTTACAATAATTGAAAAGCAATGTATTTTGATACAAAAAAGATTTAAGATTCATCTGTGAAATAAACTTTGTCTGGTTCCTCTTCATCATCTTTTCATCTTCATCATTAGCAACGTGTTTCTCTCCTTTCTTCTCTGGAAGTTGTTGTAGGTCAGGGATGGCGAACCTTTTTTGATGTCCGTGACATCATAAAAACTCTTTTTTAAATAGGTAACGTGCCACAATAAAATTTAGTTCGAAATGTTAGCGTGGTGAAACTATAAATAAGTATAATTAAATAAACAAATAAAAGCAATTCTTCTTTAAACAATTTTTTATTAATCAATGTTTTACAAAAAGCAATATGCTAGAAACAAAATTCACGTTAAAAACAATTGTTTTTAATGTGATTTTTGTTGCTGTACACAAGATGATAAAGATTTAATATCTGGTTCATATTTAGTTAATTTCAACAGGACGCATGCAGAGCTCGACTCATCCGTCATTCTATTCCTATATTTATTTTTTATAAAATTTAATTCTGAAAATAGAGATTCACATGCACACGTCGATGAAAATATTGATAAAATTGCCTTTGCTAATATTTTTAAACAATTAAACGTGTCAGAAATTGAATTCCATGTAGTTAGAATTTCATCTGCAATTTTATTTATTTTATTCAATAATCGATTACTTTCAATAATTTCTAAATCATTTCTTAAATCAATAAATTTTTGGTTTCATATGGTACTTGACTGAAATTCAACTAATTCCATTTCTAATTCATTAAAATTTAACCACTCAAGGACTTTTAAATTTAATTTTTCAAATGGTATTGTATCAGGATATAAAATAAATTTTAAAGTTTCTTCAAATTCTTTAAACTGCGTAAATCTTGCAGAAAATTCCTGAATCAGGGATTGAATTACCATTGAAAATTCTTTCGTTAATGACTCTTTATTTGGCTTTTCGTGACATTCACTTTCAGAATTTTTTTTTTTTGTATTCGGAAAATATTTATATGAATTTGAAAGAATATTACGATTAAAAATTTGTAATTTGACTTCGAACGCTTTGATTAAGTCAAACATTATAATGACTGTTTTATAAACACCTTGTAGTTTTATATTTAATTCATTTAAGTGAGAGCACAAATCAGTGAAAAAATATAACTTTGCTAGCCATTCTACATCCAATAATTGATTGTATTGGTCAATAATGTTCTCATTATTTAGAAATAATCTTATTTCCTCCAAACAATCTACAAATCTTTGCAAAACATTTCCGCGGCTGAACCAGCGTACATTATTGTATAAAAGTAAGCTATTGTACGACGAGTTTACTTCGTTTAACAATTCTTGAAATTTTCTTTAATTTAGTGCTTGTGCTGATATAAAATTGACTAATTTTGTTACAAAACTCAAAATATCATCAAACATTTTTAAACCTGTTTTGGCACATAACGCTTGTTGGTGAATAATGCAATGAAAATCAAGAATTTCCCGTCCAGTTAAGCTGCGGGCACCGTTAGTTGTAACTGACACAATTTTAGAAGGACATATTTCTCTTTTTTCCAATGCATCTATAAATGCATTACAAATGTCTAATCCTTTTGTTGTTGTTGTTAATGTTGATAAACTTATTAACTCTTCTTTAATATTGTTTTGAACAAAATAACGTACAAAAATTGCTAAGCGAGCAGAGCCTGTTACGTCGGTAGACTCGTCAAGGCAAATGGATATAAAATCGCAAGACTTTATATGAATTTTTTGTTGAAAATTTACATTTTCCGCCATACCCAAAATTCTCTCTTTCACTGTATTCCTAGCTATCGGCATGTCTTTAATTCTTTGGATAATTTTTTCTGTTTTCTAAATCATCGAATAAGTATGGTGCACATTGCAGCCAAGCATCCTTTAAAAATTCGCCTTCATTAAAAGGTTTCGCATATTGAGCAATAGTTTTTGAAACTTGATAACTAGCAGCAGTGGTGTTTGATTGAGTTCCAATATATTTCATTAAAGAAGTAGTTTGAGCATTTTTATTTTTTAAGGCTCTTCTACACTTCGATCGAGAAGAAATTTATGGTTGGTTTCATAATGCCGTTTTACTGAAGATGTTCTACAGACTACAGTTTTAGAACATAAAATACAAATTGCTTTACTGTCCTTTTCATTCATACCGTATCTATCGGTCCACCAAGCTTGAAATTCTCTGCTACTACATGTTTCGGATAATTTCGATTTTTTCATTGAACTAGCCATAATAAGAAATTCTAAAAAATATATATTTTAATAATATTGTTATAAAATAAATAATTTATTCTGCATTCGTTTGCAAGAACATATTTCGTCACATATTAAAGTATTAAAAATATTACCAACACAAGAAAATAATAAATAATATATTAATTCAAGGTAATTTTAATAATTATTTCTATATTTTACACTGATTTAATGATAAAATAATTTCTCATAATATTAAAATATTTTATTGTTCAAAAATAAGCAAAATAAATTATAAGTTTAGTAACTTTTAATACCTTAAGGTTGTTATGATATGTAAAAATATTTACCTAAAAATAACACTATATCTATTTACAATAAACGGTTATATTTTTTAACAAGTCACTGAAGTTTCAAAGACGACGGTTTACTAAAAATGACTAATGTAGTCTGTCGTCTGATTCGAGCGCTGCGACGGCAACAACATGTAATAACATTAGAAAGCGAAACTGGATACGCAAAAAAAATTATCTAATGCGCATCTTTATATACTTCGAGAGAATTCATGCGATATTTTAATAATAAAATGTATAATTTGACGGTTCTAGTTAACATACTAAGATAGGTATTCAGTACTACAAATTTATATCATAAATTATAAATTAAGTGTAGATTAATAATTTTCAATTCATTTCTATCAAAAAAGATAACATAAAAAAAAAATTGTTTTTGTGCGTGCCATCAAAATTTTCAAACGTGCCACTTGTGGCACGCATGCCATTGGTTCGCCATCCCTGTTGTAGGTAGTTCTTTGTAGAAATTGTGATAAATCGGAGGTATAAAATCAAGAAGCTTTTGAAGATGTTTGTATTTGGATGGTTTGATGGGATTTATTCGGGCTTCTTGTTTGAGGTCTGGGAACGTTTTGAAATATAATGGTTTGCCCTTTATGGAGTAGGCCTGAGATCCCTTTTTCAAAAGCAACATCTTGACTAAAAAACGTTTTGTACAGCAAAGTAAACGGATCCTTCTTTTCGAGGCGGAACCAAACCATCTTTTGTATGCCTTTCACTTTTGACACGAGGAATTTGCCAAGAGGTTCTTCCAAGGAGACGAGGAATTTATTTTCCATGTCAACTACTAAAAATTTCCTGCTGGCCTTTGCCACCACTTGTCGCCAGTTTTCAGGAACGTACACCTGAGCTTCACGTGTTCTTTTTGCATTTTCTACAATAGCGAAATCCTGATCACATTCTATAAAAAAATGGCCACGTACAAAGAAACGGTGATCCACTGACTCTATAGGTGTTTTGTTTACAACATAGGACCAAAATCGTATTATCACGGCACTCTTGTTTTGTCCTCCACAGTTATCGCTGAATGCTATAATATGTTTAACATTTGAAGGTAAGCTTTCAATATATTTTAGCAATCTCTGTGCAGCCACGGCCACTTTGGCCTTCATGCCACATGTACATGTTGTGGATACAAAAGTTATAAGTCCACAACTGTCTGCTGTAGAACACCTTACTACAAGTGAGGTTTGGGGTTGGAAGTGTGTTCTCTAAATCGAAACATAACATCAGTAGTTTCATCTTCCTTGAAACGATTAACAGCTTCAGTTTTTGCTTGTTTAGCAGCTTCCGCTTTCCTAAGATGTAACTCTTTTGCAACTTTGTGTGCATTGACACGTTCAGAGTTGTTTCCATTACCATTTTTTACAACATTTTCTAGTCTGTCGCAAGTTGTGCACGTATCAGTGTGTGCTTTTTTGAACTTAAGATTGAAGTGGGTATTAAATATGTATCTATAATATGAATCTTTCACAGGTTCAGCATTTGTTGCAGAATAAAATTCTTTGTACATATTAAAAAATTTACTGATATGTAAATTTGAAGAGAGATACTTACGGGTTGGATGCCTAGATCTGGTATACTTTGGGAAACTGTTTATATGTTCTTTTACTAAATTAAGTCTTTCCTGTGTGATTTTGTTTCCAGGCTCTTTATGCTCTCTTAGGTTTTTTGGGGAAATTTGAGAGGTTTGTCGCTTTTTTGCAATAACATTATCAATCCTCTTGTTGGACTCACCAATAGTTAGCCAAAAAAACTCTTTGCAAACTCTTTCACCGCATAGGGTATACTCTGCACTTATTTTCCTTTCTTTCACTTTGTCCCCATTTCTTTTTCGTTCAGGGTTTTTCAAAGAGATTGAAGAAAAAATAGAAGAAGTTTGTAAATCATAGTTACCCTGTTCCCAGTAATCATCAAATAGCTCTTGACGCTTCGTTTCTGGAAATTTTGTATTGCAGTCAAATCTGCATTGATGAGAATACTCCTTTAAAGTTTTGGTGGCATGAAGCTTTCCCTTCCTGTCAACATACTCTTTACCGAGGTTTCTACTTTGTGTGCTTTAGTTCTCTTCTATAGTGCCTCCCTTTTAAACTTTTTTCTTGAGTCTCTTGTCCTGGAACATTGTTCTCCTTCCGATGTCGATGGACTTGAAGTATCTGCAATAAAAAGATCAGGTAACAAACACTGCTAATGTCCTGTCAGACATACGCACAAAATTATAATATTCCTCGGTTTTGCCTACGGACCCCAAAAATATATAGTTCTTACCTTTTTCCAAAACGGCTGTGTAATTAGTTTGGTCTAAATTCACTCTTCGCTTTTTACTTCCTTGTTCATCTATATCACCAGGTTCATACGTTTTATCTTTGTCGCTATCTGAAGGAAGCAGAAAGTTTTAGTCATTCTGAAACTTATAAGCCTCCTTTCCAAATTAAAAAAATCAAAAGAACTAAAAAAATGTCTGCTAAGAAATTAATATTTCCAACTAAAACAGTATTTAAAAATAACTACGAGAAGGATAGTATTGTGATACCATCAGAGTAGGGGTTATGCTCATAAAAATCATCCATATCAGTCATTTTTAAACTGCTAACTCGCTTTTCTTAGTGAATATCACTGTATTTGTCTACAGACTAAAACTTAAATAAAAATTGTTAATAAACTGTATAAAAACAGAACCTCAAAACGCACTGAGCATGTGAACATAACATAACAACCATCAAAACAGCGAATAGAGCACAAGGGAGGTAAGTGCGGCACATACCTCTTTTGGTCTTCAAATGTGACACTACCTCTATTGGCTTCCAAACGAATCACTTTTTTTGCATAGTTCAACTTCTCACCGTCCGATCTCAGAACCTGTCAGAGATTCACTTATATCCCTTGGCCACAAAATTGTCACATACATTAACTAACTAATTCTGCACTAAACTCCAAAATTTTAAAAATGTCAGTTATCCCCCTTGGCTTCCCGGTGCCTCAATTTATAGGTTATGTGTCACATGGAAATCAATCTTAAGACAGGGTTGCCAGATAACTGGCACTGATATCCGTCAAGTGAAATCTGAAAATCCCCTAAATCAACAAGATTTAAAGAAAAGACACCCCAAATAAAGTTATTTATTACACTGTGCATCTACAATGCTACACCAGTGAAAGGAATTCAAACACCAATTATTGTATATGAAACGGGTGGGGAAATATTTTTGGAAGGAATTTCTTTCCATTCGGATTCATGACATGATGCACCTGTACCAATATAATTTTTTAAAAATAAATTGTCCTTTTCAATTTAACAGCTATCTCTGCATATAGTAAGTAAATTGGCGCCTGCAACAGCCAGCTGAGCTATCAAACGAAACGTCAAAATATTGCAGTTATTAAAATACCTGTATACTCGGTGAAAATTTGCATCGTTAGACATTTTAGCTTCAATAGAAGCTTTTGTAACTTCTTCCGAGAAGTTTTTATAAGTTGTCAATGACTTTTCTCTCATTTTACATTTAAATATTAAAAGAACAAACGCCACGGATCTCATGACAATCTCGTAACCGCCAGTTGTGACTTACTATGCGTAGAATCCCATTGCGCATATCTTCTGTCTTTAAATTGAAATCTAGATATTTGGTTACGTACTTATGACCAAGGAGGATCCTTCTGACTTTTGGTTATAATATACGGAGACACAATCATTTTTTCTACTTTATAATTATATAGCTCAGCTCGTGTCTGCTGTCCCCTATAAACTCCCCCAGAACAACTGTTCTCCTGTTTTTCCCCTATTAGAGATAAAATCCCCTAAAAATAGGGGAAAATCCCCCAATCTGGCAACCCTGTCTTAAGATGTGTAGCTATAAACCTTCCTAATGTTAATCAGGCTCGAAAAATACTTGTAATAATTACAGCACTTTCTTTTCAATGTTTAAGAAACACTTAAAAATTTGCGATTTTTTTTACGAACGCCGTGCTTTTATGTCAACTCCAACGAACTACCAGGGACAATATCCCAAATGTCTACTTTACCGACATGCATCCATCGTAGTTATAAAGTGCACCACTGGGTAGCTGTGAATTTTTAAATAAAATTAGCGCGAAACGTCCCAAGTATCCTCCTTTTACGGTACTTCATTTACCTCATAAATCCGCGTAATAAAAACATGGGAGCAAATAATTTGAAGCCAAAATAATTGTATTAGACATTTTATTTTGCTCCACCAGCAGCATTAAGTACAAAAATAATATACCTATGCCATACACACTCAAGTACTGATTTTTGTAATTTTTTTTTTCTAATGTTGGGATTTTCTTTAATACGTTCATTTAACAATCTAATTCTAAAGTACATATTACATCTAAAAAACAATGTCTTTGTATCATTATTTAAAACTATATTTTCGGATAATTGTATGACTTTTTAGAAATTTTTGACTAATTTTCAAACCAGATCCATTAAAGTTATTGGAAATGTCGACGATTTTTTCATTTATTTAAAAAAATCATCTGGTGTTGTTAACCCTCCCTCAGATACATGATTGACCCAAGAATAAGAGGAATCGGTAGAATCAGGAATGTATCTAAATTTTTCTGTTTTCCTTAGCTTAAACGCGACAAACCCTGCCAGGTTCTCTAGATCATACCACTCAATACCACTCAAATCGTTAATCAAAATATCAACATTATCAATCCTCTTGTTGGACTCACCAATAGTTAGCCAAAAAAACTCTTTGCAAACTCTTTCACCGCATAGGGTATACTCTGCACTTATTTTCCTTTCTTTCACTTTGTCCCCATTTCTTTTTCGTTCAGGGTTTTTCAAAGAGATTGAAGAAAAAATAGAAGAAGTTTGTAAATCATAGTTACCCTGTTCCCAGTAATCATCAAATAGCTCTTGACGCTTCGTTTCTGGAAATTTTGTATTGCAGTCAAATCTGCATTGATGAGAATACTCCTTTAAAGTTTTGGTGGCATGAAGCTTTCCCTTCCTGTCAACATACTCTTTACCGAGGTTTCTACTTTGTGTGCTTTAGTTCTCTTCTATAGTGCCTCCCTTTTAAACTTTTTTCTTGAGTCTCTTGTCCTGGAACATTGTTCTCCTTCCGATGTCGATGGACTTGAAGTATCTGCAATAAAAAGATCAGGTAACAAACACTGCTAATGTCCTGTCAGACATACGCACAAAATTATAATATTCCTCGGTTTTGCCTACGGACCCCAAAAATATATAGTTCTTACCTTTTTCCAAAACGGCTGTGTAATTAGTTTGGTCTAAATTCACTCTTCGCTTTTTACTTCCTTGTTCATCTATATCACCAGGTTCATACGTTTTATCTTTGTCGCTATCTGAAGGAAGCAGAAAGTTTTAGTCATTCTGAAACTTATAAGCCTCCTTTCCAAATTAAAAAAATCAAAAGAACTAAAAAAATGTCTGCTAAGAAATTAATATTTCCAACTAAAACAGTATTTAAAAATAACTACGAGAAGGATAGTATTGTGATACCATCAGAGTAGGGGTTATGCTCATAAAAATCATCCATATCAGTCATTTTTAAACTGCTAACTCGCTTTTCTTAGTGAATATCACTGTATTTGTCTACAGACTAAAACTTAAATAAAAATTGTTAATAAACTGTATAAAAACAGAACCTCAAAACGCACTGAGCATGTGAACATAACATAACAACCATCAAAACAGCGAATAGAGCACAAGGGAGGTAAGTGCGGCACATACCTCTTTTGGTCTTCAAATGTGACACTACCTCTATTGGCTTCCAAACGAATCACTTTTTTTGCATAGTTCAACTTCTCACCGTCCGATCTCAGAACCTGTCAGAGATTCACTTATATCCCTTGGCCACAAAATTGTCACATACATTAACTAACTAATTCTGCACTAAACTCCAAAATTTTAAAAATGTCAGTTATCCCCCTTGGCTTCCCGGTGCCTCAATTTATAGGTTATGTGTCACATGGAAATCAATCTTAAGACAGGGTTGCCAGATAACTGGCACTGATATCCGTCAAGTGAAATCTGAAAATCCCCTAAATCAACAAGATTTAAAGAAAAGACACCCCAAATAAAGTTATTTATTACACTGTGCATCTACAATGCTACACCAGTGAAAGGAATTCAAACACCAATTATTGTATATGAAACGGGTGGGGAAATATTTTTGGAAGGAATTTCTTTCCATTCGGATTCATGACATGATGCACCTGTACCAATATAATTTTTTAAAAATAAATTGTCCTTTTCAATTTAACAGCTATCTCTGCATATAGTAAGTAAATTGGCGCCTGCAACAGCCAGCTGAGCTATCAAACGAAACGTCAAAATATTGCAGTTATTAAAATACCTGTATACTCGGTGAAAATTTGCATCGTTAGACATTTTAGCTTCAATAGAAGCTTTTGTAACTTCTTCCGAGAAGTTTTTATAAGTTGTCAATGACTTTTCTCTCATTTTACATTTAAATATTAAAAGAACAAACGCCACGGATCTCATGACAATCTCGTAACCGCCAGTTGTGACTTACTATGCGTAGAATCCCATTGCGCATATCTTCTGTCTTTAAATTGAAATCTAGATATTTGGTTACGTACTTATGACCAAGGAGGATCCTTCTGACTTTTGGTTATAATATACGGAGACACAATCATTTTTTCTACTTTATAATTATATAGCTCAGCTCGTGTCTGCTGTCCCCTATAAACTCCCCCAGAACAACTGTTCTCCTGTTTTTCCCCTATTAGAGATAAAATCCCCTAAAAATAGGGGAAAATCCCCCAATCTGGCAACCCTGTCTTAAGATGTGTAGCTATAAACCTTCCTAATGTTAATCAGGCTCGAAAAATACTTGTAATAATTACAGCACTTTCTTTTCAATGTTTAAGAAACACTTAAAAATTTGCGATTTTTTTTACGAACGCCGTGCTTTTATGTCAACTCCAACGAACTACCAGGGACAATATCCCAAATGTCTACTTTACCGACATGCATCCATCGTAGTTATAAAGTGCACCACTGGGTAGCTGTGAATTTTTAAATAAAATTAGCGCGAAACGTCCCAAGTATCCTCCTTTTACGGTACTTCATTTACCTCATAAATCCGCGTAATAAAAACATGGGAGCAAATAATTTGAAGCCAAAATAATTGTATTAGACATTTTATTTTGCTCCACCAGCAGCATTAAGTACAAAAATAATATACCTATGCCATACACACTCAAGTACTGATTTTTGTAATTTTTTTTTTCTAATGTTGGGATTTTCTTTAATACGTTCATTTAACAATCTAATTCTAAAGTACATATTACATCTAAAAAACAATGTCTTTGTATCATTATTTAAAACTATATTTTCGGATAATTGTATGACTTTTTAGAAATTTTTGACTAATTTTCAAACCAGATCCATTAAAGTTATTGGAAATGTCGACGATTTTTTCATTTATTTAAAAAAATCATCTGGTGTTGTTAACCCTCCCTCAGATACATGATTGACCCAAGAATAAGAGGAATCGGTAGAATCAGGAATGTATCTAAATTTTTCTGTTTTCCTTAGCTTAAACGCGACAAACCCTGCCAGGTTCTCTAGATCATACCACTCAATACCACTCAAATCGTTAATCAAAATATCGTCAAATTCAGATATTTCTAAACTGGAGAATATACTCATATGTCTAGTGACAACTTCTGCATTACAATGTTCATTCTCGCTGTTGATATGTCCCTCACTAACAATAGCATTAGCAACTTCGCCCGTTGCTTGCACATAAGCCGATTCAGAAATTACCTCATCGTTTCCTCCCCATTATATAATTTCTAAATCTATACTTGAAATGCAAAGCAGTGGGATGGTCATGCAAACCACCAATCGACCTTATGATTGAAAAGAATCCTTCTAAAGGATCCTGGTTCAAGTGATATGTTAGCAAATATTTAATATCAAAATCATTTTTCAGATCGAAGAAAAGTATCTTTAATGATATAATAATAATTAAAATGCCTTTTTGGAAAGGCAGCAAACGTTTTGAATTTATATTTCTCATAGTCTTTATGCATTCAAATATTTCGTCTAAAACTTTGTTCTGTTCATCTAATGCTAAACCATAAGCTTCAATAGTACTTCGGGAATCGGAATGCGGTACTTTAGAATTAAAAATATGAAACGAATCATTCACAATTTTTAGAGGTTTTGAGCATTCCATCCAACTATTGTCATCTTTATATAAGCTCAGAGATCCCAATCTAGAAACACCTTTGGAAATTGAATGGGAAAACAATTTATTGGCATTATTTAGCCTTTTGCCGTTTTGCACCTTTTACGGTTAAGAAAGTTTCGTTTCGAACACCTGCAAAGTTTAATAAAAATTAAAAAATAATATATAAATATAAAGTATAGGCCTATATGAATTCATGTTATCTGGGTGCCTAATTTGTGTTAAAAATGTAAATACTGAAAATAACATGGATTTAGCAAGGGATGTACCTGGTTGCACGTTAATTTTTCCAGCCCATCTCCTTAGGCTTGAGACCCAAGGTAGAGGCAATGCTTTTCTTCTCAGTAAGCGATACGCTGGAGCACCTCCTGCTTACAACGATAAAGCGGAGGCAATATCGTCTGCAGTCCATTTCATTTGATGGCCAGATTTCAGTTGTCGTAGTTTACCTTTTGTAAAAACTCTCAACTTGAAGTAATTGTGCCTCTTGCTTTTGTATAACCGATTCCGAGAAAGTTCTTGTTCCGACGTAGCGATTTTCTCTTGTGAGTTAATGAAAACAAATAAATAGAAATCTCATAAATAATTAAGTTGATAATATTAATTACGTACCAGTCATCAGTTTCTGTTGAAACGCAAGCAATATTTGATTCCGACACCGCGATTTCTTCAGCTTCAACAGCTGCAGGAGAATCTTGTAATAAAATAAAATGACAATTATGACATTCATTCTTTAATATATTATTAAGTATACTTTGGTTCACGAAACATGAGTATTTTAGAAGTACGTACTTCCATTGTTTTTTGAGGAAATAATATTTACTATTTTACTTTCAGGTCATTTAAGAGGACGAAAAATTTCCAAATATATCGCAAACTACGCTATATCGTCAAATGAAAGAACTAGGATTTTTTTTATAAAAAGATAGGTAGAAATAATTTTTATAAGAAAAACCTAAAAATAAAATAAAATAAATATTTCATCACGGCATATTACCCATTGCTGGGTGTGCCAATCTGCTTCGTACACAGAAAAAAAAACCTGAAATTGTTTTATGGCGTAGGTGGTACTTAAAGAAAATATTTCAATATCGACATGAAGGAAAGAAAATATACTATCTTCTGGGTGAATACAGGGCTAACCACGCAAATCTGGAGATCAGAAATATAAAACAGCTAGAAGAGCTTTCAACGACGGGCTTACTACTGGATTTCGTGATTCTCAAGGTACGGGACAGGGACTTATTGTTACCCATATTGGCTGTGAAACTGGTTTTGCCAAGGTGGGTTATTATGTTTTGTTTCGAAAAAAACTGGTAAATACCACGAAGACATGAATTCTGCAGTGTTTGAAAATTGGATAGCGAAAATTTTGCCATGGTTAGAGCCAGGAGCGATTATCGTTATGTGTAACGCTCCATACCATTAAAGGAAAGTTAAAAATCTTCTTACTCGGGCCTGGAAGAAAGATTCCATCGCAGCATGGTTAAAAGGCAAGGGTTTGGGAGTTTTAGATACAAATTTAAAAATAGAAATGCTGGAGATAGTGAAAAATATTTTAAAAGACCAACCAATCCAATATGTAGTCTACAAAATGTGGACGAGTGCGGAAGACAAGTTTTAAGGCTTCCAACGTATCACTGCCAAATAAATTCAAGAGTTAATTTGGGCAAATATAAAAAAATGATGCGTGAGTTAGAAATACAACAAATACAACCTTTAAGTTAAAAGATACAGAAAAAATATTTTATTTATATATTTTATTTCAGAGCAAGTTACTCCGGAATTTTAGGCAAATTGTGTGGAACGTGCAAAAGAAGAAGAAAAACAATTATATGCATATGACGGTAACGTAGATAAACTCTTACAGCCCTATTCATAGGAAACAAGATAGTCCTGTATCAAAGGCGATCTAAGTAATCCTACATTAGTACGGACTAAACATTCGATATTCATAGCCAAAGTTCGTACTACTTTAGTCCCGTATTAACTAATACGTCGTTAGTACCTTGGCTAATCTTGGCCATGGTCTATTTCTTTTACTGAACATGCGCAATAACATTTTAATTGTCAAAGTTGTGTAAATGTGCAGCTAACAAATAAATATTTGTACCTATTTCAAAAAAAGTTATATTTTTTTACATTCCCTTTAATAATTTCCTTTTGCCAAATATTTAATTGAACTCTATATGTACTTGGATTTGTGGGTTTAATTTATAAAGTATCTTTCTTAAATGTAATAATTATAAAACATATATGTAAACATTTCATTACTAACCAATAAATTTGTTTAAATTCTCTCTCATTATACTTGTCGGATGGATTTATATAATCCAAATATATTTTTGGGTTTCTTTGTTGATATTCGAGTACATCTCGAACAAGTTGCATATCAACAGCATGATTAATAATTTCATTTATTTAGATCATTATTTGATGATATAAACACGAAACTCTACTTTCAGATGATATTTGCATAAAAAAAGTGAGGTTAATCTATCGATAAACTTAGATAGAGGCGGGACTAAATATAGTCCAAAGTTAGTTCTGACTTAGTTCTAGACTGTAGTTAAGTTAATAAGTAGAGAAGTTAGTACAGAGATGTTTCAAGTTTAGTCTGGCTTAAATTTTCTATGAATACGGCTGTTAGAGATGAACTTGAGTTTCGCAGTCAATACTGGGAGTTCCGAAGAAAGTGAGTTTAGCACCGATGAAGGATTTTAAATATCTATATATAATTCATAACGAATGAAACAAAATTAAACAGTATGTTGAGGCTTTATGGCGGGTATATTTAGGGTAGTTTTAATATTTTAAAGTAGTGTACATATTTAATAAACAGTCTACTGCAAATAAAAAATGAGTTTTTAAATATTTTTGGTGGTATATAGTAGTTTTTTATGTTTACAATTTTAATAAAATGACAAATGACAGCAGTTTTATATCGCCATTTATTAATTTCAAATATGAATACTGCCGATAATGTGAGCGCCATTTACTGAATTGGAAAGAATTTTGGCGAAAAAAATGAATTCGTAGACGCCTGGTGGCAAAATTATGTACTTATTTAAAAAGTAATCAAACGGTTGCCATACTTCCCTTTAAATAATACTGCACTTCATATCAATTTACATTTAAAAATATATGAACTTTATTTATTTCTCTGTGTCACATGTCTCACACTGTACAAGTTCTGAGTTACTTTTTACGCCGGCCATTAGTGCTACCACTGGCGGTCATTTTCGTTCCCAATAATACTGACATTTTCTTTTGGTTTGGCATTTCATCTGTGCATTTGACGTTTGATTTGTCTCTAGTATGAGTTTTAATATGGCGTCCATAATGTCTTTACGGAATATACTATGATTTATTCTAACATAATTAAAGTCACACAGGTTTTGATTTTCACATATTTTTAATATAATTTATTTCATACTGTGTCGCATTTCCATGTTTACAGAAGAGATTTCTCCGATATCTGCTGGAGTTATGATACTCATAACAACCCTAGGTATATTAATAGCTATTACGGTACTGTATTGTTACTAAGCAACTTCGTATTGAACTTTCAAACAGATAATTTATAATGAAATTCATGATGGAGTAGAACATTTTATTTGTTATAACATTCATTTCCAATAAAACAATTTATTATATCGCTCATTTGCTGCAACAACGTCATAATTCGAAAATCTCGTTTTTTCAGGAGATGCATTTGAAGTTTTTAAAAAAAACTTGTATTACTTTTTGAAAACTATAACACAAAAAAAAGTTCAATCTGGTCAAGTAACATTTGGTTATGACGTGGACATGAGTTAATGACAGAAATGTACACCACAGAGTTTCCCCTTACCTCAGACTGACCCCAAGTTTTACTTATGACGTTCTTGCTCCTAAAATCAGTTTTGCAAGGCCACCTAACAAGCATTGTGACGTTATTGTTGATAACAAAGTGTTATTACTCAACGATTATCAAACAAATTTCTACTTGTGACACTATTATTTTTATCCATCAACTTAAAATAATAAAAGACAATATTGCAACCAAGTCCATAGGAATGAAATACCAATTAATACATGAATTACATATTTTATTTCTATATCAAAATACAAAATAATTATGTTAAGTACCTACAATTGCTCGTAAAATGATTTATAATATTTCGGTATATGGTTTTACTGTACTAATTTCAGGTCTTGTTTCTTGTTATTAGCTATAGTTGGTTTTTTTGTTAAATGCTTGAGTCAGTGTAATATTATCCTTCATCTTTTTCTTTCTAATGATATCTGCCACATTAAAGTTGTCATTCTCATAAGACATTTAAAAAAAGGGAAGTCGGTGATTCGTTTTCCACGCGGAGAACCTTCATTGTAGCAAGTTTTATCTGCGACATATTCAAGGGCCCCATTTCAGTCGCTAGAGCTTTAATATCGAAGAAATCTTCGAAGCACAGTTCCGTAATGTTGAATGACTTTCTTGTTATTTTAGCGGCTCGGATTGCAACAATGAATGATTCCGGCGTGTACATTGGGCTACCCTTCAGCTGTCGTTTCACTTGGCGCTCAATTAATGAGTGCGTTGAATCTCCCTCATTTTGTGTGTGGCCTTTGATCAGGTATATATCGGTTATGCTTTTTATGTTGAGATGAGATACAGCGTAGAGGTAAGAGTGCGACCATGAACTTATTTTTCTGCTGGCCCGCGCAATTATCGGAATAAAAAACGAAGTCTTTGTCATCTGAATCAGTTCGTTTATTAAAAACCGAAGAACGCACGAACCCAATTCGTTAATCCTTTTATGTCCAGTGGATTCATCCCAAACAAAACATTCACATTCGTTACTCTTCAGATCGTAAATTGTAAAATTAAATACATTTAGTTTAGACTTATAGTAAAACACAGACATCTCCCTTGGGAATTTGCATAACGGCTTGTAAGTCGTACACCGTGTAACGCTATTTTGGGGATAGCGGGCAGAAAGTTGGCGTGAAATTGCTCGGGCGCCAACGGTCGGATAGCAGGTTTGGAGATAGGGTGAAATATGAAGAACATAATTACAATAAAAGGTACAAGACAACTTTATTGTATGATAACTCGCTGTACAAAATAGTATGGTGGTTGCTGATGGGTAAAATAAGATGCTGGGTGTGTGAAATAGTCGAATTACTAGTTTTCGGAAAAACAACGCCGGGCGTTGCGACGGCGGTGATGTCGGCGGATGAACGGTAGATGCACGGATATCTAAAAATGTGGATAGAAATGTGTTCGGACGGTTTCGGTGCGACGGACGCTAGGCGTCGCGACGGCGGTGGGCAAGCGGTAGATACGGTGATCGTAAGGATCCGTATAGAAACGTATTCGGATGATTTTGGCGTAATCGACGCCAGGCGTTGCGACGCTGATGTCGCGTTGGTTCGGTATCTAACAGCAGTAATGACGGATAAGGTGTAGCTACGCGTTTCTGCAATAATCGGCAGATCGACGCCGACATCTCACAGACTCTAGGGCTTGTGTACCCCGGCTTACGCACTGGGGCGTCGCATATATATATATATATATATATATATATATATATATATATATATATATATATATATATATATATATATATATATAAATAAGAAAATTTAATATTATAATGTAACATGTATAAATTGTACTTGAATTTTAAAAAAATTAATAACAGTGAAAATGTATTAATAAATATAGAACTAGAACGTAATATTAAAAAAGTTAATATTCAAGGATTGTAAAGATTTTTAGAGACTTAATCAATTTTTAGGTTGTGATCGTGACAATCATAAATTGTAATTAGTTTAAATAATTGTAGAAAAAACAAAAATAAATAAGAATATTACTCAGCGTCATGAAGTATTATTTAGATGAACTAGACATCGTCGAATATTGTTAAACTTTTTGAAATTTAAAGTAAAAAAAAAAAAAAAAATTATACGTGTTCATTGAGCCAGAGAGATGGGACACATGAAGATTTTGTGGGTTGCCGGAAGTATGGTTAGAAATTTAGGAAATTGTTATATTCACATTTCACCTTGAATAATGTTACTAAATGTACAGCTATTCGATTTTAAAGAATTAAAATTAGACAAATTAGTTTGAAATACATTAGGTAATTCAAAAAACTTCTTTCAAGTTTGTGATATTGAAATAAACTGAGCTTTAACAGAAACATGTTCCAATACTCCTACATTATTTGCTTCATATCTATCACCAAATACATATTGAATGGCGGGTAAAAAGTGTCTGGATGTTTCTAAATTTTTAAGTCTAATATATTCAGAATCCGTTTTACAAAATATATCGCGAATACTCTCTATTTTATCAAGAATGTCAGATGATTTACAAGTTATACATAAGTTTTGAGTTGCAGTTTCGTGTAATATACTAGCTGGATATTGCATTAATTCAGTACATTTCTCAATTATTATTTGAACTTGTTTTCTTGGTAAAGATGAATTGCTGTAAAAGTACATTATAAATTCGTTCAAATTACGAATAAGGTTATCTTCAAATTCATTCCTATTAATGTGACTGATATTTTCGACACCAGTATTAGAAGATGTATTTATATTAGAAATTTCAGAAATTTCACATGAAGTAGATTCCTTTTTGGAAATATCCGTTTCAGAAATATGTTGTGATTTTAAATGTTTGTGAAATGAGTTAAGTGAGGTAAAGATTCGTTTGCAGTCATTTTCTAAACAATAAAATGAAATGTATTCTTTACAATCGTGAACAGTACGTAAATGAGACACAAGTTCTTGAATTGTGTCTCCACGAAAAAAATATACAAAACATTTAGGCATTATTATTTAAAAAACAGTAAATTGTAGAAAACTAAAAAATATTGAAAAACTAAAAACCCTTTAATCCGTTAACTCTTTTAGGATTAGCGGTACAGTGTATGTACCACTTTTTTCAAGCAAGCGCGCCATGGTGGTACGTAAATTGGACCACTTAGATAAATATTATTTCCATTCTTACTAGTAGGCTAGAAACTGTACCACCACCATAAATGTGTTTATGTGATTGTAAAGGTACGATGTGAATAACGTGCGTTTTATTGTAATGCACTTCATGCTTGTGTAAGCTTGTTATAAGGTCAATCACTTGGTTTTTCAGTGTACATTTATAAATTAATCGATTTTAATGAACATAGTTGGTTTTATCTTTAAACTTTTATATCAAGGAACACATTAGTTGTATAAAAAAAGACGGAGATACGGGTAAGTATAAAATTACGCATATTTTTTTAGTTTTGGACAAAAATACGGTGGTACGTTATATGTACCTCTATGTTTTAAAATATAGTTACATAGAATTATGTTTTGTAGAATAATGGACGAGGAATTGCCATTCTTTGTACAAGGTTGCTCAAAAGAACACTTTTTAGCAACCCAGTACGAAGATCTGCCCGTATATGAAGGTATACCCTCTGACCAAGAGTCAATTATTGATGACGATTTAGATGACACAGAATTGATCGCCGGTGTAGAATTGGACAATGATATACAATTAGAGGACAATAATTTAATTGAGGATTCTGACTCTGACGATTCTGAATCAAACATACCTCTGAGCCAACTTCGTTTGAAAATTATCGAATCGACTACTGACATGCCTCCAAAATGGGGTCATTGTTTCAATGTAGCTGCACCTCCTCAGTTTCTCGATTACTCAGGAGTTTCAGAAGTTGTGAAAGAAATTGAAGATCCTACTCCATACAAATTTTTTAATTTACTATTTTCCGACAACATTATTGAAAATTTAGTTTTCCAAACTAATTTATATGCGTCTCAGAAATATCAGGCTTCTGGGAAAAGATTTCAGTCAACTAATTTAATTGAAATGAAAGCATTCTTGGGGATAAATTTATTAATGGGGATTAAATCATTGCCCAGTTACAAGGATTATTGGAGTTCAAGTCCGGATTTACATGATGCGTACGTGAGTCAATTTATGCCAGTGAATAGATTTAGTTGGCTTCTAGGCAATATTCATTTAAATGACAATGCCCTTTTGCCAAATAGAAACGACGCTCAATATGACAAATTATACAAAGTTCGCCCCTTCTTAGACAAACTGGCAGAAAACTTCGAAAAGTGTCTCCATCCGAATCATTGTATGGCAATTGACGAGTCTATGATAAGGTTCAAGGGCAGAAGCTCACTAAAACAATATATGCCCAAAAAACCAATAAAAAGAGGCTATAAAATTTGGTCTTTGGCAGACAAATCCGGATATTTATATAGATTCGAAATATACACTGGTAAAGTCAACGACACTGTGGAGAAAAATCTAGGAGGGCGAGTTGTAAAAGATTTAGTGCGAGGACTTGAAGGAAAAAATCATCATTTGTATTTCGATAATTATTTCAACTCTTACAAGTTAATGTTGGAATTGAAAAATAAAAACATTCATGCATGTGGAACAATCAATTTTACTAGGAAAAATATTCCAGCTATGAAAGAAGACAAAAAATTATCCAGGGGTGAGTTTGATTGGAAAATAAGCAATACTGGATTATCTATGTATAAATGGAAAGATAAAAGATCAGTCCACTTATTATCAAACTTTCATGATCCTAAGGATACGTCGACTGTACGCCGGCGAGAAAGAAATGGAGAAGTGATTGAAGTGCCATGTCCTAAAGTTTTAATTGATTATAATGCGAATATGAATTTTGTTGACAAGTTCGACCAATTGAAAGCATCTTACGAAATAAACCGTAAGAGCCATAAATGGTGGCATCGCATTTTTTTTCATTTCTTAGACGTATGTGTTTGCAACTCATTCATACTGTATAAGTTACAACACGGAAATATTATTTCACAAAAAGATTTCCGTAGACGGGTAATCGATGGGTTGTTATCAGAAAAATTAATATCATTGAGACAAAAAACTGATAATGGTCCGTCCTTGACTCTCAAGAAACACAAGCCGACGGTACCTGCTGAAGTAAGATTGCAGAGTTCAGCTCATCAGCCAATTCGTAGTACAAGAAAACGCTGTGCCAATTGTAGCACAAAAAAGAAACAAGTGCGTACTGAGTGGATATGTTCTGTATGCAATTTACCACTCTGCTTGTCAAAGAGCAAAACTTGTTTCCAAGATTTTCATTCAAAGTCATAGTGGTACAAACTATGTACCACCCCCCCAGGACACCGTGGAGCCGTTGAAGATGTTTAATTAAATTTATCTTATATTAACACAATGTACTTTTTGTCATTAAATATTTTTTTTTCTAAAATAATGTATTTTATTTTTCCGTGACGCACAGGTAAAAAATGTGGTAAATTTTCTGAGACTGAAAGAGTTAAATAATTATTTAAATCTGATACGATTTGTGAAATTGCAGGATATTCAACATCAAAATTAGTTTTTATATCATAAATACATATACAATTGGATAAATATCCATACTTGTTTTTGTAATAAAATAGAATCCCACCGGTGTCACCAATGTAATAAAATAGAATCCCACCGGTGTCACCAATGTAATAGAATAAAGAATCAAACTGTGTTGTTTTTTTTTAAATTAAATTAAAATTTTGAATTTATAATGAAAATATTTGATTATAAAATTTTAAGACGTTATAATCGGACTATGGGTTCGTAGCCCGGGGTTTTATTGAAAAGACGTTTAATCTTACAAACTAAGATTTATTCTAGAGATGCGCATTTTCGACCCGAACCCGAAACCCGACCCGATCCGACCCGAACCACCGTCGGGTTTCGGGTCACGTTTGTGATCAAGATAAATAGTTCGGGTCGGGTTCGGGTCGAGCTGGTTCAGTTCGGGTTGGTTACAGTTCGGGTCGGGCTGGTTCATTTCGGGTTTGGGTCGGGTTGATTCAGTTCGGGTCGGGTCGGGTTCGGGTCAGAAACCGTTCGGGTCGGGTTGGTTCAGTTCAGGTCGGGTTGGTTCAGTTCGGGTCGGGTTGGTTCAGTTCGGGTCAGGAACCGGTCGGGTCGGGATGGTTCAGTACGGGTTGTGTCGGGTTCGGGTTCGGGTCGGGTTCGGCTCGGGTTCGGCTCGGGTTCGGCTCTGGTTTAGCTCGGGTCGGGTTGGTTCATCTCGGTTTACTTTTACTTGTAATCGTGCCGACGGCCAACCGCTAGTTCATAGGATACCATTTACCATAATTTATTTTTTTATTTCTACTAACGGAAGATGACTGAAAAGTTTTAAGCTACACTTTTCGTATACATATATTATATTCTAAAAAATTATACAACTGTCAATGTCCATTCAAAATACATATGTAAATACAACTACTTTGTATTATTACGCAAAGGTCGGAAAATACGAAACATACATATTAAGTGCAAGCTTACATATTTATTTTTTGAGAAAATCAAATATTGCATATGCTAAATAATATGAGTATGTACATGTACCTACATATTTTCCGAATTTTATACAACTGGTAATTTTAAAATGTGACTTCAAAGAAATACAGTCGTGCGTACCGTACTTTGTTGAAGAAGAGATTATAGTATTTTTTTATGTTAAGCCAAAGCCAGATGACCACTTAGAATGATATGTGTAATTTTTGATTACCAGGTATTTATTTTCCTTTTATCAAAGAATTTTCCCATTCCCATGTAAATCTTAGTTTGAATATTGCAATTTTGTGTAATTCCTGTTTTTATTCTGTAGTTTTGAATTATATTAATTTTAATCAGTGAATTAACATAGTATCAAACCTAACTAAATGCTCTGGTTCAGCGGTTCCCAAACTTTTTTCTTCGTGACCCAGTACCTAAAATTTTTTATGGGTTATTGTTAAAATGAAAGAAGATAAACAATGGATCATTTTATTAATGGTAAAGTAACTCTAACAAAGATTGCACGAAAACAAAGTTACAAAGAATAATGAATAAGTACTAGTTTTTTTATAATTAAAATCTAAATAATTTAAGTTTGTGTTCTCTCACAAGTAGCGGCATTGTGGGACGTTATTTGTTTTTAATAGTTTCTTCCTAGAATAGCTTGATATATTCCCAGAAAAAATCAGAAAAACCATTATATTTAATTTTGACAAAATAAAAAAATAATCAATTAGTAGGCTGTGGCATGACAACAGTCGTTGATAGACATCAAGCATTATATTCTGTCATTTGTGTCGTAAAAAATATTGAAAAGGGCTAATCTGCCTGATAAAGGACTATGGTGAAACTGATATTTTCGTGCCCGATATTTTCTAGTTTTACTCGTATTATAGAATTTACCCAATCCCAGATAATTTCTACCTCCATTTGGTTTAAATTTTGTATAATTTCTCATTATACTTCGTTTCGGAATGAGCTGGAGTAATAAATCAAAATTTACAAGAATAGTGTTGGATTGTCAAGGATGCGGCAAATAAATCCGCTAGAAAAATTAGATATAACCGTTGAGTGAATAATGTATGTAGTGTAATATATATTATTCACTCAACGATATAGGTAACTTTACTAAAGTGCTCATAGAATGCTGCACGCTTTGTACCTGGAACAAAATTTACTTCTCTAACAATAGCTAACAACAGAAAGACCTCAATAAACCTTTCGATAATCCCTTCTGAAAACTTGCATAGCCGTAGAGAGAAGTTTTCGGAGGGATTTGTTTATGTATTTACATATGCTTATTATCCAAAAATAAAAGTTCTCTATCAGCATTTATATTTATTTCAATATAATGGGAATTCAGCTGATCTCGGAAAATTAATCGAGAACTGAAATGGTAGATCGAATTCAGTCTTTTCAACTATCCCTTCGCAAACAATTACTGTAGCGCCACTGGAATATGTTCGAAGAACTAGTTTATTAGTGCAGCACATTTTAAAGAGAAATATAGTTTGTTTTTAAAAAGCAGAAAATAAAATATTAAATGGCAATGTTGAGGATAATGTTGATTTGGATTCAAGCTAAATTTAAATACGTCCTTGCTGTAACTTCTTGCTAGGTTGAACGTACATTTTCCTTTCAAACTCATTTATACTGATAGAAGGCATAATTTTATAATTATAATTATAATATTTACTCAAATAGACTAATTGAAATATATATTAATAATAATTAATCATTACCTCCAGACAAACAAAGTATTGTTTTAATTCGGGTCGGGTTAGAGTTGAGTTCGGGTTCGGGTCGGGTTCGGGTTCGGGTCGGTTTCGGGTTCGGGGCGGGTTCGGGTCGGGTCGGGTTCGGGTCGGGTTGGTTCAGTTCGGGTCGGGTTGGTTCAGTTCAGGTCGGGTTGGTTCAGTTCGGGTTGGGTTGGTTCAGTTCGGGTCGGGTTGGTTCAGTTCGGGTCGGGTCGGGTTCGGGTCTGATTCTGTTCAGGTCGGGTCGGGTTCGGGTCAGTTCGGGTCAGGTACCGGTCGGGTCGGGTCGGGTTGGGATGGTTCATTGTCGGGAACCGTTCGGGTCGGGTTTCATTTTTACTAAAAATGCGCATCTCTAATTTATTCTAACACACTCAACAACACTGTCTACATAAAGTAATATAACAAAATAAATTTAAAATTACTTACAATTAAGGTATTTGTCTTGCATAGGACTGGCACTTGAGAATTTTTAAAATAAAATTTAAATAGGATTACTGAAAGAGTATATGATGCGAATATTTTTTCATGAGCGCTGGAGATGCGCTTATAAAAGGTTTGAAGCGGGAGTGGGGGGCCACTCTCCTAGAAAAAGATTTCTTCTTAATCTTTAATTTAAATATTAAATTTTTACTGGGTTGTTACATTACCCGTTCCTTTAAGAAAGAGTGATACTCTCAAGTGTCATTACTTTCCACAATATTAAAAGGAATATATATATATATATATATATATATATATATATATATATATATATATATAATTAATATGATATATGAACAAATATCAATATCCACACTGCACTTCCCACGTAAAAGTTCCTAGCATATCAGATGTTCCAAACTTAAGTCCCTGTGCGCTCAACACTTGTGGAAGATGAGGTGATCTACATCATCTGTAACATAGTTTTAAATTTTTTAAACAGAACAGTTCTAAAATACATATATTTATAAAAATGAAATAAATTATGAATGTACATAACTTATGAATTTCCTGGGTTATTTTCTGTTCAATGAGTTGCACCTCTAATTTCGGGGTAAATATTACTAGGGTTTCCGGGGGCTGTCGCCGTCTCTACGTTGTTGGCTGAAGAATTGGTCATCTTCTGTTCCTTCAAAAAGTTTCGGTGGAGGAGCCAAGTTGTTAAAGTACCCCACATACTTGTGATGAGGTACCAGCCACATCCAATGGTTTGATAAATGGTAACAGCTCGAAGTCCTACCCCGCATATATATTTTATAAGAAGTATAACATAATAAAATCCAATTATTCCGCTTATAAATATGCCAATATCTGTAAACCATCCCCATAATTGTCGAAACGTAGATCTAGCCATATTCTTTAATTATTCTTTATCGAAAAGATTTAAGGTAGTATAACCTTGGTTATCAGTATCATGTCCTGCTATTTTTCGGCTTATTATGTTTTCAATATTTTTCCTTTCCATGCCAAACAATAAGTTTCGCTGCACTTTATTAATTTCTTCTAGCTTATATATACCTTCTGATCCTATTGTTCGAATTGGAGAGAATTAGAATTTTGGTTCTTCTTCAACACGTAGAACTTCTGGAGTGGTTTTGAGAATGGGTTGCGGAATAAATCCGATAAACTGTATCAATATACAAATTTTCAAAAGATTTCTTGAAGCTTTGTTCAACGTAAAGAAATTTACTATTTACATACATCATCATATCTGTATTTTGGACGAGCAAAGGTATTGTTGGAAACATATGACTAGATTTTCCTAATAAAACGATTAATTTTGGGTGTTCAGTTTTTAAGTTTTCAATAGAGTGACTGAATATTTTCCCACGTTGTTCGACGACTAAGTATAGTTCATCCAGGGATCATGTTCCGAAGACTCGTTATCGTTTTATTATGGGTTCACAATAGCTAAAACCGCAATGCCAAAATATTTCAGTCCGTACAGTCGACCAGTTCAGTATTTGCAATGCTGGTATATATTTTACGCCCAGTATTCGACTGTAGACCAAGACTGCACTTTTCAGATTTTCTAAACCGATTACCAGGGCTGTATTTGCTAATATTTAAAATTTTAATGCGTTAATCTTTTGAACTTAGAATTTCCCTAATTTTCTTATAGCTTATTATAAGGTCTGTGAACTTGTCTCCAAAGGATTATAAAACCGTTATTTGTGGCTATGTAGGTATATAAATAGGTGGTGAGATTAATTATTTTCACTTGTCATTTGTACCTCCTAACTAGTGTACGAAGGCTGAAAGTGTTTTTTGTCTTGTTAAATTAAATTCAACAGTCAACAACGTTAACAATGTTTCGCCCGTGGGAAGAAAACGAAGAATTAGAAAGTGCTAGTAAAAGTGTATTACCATCGCCTAATATATTTAAACCTTTTTTGCATGAACATGGACAACAAATCGTGTTGAATGTTTACAATGGACTTTTGGAGAGATGTGAAGAATCAGTTGCTCTTAAGAAAACTTGCCAACTAACAAAGCTATGTGATAAAACTGTTAAAAAAATTATCAGAATAGGTGGTCCGGTACCTAAAAGAGTTCGAAAAGATTCAGATACTGACAAAATAGATGATTTTACGAAACAATATATAGTACGAACAATACATAATTCTTATGCTAATTATATTGTTCACACATTATCACTTTTACATACAACGTTAAGAAAAGATATTTCTTTTGTACCTTCTCGATCATGCCTACATCAGTGTTTAAAGAAAATGGGTTTTGTTTACAAAAAATTAGATCAAAGACAAGCAGTAATAGAACAACCGCGAATAGTTGAGTTACGGCACAAATATTTAAATAAAATTAAATCGTACCGCGAAGCAGGGAAAAATATTGTCTATCTAGATGAAACATGGTATGACACGCATGATGTTTTTGAGAAAGGATGGGTTAATGATAAAGGTAAATGTTCGCTAAATGCACCTGTATCGAAGGGACGACGGATAATTATTTTACACGCTGGTGACGAGAACGGCTGGATTAAAAATGGACTTTTGTTATCAGCAAAAGATTTCAAAACATCTTTTGCAGACTATCATGAAAATATGTCGGCTGAACTCTTCGAACGTTGGTTTGAAAATAATTTACTTCTTAATATTGCACCAAATTCAGTAATAGTCATGGATAATGCCACCTACCATTCGCGACAAGAGAATAAAATTCCGACGACAGCAATAAGAAAGGCTGAAATAATAGATTTTTTAGTAAAGAAAAATATGCCAATACCAGAAAGGGCAACAAAAAATGATTTACTTAAAATTATAAAAGAGCAGAATTTTGATAAGTCTTACGTTATAGACAATATGGCACAACAGGCAGGGCATAAAATATTACGTTTACCACCTTATTATTGCATATTCAATCCGATTGAGTTAATTTGGAGCCAACTAAAAAAAAATCTGATGTGGCCAGCACAATACCTTCCGTTAATCCTGTGTATTATGTACAAATTCCATACATAAATTTTCTTGCAAAAGATTATAAATTTTTGGTATTATGTGATTCCCTTTCTCGGCAACTGTATTCCATACTCCTGATAACAAAAAAACCACATGAAATAATTCTGTGTTTGGGTATGATGGACCAAAGCACATTAATAAAAATCTTAAAAATAACCTAACAATCGATAATGCAGTAGCTCCAAGAATCTATGGACTCAACAAAACCAATACATACTACACGATCCCATATATAAAAGACTTATCACACAATATCAGGAAAACAATAACACAATATTTACCGGTTAACATTACTTTCAAACAACAAAAAACAGTCGGTCAATTATTTAGCAATACAAAACATCCAACACATGTAATGAACCGTTCTAACATTGTATACAAAATCCCTTGCCAAGACTGTGAAAATGTATATATCGGACAAACAAAAAGATATTTAAAAACTCGACTTTCCGAACACGAAAGGAACTCTAAAAAAACTACTAATACGGCAATATGTGCTTTGGTCCATCATACCCAAACACAGAATCACACTTTCAATTTTCAAGAAACAAAAATCTTAAAACAAGAGAAAAATTTAAACAAACGTCTCACAATAGAAATGTTAGAAATCCTAAAACATAAAAACTCCATAAATGCACAGACCGACATCCAACATTTAAGTGTTATTTACAAAGGAATTTTAGACAAACATTATAAAAACATTTTAAAATAAAACCATTAAGAAAGGATAATAAGAATATAAAGTTTAAAATAACCAAAGATAATATTAAAAATAAAAAAAATAAAAATAACAAAAAATAAAAGAATAACTTAAGGGTAAAAAGAACTGTTAAAATATAAATTAAAATAAAACAAGTTTAAACTAATTATTTCCCCCTAATTTTTACACCCAGGTCATCGAACTGCGTAGATCCAGAGACATCTTGCAATTTTGCCTGCAACATGTATTAGTTTAATGAATAGTTTACTGATGTATGCACGCTTTTATTTTACCACTTTGACACTTTTGACGACATATTCATCCTATTTTATTTTAATTTTTCGTTTGTAATGAATTGTTTTTTACCAACTACACTTTAACTGTAAGTAACTTTTATAATTTTGTAAAAACATTTTCTTGAATTGTAATATATGAATAAAATGTATTCCAGAACCCTGAAGAAGGTTCAATGGGAACCGAAACGTCGGCATGTTAGAAAAATCATAATAAACATTGTTCACCAGACTGAAACTCCAATTATTTACCTAATCTTTAAAATAAAATTTAAATAGGATTACTGAAAGAGTATATGATGCGAATCTTTTTTCATGAGCGCTGGAGATGCGCTTATAAAAGGTTTGAAGCGGGAGTGGGGGACCACTCTCATAGAAAAAGATTTCTTCTTGATCTTTAATTTAAATATTCAATTTTTACTGGGTTGTTACATTTTGATTCCTCTGGATACTCTGCAATCAATGAAAAACAGATTTTGAAGCAAACGACCAGAGCTTCTAGCGGAGCGGAAACTTTGTATCTGTGATCATCTATGACCACATAACATCCTTCAATTCCTCCTAGTGGGCCAATTATTGCAAAAAAGGGTTGCAAAGTCAGTCCAAAATTTCTTAGCTGTTTTTTCCTTTCTTCGATTTTTTGATGAATTTCAGCAGAGTTCTATAAATAATAAGTTACAAGAAAAAACTAAAAAATGTATATAGTCTGTTCATTTTTAAGTGGCTACCATTGCGATCTCGAAAACTAGAAGAGATACAAAGTTGGTTAAATTATCAAAAAATCTCTATTTCACGTAGGTATTTCAAAGATATACTGAAAAAAGAAATTCAACCAGTGGTTCTCAATATATGGATACCAACTTTTTTTATTTTAAATAGAAACATATATTTTTTATTTGCTCATTCAATAGAGCTCTTTATTCTGAATCCAACGATTTAAAATTTTCATACCCTTACATAACAAAATTTTTGAAAAAAAAAATAATAAAGTTTTGAATTACTTCCCCTTAAATATGATATTAATTAGACTGCCATGAATGAAAAAAGTGAATATTTTGTTTATTGCTACTTCTTTCAAATGAGAAATTGTTCTTCATATCATTTTTAATATCTAAAAATGGATCAATTCACACATGACGAAAAGGTAGATATGTTCGAAATGGAGAATTCAGTTATGTATTAATAAAAATGGAGATAATTTTGAGCAGTTTTTATAAACACTAAATCATTTAATTGAAAATAAAGTTTTTTTTAAATATGTTCACTTTTTTCATTCATGGCACTCTAATTAATATCATATTTAGGAAAAATTAATTAAAAACTTTATTAATTTTTTTTTTCGAAAATTTTGTTATGTAAGGGTATGGAAATTTTATATCGTTGGATTCAGAATAAAGAGCTCTATTGAATGAGCAAATAAAAAATATGTTTCTATTTAAAATAAAAAAGTTGGTACCCATATTTTGAGAACCATTGGTTGAATTTCTTTTTTCAGTTTATCATTGAAATACCTATGTGAAATAGAGATTCTTTGCTAATTTAACCAACTTCGTATCTCTTCTAGTTCTCGAGATCGCAATGGTAGCCACTTAAAAATGAACACCCTGTATATGCATCGTATTACTCTAACATCCTTTTATACATCCATACAACGAAGAAACATTCCCATTGCACTTTAAACCCTAAATAATAGAAACGTCTGAATTCTCACCAAAATATCATACTATTAAAATATATGAAATAAATCATTCATGTGTAGTTCCAGAATAGCACAAATACTTAGTTTTTTATTATTATTTGAAGTGAATTGAATATACCTCATTTTGTTAATTTATTTTAATAGTTAAATAAAAAATATATGTAAATTATTGACAATATATAATGAATGTAAAACGTATTTCCAGGAAATATATATATATATATATATATATATATATATATATATATATATATATATATATATATATATATATATATGTATTAATAAAAATGGAGATAATTTTGAGCAGTTTTTATAAACACTAAATCATTTAATTGAAAATAAAGTATATATATATATATATATATATATATATATATATATATATATATATATATATATATATATATATATATATATATATATATACCGTGTGTCCCAGCGTTTGGTTGGCATAGGCGTTTAACATGGAAAAACAATTTTTTCTAAATAAAAAGTGTCTGGCTAACAACTAAGCTACCATATTGCATAGGATAATACTACGCCCATTTCTACATCTTATTTAATACAGATTACCTCATTATAATAGCATAATTTAACAAAATTAGCAAAAATAATTCCATATTTTCTGTATGTTGTTTTTATTACCTACTACAAACATAAATAGCTGCATGTTGTCATGGTACTGTAGTAACGTTTCGAAGTACGGATCCAAAGATTCTAAGTTCAAACCTCCACTAGGTTTAATTATTTTTTTTATTTTTTTTTTCTTCGTTTTTTCATATTAATATAAAATTATTATTGTTTAGATATCATGTATTAGACAATTAAATGTAATAACACAAATTAATAAGAAAACCAATAAATCAAATTTATTAATAAATTAATATCTAGCTAGTTGCTAAGCAACAATAAAAAATTGTTGTTTGTGTGCTATTGTTTTAAGTATTTTAATCTGTCATTTCATCATGAATACTTTAAGTGTCAATGACCGTGTAAATATTATTAAATTGTATTATGGGGGGCGAAGTACAAGACAAATTTCTGAGTACTTCGCGGGAATGAATCCTGAATGGTTTCCATCGGCGGAAACAATCAGAAAAATAATTGTAAAATTTGAGAAAACCGCTTGTGCAGCAAATTTATCAAGGCATAATCATGGGGAAAACGTTAACATGCAACGGGATATGAATGCAGAGAGAGAAGAAAATATTTTGGCAATGGTTACATTAAATCCTTCCGTGAGTGTACGAAAATTGGCTGCTGAATCTGGCTGCAGTAAATCCGACGTACACAGAATATTAAAAAAACATAAATACAAATCATACAAAATTCAATGTCATCAAACACTGGAATACGGGGATGAAGAAAAAAGACAAACATTTTGCGAAATTATGTTTAATTTATGTAATAATAATATGAACGTGTTACGCCGTACGTGTTTCACAGATGAGAGTAGTTTCGGCTTGAAAGAGGAACCGAATGTTCAGAATGACAGGATTTGGAGCAAAAAAAATCCAAGAATACAAAAACTTTCAAGAACACAGTACCCACAAAAATTAAATGTATGGGCAGGTATTCTGGGAAAACATATTATTGGGCCTTATTTTATAGAGGGTAATTTAACTGGCGAAAAATATTTAGAATTATTAATAAATGAAATTGGGCCCAGAATTGTAGAAATTAATGAAAATTTCGATGAAATTATTTTTCAACACGATGGGTGTCCTGCACATAATATGCATATTGTAAAAGAGTATCTTAATGAAGTCTTTCCTAATTCTTGGATTGGAAGAGGCGGACCAATAAACTGGCCACCAAGATCACCTGACTTGACACCCCTCGATTTTTTTCTTTGGGGATATTTAAAAAGTGAAATTTATAGACATGATAAAGAATATGAAAATTTAGATCAGCTAAAAGAAAGTATTTTGGAAGCTTGTGAACGCCTTTCAGCGGTTCAGTTAGCTAAAGTAAGAAGAGAATTTTATGACAGATTGGGATATTGCTTGGCCCAAAATGGTGGCCATTTCGAATATTTGTTGTAAATTTTGATAATCATTCATTTGTTAGTAAGTTGCTTATCTTCATTTTAGCATAGGTTTTGTGTTCCATTGTTTTAGCTAGATTGATTATTTATTAGCTCATTTAAATTAAATTTATTGTTACTGTGTTCATAAAATTCATTTGCTGTGTTCCTTATGAATAGTACTAAGTTAGTTAATTTCCAAATACAATTTTTTTTCTTGTTCTGATGATTTATTTAGTTTATTTTTGCTTTCGATATTGGTTTAATCGCTAATAAATTTGATTTATTGGTTTTTTATTTCTTATTAATTTGTGTTATTACATTTAATTGTCTAATACATGATATCTAAACAATAATAATTTTATATTAATATGAAAAAACGAAGAAAAAAATAATAATAAAAAAAAAATAATCCTAGTGGAGGTTTGAACTTAGAATCTTTGGATGCGTACTTCGAAACGTTACCACTGGACCATGACAATATGCATCTATTTATGTTTGTAGTAGGGAATAAAAACAACATACAAAAAATGTGAAACTATTTTTGCTAATTTTGCTAAATTACGCTATTATAATGAAGTAATCTGTATTAAATAAGATGTAGAAATGGGCGCAGTATTATCCTATGCAATATGGTAGCTTAGTTGTTAGCCAGACACTTTTTATTTTGAAAAAATTGTTTTTCCATGTTAAACGCCTATGCAACCAAATGCTGGGACACACGGTATATATATAATGTAAAATAGGCTTACCAGTATATGTAGAACAAAAGAATTTTGAACTCAGCTCTTCTTTTTATTTTTGCTCCGTAATTTTGTACGCGGAAAAATATATGGGAGTTGCGTAATTGCCAATATATTTATATCTACAGATGATTAAAATTAGTATTAAGTTCTCTTATATTTCTTATAAAAGTATTACGATACCTTCACATTCATCGGGTAGAGATATTTTATTTTTTGCGGCAAATAAATTAATTGCTCGTGCATATTTTGGCCACTTTTCATACAGGCAATTTTCTTTGTCTTTATAATTTTGAAGAAAATCCCGAATGAACTAGAAAAGAATTATATATCCATTTAAAAAATATATTGAAAGTTGAAACTATATATTTTTACAAAAGTATATCCACTGGGTTGCTGCAGTGCAGGAAAATGTTTGATGTACTCATGTACTTTTATACTGTTTAATATTTTTTTTCGAGACATTAATGTTAATTCCCAGCATTTATTAACTTTGTCCCAGGGTTCAATTGATGTTTTTAAAAATGTCAAGTATCCGTCTAATGCGGAGTCTTGCTCACCATCAGCAGTCTGATTTTCATTGTTAGAAATTGTATTCACCAATAAGAAAATACATAAATAAAAAATACAGTATGCTGCAATCTGTAATTTTTTACCTGAAGTTTCAGATACATCTAATTTTGTTCTAATTTTTCTCGTAACATTCACATATCTAGACCATAGTTTTCCTCTGGCTAATAGTTGTGGTGATGTCTTTTTTGGCTTATATGGTATAAAATAGGTATCAGATTTTTCTGTCGAAAATAATGTCACAATTTCTTCCGCAACTTTCACAAACGTATGTGAAGGAATTCTTAAAAAAATATATACTTATATTAATTTTTTACTAACGCCCCATATTCTCATTTAAATACCTGCTATTGGGAAATATTTTCAGTAAATGATCAACAACCACGGCTGATATTATTTTTCTGCAAGAATTGTCAATATTAGTTTTTGATAAAACAATTCTTCCGTCATAACTGTTTTGAAAAACAAATTCCAGTCCCTATGAAATATAACGCAAATAATTACTGAATAATTATTTAATTGATTAACTAACGTCCGGAAAAATATCTGAAACTTTCTGCACTGGCGGAGATACTACTGCTGGAGAAGGCGGTGGCGGTGGTGGCATTAATTCACCTGATAGGTTTAAAAGTTTGACGTTGTCCTCATTGATCTCAAATAGCAACTCATTTAAATCTGTCTCAGTTACAGATGCGGTACTATCAGTGCTATTGGAATTTAGTTCTTCTGAGTTACCCTATAAATATAACTTCGATTAGATTTTAGGTTGATATATAGCATAGACAGTTCTTTAATGAAATCATACATGGACTGCACTTTCAGGTCTCGGTGCAGTTGCTCGTTTCGCATGAACCACGGTGCGTCGGTGATCATACGTAGTAATTTGTTTTTAATTACTTGTCGTCGTTTGATCTGTGCTGTTCCTACGTATCCCCATACAGGAGCTGCGTACGTTAGCACTGGTCGTATCAAAGCTTTGTACAGAAGGAGTTTGTTCTGTAGTGATAAACGGCTTCTTCTATTTATTAGCCCGTAAATGGAACTCGTCACGGCAGAGGCTTGGGCAACTGTACGCTGAGTGTTTTCGACCCAGTTTAAACGTTTATCCATGGTGACACCCAGATATTTAGTCGACTGTCGCCATGGGATTTCTTCGTTGAACATCTTAATGTTTTCTTCTGGCTGGATGCGTCGTTTGGTAAAAAATATCGCAGCGCTTTTGGATGCGTTAACATCGATTCTCCATTTGCTGAACCAGTCTTCCATCCGGTCAGCGGCTGTTTGGAGGCGTCTGCTGATGCATTTCGCTTGCGTTGATCTGGCAAGTACGGCAGTATCGTCTGCATACTGAGCCAGGAGCGTATTTTCTTCTTGCGGGAAGTCATGCGTGAAGATTGAGAACAGTAGTGGAGAAAGCAGGCTTCCTTGTGGGGTACCGGCGGTAGTGGACTTCATTGATGATTTTTGTTCTCCAATCTTCAAGCAGAATTTTCTGTTTTCTAGATAGCTGCGTAGAATATGGACGAGCCATCTTGGAGCGTTCAATTGTAGTAGTTTGTGGAGGATCCCCTCGTGCCACACTTTATCAAAGGCCTTCGCGATGTCGAGGAATATTGCGCCCTTGGCCTGGCGGCGATTAAATCCTTGGGTGATGTATTCTGTCACTCTGAGTAGCTGGTGGTTCGTGCTATGCTTGGCACGAAAGCCATGTTGGTGGTCCGGTAGGAAGTGCTCATCATCTGCCCACTTTTGTAAGCGTATGAGTAGAATTTTTTCGAGCAGCTTGCCAACTGTCGATAGTAAACTAATCGGACGATAGTTTTGCGGGAATGTTTGATTTTGTCCTGGTTTGGGAATAACCACAACATCAGCTATCTTCCAGTTTGAAGGAAAGTGACGAAGTCGTATAGCGGCGTCCTTTACGGCCGAGAAGTTTCAGTGCTCTAATTGGAATGCCATCCGGGCCAGGCGCTTTGCGAGCATTGAGTTTGTCGATGATTTCTGCTAGTTCTCGTAGAGAAGTAAACTTAGGAATTGAATTGTCTGGTTCCTGAAGACGTTGTTGGACTGAGAACTCGATTTCCTCTACTTCATCCAGGTCACAGTGAGTAAATGAAGGGCTAAATTGTAGCTCGAGGCGATCAGCAAAAGCTTCTGCCTTTTCTTCGTCGCTGTATACAATTCCAGCGTGTCCGTGGATAGGTGGAATTTTTTGTTTCTTCTGGCGTAATGCCCTGGTCATTTTCTAGATATATCTATCTTGTGTGCACAGAGTTTCTAATTTCTCTTGCCATCGTTGATTATTATGTTCTTTAAGAGCGATTCTTATCTCTGCTTTCAGTCTATTAAAAGTCGCTCTTGCCACAACGTCTGTGTGTCGTTGCCACGCTCTTCTTGCCCTGTTTTTCTCTCGAATGAGGGAGCGAATTTCGTCGGGAATTTCATATCTCGCTGTCGGGATACTTGTTTCTTTTGTGGCCGTTTGGAGGGCCGCAGTAGCTGTATCCGTGAATGCTTTCACAGCTTCTTCAAGTTCTTCGCTGTTGGTTATTTTCTGGGCGCACGAAACCGTAGCTTCCATGGTTTCAGTGAATCGTGGCCAGCATGTTTTCGTCCTTTTTGTTATGTCTAGGGCGTCGTTCCCGCCGTTGATCCAGGCGATCACTGGGTCGTGATCTGAGCTAGTGCCGTGAATAGTAGCTAGCTCAATTTCTTCTCTTACGTCCTTTGCAATAAGAATATCAAGCGTGTCCGGCCTATAGCCAGAGTGTGGGAAAAACGTTGGATCAACGGTCCCATGGACAGCTAAGTTGTTTGTTGTTGCATATTCAAATAGCTTCCGGCCGTTTGGGTTGATGGATCTACTATTCCACGCCGGATGTTTACAGTTAAAATCGCCTGCAAGAATCGTCGGTTGTGGAGATGTGAGCAGTAGATCCATATCTGCTTCAAGAAGAGGCTTCCTAGGACTTTTATAAATTGAGGTGTATCGTAGTGGTCCTGAGTTGGTATTCACGACGACGGAGTTCGCCTCTATGTTCAACGTGTTGCATGGTCCGGCGTCGTAGTGATCAATGTTTGACCTTATATAGATGGCTGTGCCGCCGCCGCGGCAATTGCTGCGGTCAGCTCTATATAACGAAAAGTTTGGAATTTTGGGGTTAAGACACGCCCGCAGATGTGTCTCGCAGACCAGTAGGATATCAATGTTATGAGTATCTATGAATACTCTGGCTTCGTCGCGGGCTCCAGTGAGTCCTTCCGCGTTCCAAAACGCGATCTTCAATGCTGATGGTTTGGTTTTGTTATTCATTTTTGAATAATTTCGCTATCTGGAGGATGGTCTCAAGTTTTTCAAATTGAGATTCAGCGCTAATTAATTTTTTTGGCTGCTTCAGTCACTGATTCTGTCAACTTATCCATGTTGAACGATGACATTAGTGACAGCAGAACGTTTGAATCGCCGGCGGGTGAGGTGGCTGCGGCCACAGGCGAAGTTCTTGGTGCGGTCCTCGGTGCTGGTCTTCCTTGAGTGGTGATGGGAGCTGGCGGTGGTGGAGTGGGCGTGTCTTTGATGGCTGTTGAGAACGACCGCCCTTCCACGATCTTCCGGGCTGCTGATTTCATTGGCTGTGGCTTCGGCCATTGTGGGCAGCCACGGTAATTGGCTGGGTGCAGGCCTTTGCAGTTGGCGCACCTAGCTTTTTCTGAGCGCGGTTTTTGGCAGACGTGGGAGAAGTGCCCCTCCCCACAGCTTATGCATCTCGGGTCAGCGCGGCACCAGCGGGCAGAATGAGCGAAGCCCTGGCAGCGGTAGCATTGACCGATTTCTCGTCGTCTCTTTTGTGGTTTGATGGTCACTATTCGGTTAATGATTGATTTTTGCTCAAAAATATTCACTCCTTCGGGTTTGCTCAGTTGCACAAGCATCATAGGCAATTCTCTCTTGGTTCGCAGGGATTTCATCCGTTTAACCGTTTGTACTGGTAGGTTTAATTTGGTTAAATCTTCAAATACGTCTTCCTCGCTAGTACCCTCCGGGATACCCCTAATAACCGCGTTCACTAATTTGTCTTCGGGTAGAGCGTAGGTGTGGTATGGCACGTTGATAGCGTCGAGCCTCTTGGTGGCAGTACGAAATGAGTCCGCACTATCCGTTTTCACTTCGATTTTTCGCGGATTTGATACCGACGCCGACTGTCTTTAATTGCTGTTGGATGTCCGTCCATCCTTGTTTGGTGCGAATATGAATGGGCGGCACTTTTGTTTTCTTCGGGGCGACGGGCTCGCTGTTTGTTGCGGTCTCGGTCACGGGGACGGAACTGTTGGTGATGTCGCCTACGGCACTGGCACTACCACTATCCACTAAACCTGTTTTTGCATATGACAGGTTGTGTTACGTCGTCTTTGGAGTCCAATTTTCTTTTGTTTGAGTTGGCTGCACGCTTACTAGGCTTATGAGCTGTTTCAGTCGGCTTTGGCTGGCTCGCAGGCGAAAATAAGTTCGCAAATTCTGAGCGCAATTGCATAATTTCACGTTTTAGGTCGTCGATGGTGCGGGAGGCAGATGCGAGAGCTTTCTCGCTTTGAGAAAGCTTGGACGTAAGCACTTTGTTTTGCTCCTTGATAGAATCCATTTTGAAACACTATATAGTCCAGGAAAACTCACTAAGCTAACTAAACTCACTACTCTCGACGTGGATGCGGCCATGCACGTCGCGACGCAGGTCGACGCACTCCACGGAGTTTGGCGCGGAACGACGTTTGCTGGAGCTACACCCCTGTGTCGGGGGTCCGACAGGCGCCCAAGAGCGATCTGTCCCTCCTAGTAGTCCAGCAAAGGAACGCGACACGTAGTTTCACTGTGTGCAACACATAGCGCACAATACGCGTACAACACAATATAACCAGAGAGCAGTGCCCTTGTGTCGAGGGCTCGATAGCGGCTCCCTGGGGCTGCGCTATCCCTTTGACTGTGATTACTCTGTGCTTGTCGACAGCTAACTGTTCACTCTCACTCTGACCGCTGCTGACTGACTAGTACCACCTAGGGACGACTGAATGATACAGAACCATACAAGTTGCAACTTGCTTCTGTGTATACAATAGCTTTGTTCGCGGAGGTCGTCCGTGATCGGTCCTCGACAATTACGCATGCGCCCTTAAATTTCCAGCGTTCGCGATGCGAAATATCCAGAATATTGGACAATGTGTCGCTCGTTCGCGGAGCCCATGGGACAGGTTCCGCACTAGTCACAGACAAGTCAAAGCGATGCGAGGATTTTAGCATGTACTAGCTGTCAGACATCTGTGTTTTGTCATTTTTCAATTGTTGGAAGATTGTTTTAGGGTTGTTATCTCTACTGGATTCTCTAATTTAAGTTTAAAGTTTTTTAATTCAAATTCTGTAATCTTCTGGGTTTGGAAATTGAAAAGTTACTTGTAGCGTTACTTGCGTTGTTATTTCACTTTACTTATTTTTATAGATGAGTGATCATCTATCATCAAGTGATGAAGACTTGGAAGATATCCTTGATGTAATGGAAGTTCCTAAAAATATTGCGTACTTTGAAGAAACTGTTCCATATTATGATGAGCAGCAATACAAGGAGCATTTTCGAATTAATAAACAAATTGTTGTTGATTTAGCAGAGCGATTTGAAAATTCAGAGTACTACAACTATCAAGAAGGAAATTCCCCAAAAATCTCGGGATTAAAGTCCATAACAGTATTTCTGTGGTTTGCTGGAAATGAAGCTGCCAGCTTTCGTGATGTAGCTGACAGATTTGGCATAACAAAAAGCTCGTTATTTAAAATTATTAGAAGAGTGACAAATTTCTTGAGCAATATGTCCAGAGAAATTATTAAATGGCCAACAGCAAATGAGAAAGCAGAGACTGAAAGGCACTTTCGACAAAATAATTTTCCTGGTGTCATAGGAGTTATTGATGGGACACACGTAAGGATTGATAAACCAGCAGAAGATCCAGATTCCTATTTAAATCGCAAACATTATCACTCCATTCAGGTAATATATTTTGCACGATTTCACTTGACTCACATGTTCTTAACTTGGTATATAGGGTGTTATTTAAGTAAGTGTAATAACGCTTATCACACAATTTTGAACTATGGTGTGATTGGTCAATGTTAAGGAGCTCCAGTTCTTATAGAAAGTATGTAAAACAAAAATTATTGCCAGATTTACTATCTATGGGATCAGAGCTACCATCGGTTAAGCGTTGAACACTTACTTAAATAACACCCTGAATTTATATGTACATATCTCTATACTTGTAAAGTTATGAATTACTTTAACCAATAGAAGAATGAATTTTTGCTCCTGTTGCAGGTTCAAGTTGTTTGTGATCACCAACGAAAAATCCGGGACATCTTCTTGGGATATCCAGGTTCTGTCCATGATAGTAGAGTGTTAAGAACATCTCCATTATACCAAACTTTGCCGGAAAAATGTCAATTTTTTTTATTCTTGGAGACAGTGGATACCCTAGTCTAAGAAATTTACTGACTCCTTTTCAAGATAGGGGCCAATTAACAAGACGACAAAGAAATTACAATTATCTTTTGTCGAAAAACCGATACATAATAGAACACACTTTTGGTTTAATGAAACAAAGATTTAGGCAGCTGTACCACTTGAAATTAAGAAGTATTAGAGACATTGTACATTTTATAAGAGCATGTGCCGTTTTGCACAACATTGCATTAAATGACGATTTAATCTTTGAAGTAGATGAGCCTCAACAAAATGAACAGGAAATTGAAGAGGACGAGAGACCAGAAGGACTCGAAAATGAAGATGATGTGAATGGTATTAGAATGAGAAATATTGTAATGAACAATTTACCATTTGCATTGTAATTATAATATTGTCTAATAAATTTTGTTCAAAACTTATTTTCATGGTTCCTCTTCCTCCTTTCATTTTCTTGTGTATTTTGTTGTTGATACATAAAACAGTGGTATTTGTTGAAAAAAGTATATATATATATATATATATATATATATATATATATATATATATATATATATATATATATATATATATATATATATATATATATATATACAGGGTGATTCATCGGTCTGTCCTCTCTTTATAACTCTTTTATTTTAAGTCAGATAGAAAAACTCTTCAGATAAAATTTATATGATATTTTATGGTCTATCTACGTACTATATGCACTTGTATACAGGGTGCTCCGTTGAAGCGCAACAATATGTAACTTTATATTTCTTAATGGAACACCCTATATATATTTATTTATTTTGATAGTAAATTAGATTTCCTTTAAAAAAGTATTAAATAATAAGGGGTCTAAAATTATAAATTAAGAAGTTATTTACCTTTATTCGTTGAATGATATTTTTGTATCATGTTGTTATTAACAAAGTAAGCTATGGATAATTTGACCATTTGTTTCGAATTTAAACAAGCAATACTCTTAGTTTATTATCGTTGATGTTGATATTTAAAATAAGTATTAATAAAAAAGAATCAAAATTTTGTTATAACTTATGGTTTTTTCCACTATGAACTATTATTTTTATGAACGTAAATAACTTCTTAATTTATAATTTTAGACCCCTTATTACTTAATACTTTTTTAAAGGAAATCTAATTTACTATCAAAATAAATAAATATATATAGGGTGTTCCATTAAGAAATATAAAGTTACATATTGTTGCGCTTCAACGGAGCATCCTGTATACAAGTGCATATAGTACGTAGATAGACAATAATATATCATATAAATTTTATCTGAAGAGTTTTTCTATCTGACTTAAAATAAAAGAGTTATAAAGAGAGGACAGACCGATGAATCACCCTGTATATATATATACAGGGTGTTAATAAAAAAACTTTACACACTTTAGCAGGTGATAGTAGAGATGAAAACAAGAAAAAAATTCTAATACACTTAGGTCCAATACTCATTGGTTTTTAGAAAATTTATGTATGGAATTTGTACATAATACACAGGATTGACGGAAGGTATTGTGCTGGCCACATCAGATTTAACAACTAAGGACTCTAGGTGTTTACGATCAATTGTAAACAAAGTTGCAGCCGTCGTCGAAGAGACTCACGCACTTTATAAAGATATTGAATGTCTAAGTGACAATTTTGAAGGAGATAATCCGTCAGAACGACGCTAAATACCAACTGTATTCTTTTCTTCAATAGAGTGAAAAATAATCCGTTTACTAAAAACGTGCCACGAAAATCACTAATCTCTTTGCAACAATCTCCATGTGCAATAGTATCACAAAGTGGCGTATTTCGCTCTACACTCTTCAAAAAATTGACACAAAGTGTTCTTTGCAAGTTAAGAATATTTTAATTAAATCCCACAATTGCCAGTAAAATTTAAAACTGACTAAAGTTAAGATTGTTAGCGACATCTGTGGAATCCCCATCAATCACTCGACTGCGCCCACAATGTAGTATTCTGTATCTATCCATTTTACTAAAAATAAAACCGTAACAAAATTACATTTGTCGTATTGACTTTCATTGTCAGCAGTAGCAAAATACCAAAGAAATAATTAAGTATTTTTCCCAAGTCAGTATCTATAGTAACTAAATACTTTCATAAAAAGCATTGGCTCTTTTGGAATAATAGGTTCATATTATTTTTTCAAAATTTTGTATCAATGATAATTTTCTACTTTCATAAAAGATAATGTAATTATATCTTTGCCTCACACACGAATTTTAAATTATTTGCAGACTAAAAAGATGTATGAGGATTTTTTCAAAAACTGACAAACTAGTTTTTTGATATATCAAAATTCCGTTTTTTTAATAAATTTGGCATTAATTTTTTAGGTATCAATACTTACTAAAAGTAATACCTACTTAGTATCAGCACAAAAGTATTGAGTGTAAAAGGTACTTGATATTTGACAAAAGCATATACAGGCTGTTAATTAAAAAGCGGGCCATAGGCGTTTAACATGGGAAATCAGTTTTTCCTTGCGCAAAACTTGCCATTTAATTTTAGACAAAAAGTTTCAAATAAATGTTGAAGAGAATTAAATTATACACCTAAATCACTAAACAAATTTTATTTTGCATGTTTAGTAATCTGTTAATTCCAATGGCCAGCTTTTTAATTAACACCCTGTATACTTTGAGTATAGACACTTTCGTTGCATATCTTTGTGTGTTCTACAAAAATAAAATACTGCTTTGCAAAATATTTTGTTTATTGAAAATATAAAAAAATGTATTTCTGAAAACAAATAAACATTGTGTACTATCTAATATCTATTTTTTTTCCAACTATAAATGAAGTACAGTATTAAACATTTCTTTGTAAACTACAAGTTTGTTAAAGATTGTTTATTATTAATTATTTGTTTTAACAAATCATTTCTCTCTTCAAGTATTCTATTTTTCTTCACTTTCTCTTCCAATTTTCTATCCTCTGTTCTATTTCTTCACTTTCTCTTCCAAGTTCCTATCCTCTTGCTCCAACCTCCGGGTGTAGTAGTTTTGTCTGTCTTGTCGAATTTGTTTTAATAAAATACATTTTAAATTTTTATTTTTGTGACTATTTTGTTTAGTTATTGATTGTTTTAGTATTGAAGAAGGATTGTCTTTTGCATCCTTTAGCACTGTACCTACGTTCCTTTTTGGCAGACACTTCATCTTCTGTACATTCTTCCGAAATTGTACTCACAGTCTCACTGCTAAGTAGTATTTCAGGGTTAATATTTTTCTTCTTGCCAAGAATTTCATGCATTATGTCTGAGTATTCAAAATCTTTTCTTGATGCTCCCGTTTTATTATTGTTAGTGATAAACTTTTTATATGCCCTCTCAAGAACCCTCCATCTATTTTCACAATGTGTCGAGCTTATATTTTTACCAGTTTTTAATCTCATCTCTTTGGAAATTTCTTCAAACATTTTCTTAAGACTTTTTATTCGTAGTGTACCTACTTGCTTCCTGTACACTTTGTACAGATATAAAAAAATTAGCGTTTCTCCGTGGGTCCACCTGTATGTGTCATCGGCCTCCTTGCTACTATAAGCATCAGGTATATCAATAAATTCTTGCAATTCTAGAACAATATGTAATTTTAGTCTACAAGGACCAATGTAACAAACGTATGTTATGTGCCATAACATTTTGCATGTGCCATACCCATAGCCACAGACTAGTCGATATAAACATACATGAAAATAAAAGGTTGAATAATTGTTTTCATGTTGTTATGTACGGCAGATAAAAAAGTTGATTATTTTTCAATAAAGTCATTTTAATTTCTGCTCCATAATTTTCTAATTTTTATTTTTTTAAACTATCTTCTAGTAGGATTAATACATTGGTGACCCCGACGTTTACATCCACTCCGTTATGGCTACGGAACAGCACCTGGCTTCTTCACCTCCAGTTGAAGTTACAGCCGTCTCTTCAAGCTTCAAAATTCCTGAATTCTGGTCTGCTGATCCTGAGCTTTGGTTCGCGCAGGTCGAATCAGCCTTTTCAATTCATCGTATAACTACTGAATTTGGTAAATTCAGCAGAGTAATAACTTCATTAAGCCCACAATTTGCGAATGAAGTTAGGGACATTATAGTGGATCCTCCTCAAGACCGTCCTTATTCAGCACTCAAATCAGCGTTAATTAAACGTACTGGTTTGTCTGAAAAAGAAAAAATTCAGCAAATTTTTCAGAATTCCGAGTTTGGTGAGTTGAAACCTTCACAGTTGTTACGTCGTTTACGCCAGTTGATTGGTTCGAAGTCCATCGACGAAGCTTTTATGGAAGAATTTTTCATTCAGAAGTTGCCCACAAATGTGCAGGTTATCCTAGCATCTGTCAAGGATTCTTCGTTGGAAGAAAAAGCTGAGATAGCTGATAAAATTCTCAGTGTCAGTCAACCGTCAATATCCGCTGTAACGAATAATTTATCAAATCTTCAAAAGCTTTTTTCCGAGGTTCAAGAATTAAAAGAGATGATTAAATCAATTCCCAAGTTTAAATCCAACAAAAATTCTCAATCAAGCTATTCCTCAGCCAATACGTTATGCTGGTACCACCAGAATTTTGCAGCTAGAGCCAAGAAATGCGTCCCACCTTGTTCATATGAAATTGGACAAACTCAAGAACCTGTAAGAACTATCCTACCTGAATTCGATCGAAAATTAAATTTATTACCTTCTATTTCCTTTACTAGCGCTAACCTTTTTTCGACACCCCTTTTTTATATTTTGGACAAGAATTCCGGACGTCAATTCCTCGTTGACACAGGAGCTCAGGTGAGTGTTCTTAGAATTTCAAATCTTGATGTACATTCAAAAAGTTCTTTGACACTTCAAGCAGCAAATAACACAACTATCAATACCTACGGTCACAGAATCCTTAAATTGGATATCGGATTGTCAAAACCTCTTTCTTGGAAATTTGTTTTGGCCAAAATCCGTTATTCAATTTTGGGAGCTGATTTTTTAAATTATTATAAACTATTAATTGATTTTTCCTCGAAAAGACTGTTGGAGATGTCAAACCAACATCATGAAAGTTCAAAAAATATTATGTCAATTGCCCAACCTACTACTTGTTTTGCAAATAAACAATCGGCTAATATTTTCGAAAACCTTCTGTCAAAATATGAAAATTTAACTTCTAAACTTGACATTTATCGTGAAATTAAACATTCAGTTAAACATTACATTCTAACAACAGGTTCTCCAACTTTTGCTAAACCCCGTCGATTAGCTCCTGATCGATTAAACATTGCCAAAGATGAATTCCAAAAGTTGCTTCAACAAGGTTTAATTAGACCATCTTCTAGCAATTGGGCCTCACCACTGCACTTAGTTTTAAAGAAAAACGGAACTTGGCGTCCTTGTGGGGATTACCGAGCATTAAATACACAAACTATACCCGACAGATATCCAATACCTCACATTCAAGATTTTTCAGCGAATTTAGCAAACACTACAATATATTCAAAATTAGATTTAGTACAAGCCTACAATCAAATTCCCATGGATAAAGATTCAATAGCTAAAACGGCAATAATAACCCCTTTCGGACTTTTTGAATATACGGTCATGCCATTCGGTCTAAGAAACAGCGCTCAAACTTTTCAACGTTTTATTGATAATGTAACCAGAGGATTTAAATTTTGCTTCGCATATATTGATGACTTACTTATAGCCAGTAACTCAATTGAACAACATTTAGAACATTTAAAAGCAATTTTTGATAGACTAAGTCAATACGGAATTTTGATTAATAAAGAAAAATGTCAATTCGGACTTAGAGAAATAGAATTTTTGGGCCATTCTATATCCTCCAGAGGAATCAAGCCATTAAAGAGCAAAATTGAAACGATTTCAAAATTTCCTTTGCCAAAAACTCAACGTAAGTTACGGGAATTTTTAGGTATGATCAATTTTTATCATAGATTCATACCGCGATGTGCAATAATTCTTTCACCAATAAATCAGCTTCTAGATCCTTGTAAAAATAGTAATAAAGAAATTCTCTGGAATGATCAAGCAACCAATGCGTTTACAGCAATTAAAAATAAATTAACTGATATTACCTTTCTATCCTTCCCACTTCACAATGCCCCTTTGAATATAATGGTTGATGCATCAAGTGTTGGAGTCGGAGCTGTTTTGCAACAATATTTCAATAATGCTTGGCAACCAATTACTTTCTTTTCAGTTACATTATCAACTACTCAACAACGTTACAGTACATTCAGTAGAGAACTATTAGCCATATTTCTCGCAATCAAAAAATTCCGATACTACATCGAAGGCAAGGAATTTTTTGTATGGACCGATCATAAACCATTAACATTTATATCTAAACTTAAATTAATTGATACTTACTGTTCAAGAGACATTAGATATTTAGAGTTCATTTTTCAATTTACGAATGACATACGTCATATTTCGGGTAAAAGCAATCCAGTCGCTGATGCTTTATCAAGAATTCACATAAACTGCCTTCAAAACTTTCCAAAAATCGATTATAGTAAAATCGCGATTACACAAGTGAATGACAAAGAACTACAAAAATATAAAAAAGACAAATTTACAAATCTTAAATTCATCAACGTTGACATACCAAATTCTAACCTCAAAATAGCATGTGACGTTTCAACAGGTTCGTTAAGACCGTTCATTCCCAGACAATTCCGAGATATCATTTTTGATCAATTTCATTCCATGTCACACCCCGGAATCAAGGCAACGACGAACCTAATCACATCAAAATTCATTTGGCCAAATATAAATCGCGATATCAAAATCAAAACACAAAGTTGCATCAAATGTCAGAAATCAAAAATAACTAGACACACAATTTCACCTATTCAAGATTTTATTACAACCACTATACGATTTAGTATGGTGCACATAGATTTGATTAAATTACCACTATCAAACGGTTATTCTTATGCTCTAACTTGCATCGACCGGTTCACGAGATGGCCGGAAGTTATACCAATATCAAATTCTTCTACCGAATGTGTAGCACGGGCATTCGTTGAAGGTTGGATCTCTCGTTTCGGCGTGCCAACAGTCATAACTTCTGATAGAGGTCAACAATTCAACTCATCTTTATTCAAACAATTGTTGAATATCTTGGGTTCACACCACATTCAAACAACCTCTTATCACCCACAGGCCAACGGCATGATAGAAAGATTCCACAGACAATTAAAATCATGCCTCAAAAGCTTAGGTAATCCGTCTCAATGGACGTCATTTTTACCAATAATATTATTGGGAATACGTTCTTCATTTAAAGAACCTATTAAGTGCAGTGCTGCGGAATTAGTATACGGGACGAAACTAACCCTTCCTGGAGAATTTGTTGCAAATGATAAAAATAGTCCGAATTTCAATGAAACTGAATATCTTTCTAGACTGAAAACATCTATTGCTAAATTCTTACCATCACCGCCTATAAATAAAAACCGAAAACCAACATTTATCAATCCGAAACTATTCCAGTCAAGCCATGTGTTCATTAGACGCGATGCTATTGGACCAATTCTCCAACAATCTTTCGATGGCCCATACAAAGTAGTTCAACGATTCGACAAATTCTTCAAAGTCCTAGTTAATAACAAAATTGACACAGTTTCAATTGATCGTCTCAAATCTGCTTATTTAAACACAAGTATATCAAGTTTTGAAACTTTAGGGACACTACCCTGAAAATTCTTGTTCACTCTTTTTAAAGTTTTATTGTATTTAATATATAATTATTGTCTATTACTATATCTCTTTATTGTTATTATTACTCCTTTACTGTTATTGTTACTGCACTTATTGTTATTTATTGTAATGTATATTTATATTTGACAGTCTTTTCGCAAAGAGGGGGAGTTATGTTATGTGCCATAACATTTTGCATGTGCCATACCCATAGCCACAGACTAGTCGATATAAACATATATGAAAATAAAAGGTTGAATAATTGTTTTCATGTTGTTATGTACGGCAGATAAAAAAGTTGATTATTTTTCAATAAAGTCATTTTAATTTCTGCTCCATAATTTTCTAATTTTTATTTTTTTAAACTATCTTCTAGTAGGATTAATACACGTATATCATACCTTCTTCAAAATGCAAATTTTTAAAATTAAAGGAAATCCAAAAAAAGGTTAATAACACATATAGGTTAAGTTCATCTGTCAACTTGGGTAAGAAAACACGTTCGCGGAGATTTGTCAATTCTTGGTCGGTTCCGAATCGCACATGCGCAGAATAGTTCATGATATTTTATCTCGTACAAGTTACGAACCAATCATGAATCATCTTCGCGAACAAAGCTAATATCACGTTGTAAAACATAATATATACATTATAGAAATATTTAGCTATGGTAAAAGGTACACAATATTTATTATATTATTTACTATGTAGAGTTATAAGAAATTTTAAACAATATATTATTTTACCACTTAAAATCATTTTGTTGTAAGGTATAATTAATGTGCCAAGTATAAAAAATTTATTGTAGGATAGGTATATAATAAATGGTTTAACAACAGAAATTATGTGAAAGATATACTGCGGTTTTGTAATTACTATAACACTGTATTTTAAATTTGAAATATATATGTGATATGTTTTATAATATAACACTTTATAATAATATTCTTACAATACATTTCTCTCCGTGTATGATTTGTTTTAACAGTGTGAAGGAAATTTAAGTGTTGTTGAATTTTGTGTCGTTTTTCTAAAGTATATTTCAGCTGGTGGAATTTCTTGGATATCTCCATATTTTCTATTTTATTATCGTAGATAGGTTTGGTGAAAAAGCAGAACTCTGAAGATTTTATAAAATTTATATTTTACTTTATAAAATGGTTGCTTTGGGGCTATCGATTTCGTCGAAATGACATCTTCAGGCCTACAGCTGAAATGATATTATACGAGTATATAAATAATGTAACATATGTAAAGAAAATTTAATATTATATGTAACATGTATAAGTTGTACTTGAATTTAAAAAAATTAATAACAGTGAAAATGTATTAATGAATATAGAACTAGAACGTAACATTATAAAAGTTAATATTCAAGGATTGTAAAGATTTTTAAAGATTTTTAGAGACTTGATCAATTTTTTGATTAAGTGAACGTGACAATCATAAATTGTAATTAGTTAGTAAAAAAAATTATACGTGTTCATTGAGCCAGAGATGGGACACATGAAGATTTTGTGGGTTGCCGGAAGTATGGTTAGAAATTTAGGAAATTGTTATATTTTATTTAGGTTTTTTCTTTACTTTAAATTTAAAAGTTTAACAATATTTGACGATGTCTAGTTCATCTAAATAATACTTCATGACGGTGAGTAATATTCTTATTTTGTTTTGTTTTTTCTACAATTATTTAAACCAAATCCTGAATTTTATTTACAGACCGTGCAGGTCAATGCTCTGGTGGGTGACTACGCGTCTATGGCAGATGTGTGGCGTAAGGGTGAACACGTGCAAGCCACATAAAAATACAGTAATACCCCGGACTTACGCTGTAGGTGGGTCCGAGCGATTGCCGTGTAAGTCGAATTCGCGTAAGTTGGGGTTCAACTTTGCATATAAATACATATAAAGTATGTTTAATCGGGACCAGAGTTTAAAGAAAACAATAATTTAGAAGAAAAATGTTTAATAAAGTGTAAGATATTAAAACAATTTACATTGTTATGAATAAAGTAACCTAAACCGAAGTTATTTTGATGTCGAAGGCTTCATATATTCTAACAATGTTGCCTGACGAGTTAAGTTTTTCTTCTTCTCACGCAAAATTTCCTCGTAGCATACCAGTATTTTTTTTATTCCCCGTTTTGTAGTAGAAACGCGTTCTTCATTAGAATCTATTTTTTCTAAAATTTGTAACCCCTTTTCAATTGAATTGAGTCCTTCTGTTAAGTTTGCAATTATTGTCATTTGATTTACCGATTCAACTGGGTCTAGCGAATCAGTTTGTTCAATGTCTTGGCTCATACTTACGCATTTCTATAACCTCGTCAATTGTTAGCTCTTGATTGTGTGAATCTAGCAATTCTTGAACGTCATCATGATCGACCTCTAAATTTAATTGTTTGGCGATATCGACCACTTCTTCTATTATGCTATCGATTTGTTCAGGATCTGAAACTGATTCTCCATTCAAAGTTTTTTGTGAAACCTCATTCCAAGTTTTTCCAATAATTCTTACAGCATCTAAAACATTGAATTGCTTCCAAAAGTCTTTAACAGAAAGCTCATTGTTTTGTCTCATAGCTTCATGTAGTTGTGCAAATGACCGCCTTGTGTAGTAAGCTTTAAATGTTTTAATAACTCCCTGGTCCATTGGTTGAAGCAAGCTGGTAGTGTTTGGTGGCAAAAATACAACTTCCACTCGTGGATCGAAATTAATTAGAGTTGCGGGAGGATGACCTGGTGCATTGTCAATTAGTAGCATCACTTTAAATGGGATTTCTTTTAATTGGCAGTAACGTTCGACTTCAGGAATAAAATGATGGCCAAACCAGTCTTCAAAAAGAGAAGCTGTCACCCAAGCTTTCGCATTAGACTTCCAAATGACAGGCAAACCAGCTTTGGATTTATTTTTTAAGGCTCTTGGATTTTCTGAGCGATAAACTAAGAGATGTTTCAATTTACAATCTCCAGTTGCATTCGCACCAACCATCACTGTCAATCGATCCTTGGCGGCTTTAAAACCTGGAAAAGTTTTCTCTTCACGCGCAATAAAAGTTCTTTTAGGCATTTTCTTCGAAAAAAGACCGGTTTCATGTACGTTGAAAACGGTTTGGCTAGTGTAGCCACCTTCGTCTATCATTGTTTTGAGTTTTTCTGGATAGAGAGATGCAGCTTCTTTATCAGCGCTTGCCGCTTCTCCACTCTCTGCGATGCTATGCCAATTACAACGACTCTTAAATCGGCTGAACCAGCCGTTACTAGCTTTAAACACTTCATTTTTAGCCGCCTCCCCAGCTTCTTCTTTTAGTTTTTCAAAAATCTGCTTTGCTTGAAAGCACACTGTATTTTGATCAACAGGACAATTTTTTACTCTTACTTGATTATCACACCATGACTGTAGCAATGTTTCCATCTGTGCGATAATACCGTGACGCTTACGGATGATACTTGAATTCAAAGATTGAGAGTCTTTCACAGCGTTCATAATTTTTTCTTTACCTTTTATAACCGTCCGGACTGTTGATTCCGGTAGGTCAAATTTCTTTGCCAATTCACAAATTTTAATTTTTGCTTCAAAGTCTTTAATTATATTTAGTTTACACTCCAAAGACAGTGTTTTTCTTTTCTTGTTAAACTCAAATGACTCATTTTTCGTTCTTTTAGATGACATAATTAGTGATTATAAGTAAAACGCACTGCGCACGTAAAACAATTCCACGCGGAACACGTTTAAACCTATCGCAAACTGAACACTGAGAGGGCGGAGCGAGAGAGCCGATGCGCGCGGCAATCAAAATGAAAAACCGCGTATCTCCGAATTCGCGTAAAACGGGGTAGCGTAAGTCGGGGTATTACTGTATGCTAATTTGTGACACGTGTAAGGTTAACCTTCATAAGACCGACCATAAAAACTTACGTTTAAGACCAAGTGGGGTACACGTGTACCCCCAAGTTTTTTCCCCTCAGATTTTTAAAATTGACAACTAAATGATTTTAAAAAATAAATTAAATTATAAACTGGAGTTTTACTGTACTTTATTGTTTTTTTCCTACACTGAGAGAAAAAAACCTCTAATATTTAAAATATGCGAGGTTTGGTTATAGTTTCTTTGTATTGAAAATGATAAATTAAATACTACTCTTATATCTGAATTGAAACAGTATTATTTTAAATACTAAAATTTCAATATATTACTATATAATGAATAATTTGTTTACAGCTTATTTTGTTGTATGTAATCTACAAATTTAACAAGAAACTAATGACAAATTTATATTTTATTTAATATATCAAACATCTTTTATACATATCGTAAATTATTATATACCCTCATCTGTTTTTTAGGTAAAGTAGTAATTTAACAGTTAACGAATTCTTTTTACATATCAAATACATATATGTTAATTATTATTATGTGTGTTGTAATTATAACTCATTTCATTTCTCTTTAATTGTTTAATTTAATAAATGCAATTATTCATTTTATTACTAGCAAAGGATATAGAATATAGAAGCAACTTGTTGGCACTGGTCAGTAAGACATACATATTTGCAGCGTCAACGCGTGTGTACCATTGATTCAATGTGTTTTGTTAAATTTTATTGAATCTAAATAGAAAAATGAGTGATATACCTAATTTATTAAACAAAAAGAGATTTTATTCCTATGTGTACTACTTCGAAGGTGAGTAAAATACGTAAACCGACGTTCATCAATGTATAAGTATTATTTTTTATATTTCAGCAAACAGCTCATAGGATCAGTTAACCAAATACATGTATGCAAATAAATAGAAATAAGTATGGAAATTCCCAATTTGATATTATAAATCAGAGGTTCCCAAACTTTTTTGTGTCGTAGACCCCTTGCCATGTTTTTCGGTTTTGGGTAGACCCCCACTTACCTGATATTGATTTTTTGTAAATTTTTAACTGTAGTGAAGTTTAGTGTTAAAAACTTAAAGTAAAAACACATGTTAAGTTTTATACATTTATTAATTGAATTTAAATGAAAACTACTCAAAATAAAATTTTGTATCTGTTATATAAAATATACGTAACATAAAATAAACATGAAATAAACTAAGCAATAAGTAAATGTTTTTAGTGAGAAGGATGAACCTGATGCTTTAATAATAAATTATCAACATTTGGCGTCAATTTTGTAAGGTTTAATCTTAAATCTCCTCGGCTAATGATGTCCAGTCTGTTTCTTTTTTTCGTTAGGAGATTGGTAACAGCGCTGTGAACCCCCTTTCCACTAGGTATGACGATGGAAAGGATATTAAAAATATCCTCGCTATATTCCATAATACGGGATAAGTAACGGGTATGTTGTTTTGCAGCCAGAATTACTGATATCCGTTTTTAAACTGAACCTTAAGTTCTTCGTTTGTACTTAGTTCAGTCAGTTCCTCTTGTATTATGATATTCGTTTCTTCTATGTCACCATATGGGTTAATTATCCACGGTGGTATTACCATAGTCAAAACGTCCTCAAACCTAGTTTCAAAATCTGAATAGAGGGCATTTAAATGTTGAACGTAGGTTGAAACGTCGTCTTCCTGGCAGTTTGTCTGTGACAAATTAGGGAACTGGGAAAATTCGCCCCGTCCAATATTTTGCTTCATTAGTTTAACTCTGGCAAGAAACGCTGATAAGAAGGACTTTGTTTTAATCAAATTTAGACTGTCGCCTTGTAACTGCAAATTAACCATATTAAATTTTGTAAACAAATCTGTTAAATAGGCGATGTCTGTTTTCCACTTCATTAAATTTTCTTTTAAAATTTTATCTTTAGTATCCAGAAATTCTAAAATAGTCTCAAAAAATGCAAAAAATCTTGTCAAACATAAGCCTTTCGACAGCCAGCGTACTTCAGTGTAAAGGAGTAATTGATGAAAGTGTTCGTCATTTTCTTCACACAACTGCGCAAATAACCGCGTATTCAACGCGTTGCTTCGGATTCGGTTTACTGCATTAATGAGTAATTGAAGAGATTCATGCAATCTAACACTCAAATTTTTAGCAACTAAATGTTGTCGATGGATGACGCAATGTATTGCTAACACCCCTGACACATTTTGTTTTAAATAGCTTATAAATCCAAGATAACGTCCAACCATGGCAGGTGCTCCATCTGTAGCTACTGATATTATATTTGATAAAGGGATTGCTTTTTCAATGAAGTAATCCTTCAAAACATGAAATATTGATTCACCTTTAGTTTCGGTTGTTAAAGTTCTTGCGAAGAGCAATTCTTCGTATATTTCTTGATTCATAATAAAACGAACATATGCCAATAATAATACTGCATTACCAGGTAAAGTTGACTCGTCCAGTTGTATAGAGAAATGGGTCGTTTGCAAATAATTACACAAGAAGCTTTCAATATCAGAACTCATTTCATCAATACGTCTTTCAACAGTATTGTTGCTTAAGGGAATTCTTTTAATGATATCAGATGCAGGTTTGTGTAAAACAGTTTTTAAAACCTCTTCAACGGCTGGCAAAATTAACTTCTCTCCGATAGTATGCGGTTTTCCGGATTTTGCTATAAGTAGCGAGATATTGTAAGACGCCTGCAAACCATCATCGTTTCTTTGTGACGTCGAAGCGAACATTCTGTCCAGTGTGGGTCTCTTCTGAAGTTTATCTTTGAGTGTTTGAAAGTATTTCAAATCTTTATCTGTTTTATCAGGGTGACATCTTCTCAGATGATCCTGCAGCTTAGATGGTTTCATAGCGTCATTGCCCAAAACTTTATTGCATAAAAGGCACATAGGCAATTGTTTGTCCGACAATGATGGAATGAAGCCAAGCTTCAAATAATCAACACTGTACTGTCTACATTTCTTTTTAGATTCGGACATGGCATCAGTCATCTGTGGGCAAAATTAATCTATTTAAATAAGACATAAAGTCCAGCAGCTGTATATTAAAAAATAAAAGTCAAATTTAAATCGTATGGTCTTAGATTTTATGGCAGGCATAGGCGTATAACTACGAGTACAAGACTAAAATTTAATAAAAAATAATGTACTTACTTTTCTCCGGCACTCTCAAACAAAATAACACTGATTCACTATAATTTGTGTGATAAACTACCAGTTTATATTTTTTTAAATATTTTCTTAGCACTTTCCTTTTCAAGATTCAGGAAACGAATAAACGTATTTGTCTCACATTCGTATTTATAGAGTGACGAATTGAACAAGTCAGCGCAAGTTCGCGAAGCTCTGAGCAAAGACATTAATAATTACAAAGATGTTTCTTTGAGACTGCGCGTATGCTTGTAACAAGATGATACTGGTATATCATTATGTGCAAGTTTTTACAAGTTCAAAATGTATTGCGACTACAAAGCGAATGCCTACATCCTACAACTTACACAATTTTATAAACATATATAATATTTTTTTTTACTTCATAGGTATTTTTATAAATAATGTATATGTCTTTATATTATAAGATAGTATAATGTAAGTAAATAGGTACTATCAGTGTATGTTGAGATCCACTATCGTGGACCCCCATTTTCATTTCATGGACCGCCAAATTTTTTTTCCGCTGACGTAGACCCCTTGCAGGTTGTCATACACCCCTGGGGGTCGATATAGACCACTTTGGGAATCACTGTTATAAATAATATTATGTATACTGATGAAAGAATGATTTACTTGTTAGCGGCATTTTGAGTTATGCAAGTATTATGTTTATTTATTCCCTCTTTAATCTTTTAATTGCAGCTTTATATTGAATTACATGATCGTATATATTAAATGATTGTTTATTTAGGTATCGGTCAGTTGTGCTAGAGCTGCTGAAGCGACAACATCAGAGTATAGAGGATGTATTTATTTATTCTTGAGTAACGGTGAGTGCTAGAGTTGTGGTTACCATCGGACTGTGGTTATCCCTCACGCTGTTGAGGAAGAGCTGTTGAGCTGGTTATCCCGGAAGAGCTGTTGAGCTGGTTATCCCTCACGCTGTTGAGGAAGAGCTGTTGAGCTGGTTATCCCGGAAGAGCTGTTGAGCTGGTTATCCCTCACGCTGTTGAGGAAGAGCTGTTGAGCTGGTTATCCCTCACGCTGTTGAGGAAGAGCTACTGAGCTGGTTATCCCTCACGCTGTTGAGGAAGAGCTATAAAGCTAGACCTAACGGACTTGGTTATCTCACACGCTACGGTGTTGTGAAAGAGCTATTCTGAGGATTAGCTAGACCCAAATCCTAATCCTAAAGCTAGGCCGAGACCTTGCATTGTACGTTGATCCTAAGCACTCACTGAGAGAGATACTCATCTATTTTTATCTGTTACAGACTATTGGCGTTCGCAGGAGAGAGTCTGGACCATCCAGGGATTAGGGATAATTATATTTGTTTGGATCTGTTTACCATTATGTATTTTTGAGATCTTTCATGAATTAATTATATTGGTTTCTAATATACTTATACAAATAAAATAACCAAGTTTGTAGGCATCGATAAACATTTTCAATTATGCATTGTAAGTAGGTTAGTAATGTGATGTAAGGTGTGTGTAACCATCTCAAATCAATACTCTGTTATACTGTTCTTTAGAATTTTAGTTATGTTTTTTTTTTTATAATCTTGTAATTATACATATATAATATACATAATGTGTTAAAATAAATGTATTTACCAAATGTTTATGAATTTCATTAAACAAGATCCAAATCCTAATTTCCGAACAAAATATTTATAAATTAATTTATGAACTATTAATACTATAATTCAACTGCAGATAATATATAATATTCATAAATAAGGAATTCATATATTAACTATTAAACTGTGTGTTTCTTTAAAATAGTAAATTTTTAATAGTAAAATAATCATTAGCTTACCAATATCTTCTGAAAATTTGCAATTAATGTCATATTTTATAAATTAAAATGTAAACATTCATAGTTAACTAATAATATTTTACTGAATACCTCTATTCAATGTTAGAAAAAATATATTCTTTTACTATTAAAGTATTTATTGTTTGTTTTAAATTATTATAAATTCCCTGAAAATATTGTATACTCGTATATTTTAAACGTATAATACATTACTTGCAAAGTTTCATTCGTTCCGCCGTATTCAAAGTGATTATACATTAATTGTTAATGATCCTTTTTTCTTGCAAATATTCCTTTCTCTCAGTGTACAAATAATGTATTACATTGTACAAATATAAAAATGTTTTTACTGATATTTATTACAAATAAACTGAACTTTCGAATGCATTTTACATACATTTTTATCGCATTTGGAGCATTGATTTCGACTTTTTTTCCTGTCGCAAAGATGATACCTGCCAATTTTAGCCGTAGCAGGACCAGGATTTTCAGTTTCTCTTGTGAGTAGTTCTGGTACTACAAGCTGCATGTTTTGCTTGATGCACGATTGCAAAGTGTTGGTGTCATATCTACGGATTATATTGTTCTTTCCCAACTCGTTTCCCAGCTCTAATAAAAACAATCTTCTATTATCGAGTTTGCCTTTTTCCCAATCTGAATATTTGGTCACCCAGAGTTTGTAGGAGTTAAATAAATAAATAAAATAAATATTTCATCACGGCATATTACCCATTGCTGGGTGTGTCAATCTGCTTCGTACACAAGAAGATGGTAAAACATTGTCAATGGCCAACGGTTTGTTTTTCGTTGGGTCGTGTATTCCTTCGCCAATTTATCGCTTGTGTCAACAGCACCTTTAGTCTTATTAGAATGTAAAATAATATCGGGTTTATAATTTTCATTTTCACCTTCAGTTTTGTCATCTTTGTGCTCAGTAGACCAAAATAACAACAGATTTATTTTTGGGGACATACGATACCAAAGTTTTATCTTTCATAAATGCAAACATACTTGAGAATTCCTTTTTATATGCAGCAGGAAGCAACTCCTTTGGTATAAATGTTTTGTTTTTCCGCAAAGTACCACATAATGAAAGATTCTTCTCTAGATGTTTATTAGCCAATTCTAAATTTGTGAAGAAATTGTCTGTAGTTATTCCGTGGCCTTGAGGTAAATGTTTCACCAAGTCTAGAACCACTCTTTGGCCCTGGCCCACTTCTGCCTTGTTGCCTACTTTACCTAGAAAAAATCATAAACATGAAAACTTTTATTTAGTATGGAAGGTAAAATAAATTTACCCAAATATGCTTGCATATTAATGGTATACGCTGTACAACAAATCTGCCAATGCCCAAATTTTCAAACCGTATTTGTCAGGTTTACTATTCATGTATACTCTAAATGGGGCTTTTCTACGAAAAGGTACCAACTATTCGTCAACACATAAATGCGCCCTTGGATTGTAAGCGTTTTTACAGTTATTTACGAAACGATCAAAAATTTCTCTGATTGGAGCTAATTTGTCCGTCGCTCTCCTTTCGGCTCTGGTTTCGTAGTTATCAAAACGTAGAAAACACAAAATTTCCTTGAACCTATTTCGGGACATTATAGCGGATACTATTGGTCGACAAAATACAGGATCTTGACTCCAAAGCATTGTTAGGGGCTCCTTTGAGCTATGTAGAGCTCCGAAAATAAACAATAAACCAAAGAAGGCCTCAATTTCGTCTCTGACAATAGGCAAACATTGTTTATTTTTATTTGCATACCATGCCTGGGATTTTCTATTCGTTTTAGTAACAATGGTATCAAATATTTGGTCACAAAAAATAAACAAAAGGCCTCTTTTTTACTAGTAAAGGTTGAACTATAGGGCGTTAGTCCTGCTTCTACTTTTTGAATATTATGTTTCGCCCGTTTGACTCGTAAATTATACGGAATTTTAGACCATGATGTACCATCTTTTGCTGTATATGTAGATACATCACATACCACATCTTCATTTCCGGCCGAATCCACCGACTTATTTTCAGAATCTTCGTTATCTGTTATGATATCGGCCACTTCCTCGAAATCTGTTACAAAATCATCTTGTTCAATATCACTTGCACTCTTATCCAATGCAATATCTTCGAAAAACTCGTCCGATTCCAATATTGATAATAGTTCTGCGTCAGTCAGCAAAAGAAAAGAGATAAACATTTTTGTAATTGTAGCTAAAACAATAATTTGAAGATAGAAGAACGGAGGATAATTATTTTTTTCCTTTGAATTACAACAAAAACATTACTCTGGGGTACGACTGTACCCCTCTCGGTCTTATGAAGGTTAAGTTCACTGACGTGATAATTCATACTGAGGTACACAGTTTATTTAAATATGTTCGCATTAATATTATCAGGAGTCTTTTACAAAAGTTAAACGAAGTTAATACGGTAAAAGAAACTTTATCTTTGTTTAATTTGGAAATTGGAAAGAAATATAAAACTTTATCAATAACATTTGGTGATTGTATAGTTCTAGAGTTACTACAAAATCGTGTCTATTTAGGTGCACGGTTTAACAAATTTGAAGATGAAAACATTCTGAGTTCTGGTGTTATTATTATTTCTTATCATTTCATTTTGGCGAGTAATTTTTGGTGGTGACAGGGTGGCTATAAGGGGAGCTTTGGAGGCCACTTACGGGCGTCTACGAAATTACGTCTAACAGATCAGGAGTGGGATTTATAACCGCGTGCATTGTGTTTGGCGTAATTGCGTTGTGGTGTTACACAAGTGTTGGCGTTGCACATTCCTGACCAGTGGCGGCGAATATGGGGACAAGGCGGCGACCTCAAAACACTGTTGAAACAAGCAGCTGGAGAACTACAACCTCACTTGGGACGAGTGGAAGGCGGCACTCGCTCGAGCTTTCCCACGCCAGGCGAATTACCCGCAGCTAATGAGGGAGTTATTAGCACGGGAAAAGCGGTCGGATGAGACGATGGCACACTATTTTCACGCAAAGGTGGCGTTGTGTGGCAGGTGTGAACTAGGTGGGCAGAAGGCGGTGGCCATGATAATCGACGGGTTGCCAAAGGAGTTGAGACCCGGTGCGCAGGTGGCGCATTGCACTGAGCCGGAGGATCTTTATAGTAAGTATCTTTCCGGTTTAGATGTTTCTGTTCCCAGTACATCGCGGGACGATAGGCGGCAACTACAGTCTTTTCCGGGCGTTAAAAGTAGACTGTCAAGACCAGTCGCACAGCAGGACAGTTCGGCGAAGAGGCCGCGGTTGAACAGGTGTTACAACTGCCAGGAATTCACCGACCATTTGAGCCGCGATTGCACTATGCCGAAAGTGGAGAGGTGCCTTATCTGCAGACGTATGGGACATCGTGCTGCAGAATGCCCACTGGGCACTGGGCGTAAGGCAACAACTGCGAAGTCGGGCACCAGGCGAGACGACAACAGGCGAGACGGCGAAAAACGCAGGGTAAGGCTCATTGCTGACTTAGATAAGGCGTATAAACGCGTGGTGTTCGCATCTGGCGGCGAGCAGATACGTTCTTATCTAGATACAGGGTGCCAGCATAATTTAATAAGCCTAGAATGCATGGATAGTTTGAGATTGTACCGGAAGGACAGTTTCGTAACGCTCAAAGGCTTTGGTGGCGGATCGGCGCTTGCACTAGGCGAAGTGTCATTGACAATCGAAATAGATGGCGTAAATTTAATTGTCAATGCATTGGTGACAGACTACGACATTTTCGGTGCCGATTTGGTTATAGGGCAACCAGTCTTGGCGCAAGAATGCGTCACGCTAACGGGCGGGAGGGAGAGTGCGCCTACAGCGTGAGGATCCGTGTGATTATATTAGGCGTATCACATTGGTGGAGTCACGGATGGATAAAATGGTGACCAGGCTCAAAGATGCAGTATGCATCACACAGCCTGAAGTCATTCCGGTGAAGGTGACAGTCGAAGGCGGCGATCCAGAAATGTTGACGACATTTAAGCCGAGGGTGATCTACGAGGTGGGTGCGGCGGTGAACGTCTCCACATGCGGTGCTCTACTTCCGTGTTGGGTGATGCAATTATGTCGCTTATGACGGCGTCAATCAAGCGACTTACACTGAAGGCGGGACGTGTATTGGCGAGGGAGAAAAATATCATGGAGGGCGAGATGGAGAACGTGAGTAAAATTAACATAGGCGTAATTTCACAACTAGACGTTGCATAGATCGAAACAGGTGAAATTTCGGCGACAAGTAAATCGGCGTTGGCGAACCTGCTTAAAGATAAGTCTGCATGTTTTGCGTTGCATGATGACGATTTAGGTTTAACTCAATTGGGCGAAATGAAAATTAAGGTGACAACTGACAAACCTATTTATTACAGACCTTATAGATTATCACAGGCGGAACGTTCAATTGTTAGAGACAAGGTACAACAGCTGTTGGACATTGGCGTCATTAGGGAGTCAAATTCTGACTATGCAAGTCCAGTAATTTTGGTGCCCAAGAAAAACGGTTATACTAGGTTGTCTGTCGACTATAATAGAGCACTTAACCGTATCACGGTGAAAGATAGGTATCCCCTACCTTTAATAAACGATCAACTAGACAAACTGGCGGGTAAGAGCTATTTTACTACACTTGACATGGCGCAGGGATATCACCAGGTGCCTATACATAAAGATTCAATTAGAAAAACGGCGTTTATAACTCCAGACGGGCAGTATGAGTATGTACGAGTTCCATTTGGCTTGGCGAACGCTCCAGCAGTATTTCAGCGAATAGTAGATAAGATGTTAGGTGGTCTACAGCATAGCAGCGTCTTGGCGTACATGGATGACATCCTTATACCATCGGCGACCGAGGAGGAAGGGCTCAATTTACTGGCGAAGGTGTTACAACTGGTGCAACAAGCAGGTTTAAAATTAAACTTATCTAAATGTAAATTTCTGGAGACGAAATTAGATTATTTAGGACATGAGATCTGTGCAGGTGGAATTCGACCAGGCGAACGAAAGGTGAAAGCGGTGTTAGATTTTCCAGCTCCAGGTGATGTGCATAGCGTAAGGCAGTTCATGGGTTTGGCGAGTTATTTTAGAAAGTTTGTACAGAACTTTGCACAATTGGCGAGGCCTCTCACAGAATTGACAAAGAAAGATGTAGCGTGGAAATGGGGCGACGAACAACAGGCGGCATTTGACAGCTTAAAAGACAAGTTGGTGACAAGAACTATTTTAGCAATTTACAACAGCACAGCTCCGATTGAATTACATACGGATGCCAGTAAATTTGGATTAGGTGCTATTTTGTTACAGGCGCAGGTGAATGGCGAACTGAAACCGTTGAGTTATTTTTTAGTAGGGTGACAAATAAGCTTGAACAATTTTACCACAGCTATGAGTTGGAGACCCTTGCCATCGTGGATGCTGACGGAGGAGAAGCTGACTGGTTTCTTACAGTACAACTACAAGATGACAAGGCGCAGAAAATCATAGAACAGTTGCGGAGTGGCAAAGCAGATCGAAATATAAAACAGAACTTCAAATTGTCAGGTGAGCGACTTTATAGGAACACACTCGCAGGTGCATGATGGTATGTTCCGGCCATGGCGAGGTTTCAACTCCTCCGTAAACATCATGACGACGTGGGACATCCTGGATTTGAGAAGTGTTTGGAGCTGCTGGAAAGGGAGTACTGGTTTCCGAAAATGGGGAGATTCGTAAAAAAGTATGTGACGGCGTGTCTAAGCTGTGCTTTCGGTAAGGGCGATTATAGGAGAGCAGGTGGGCTCTTACATCCCATAGAGAAAGTGGCGGAGCCATTCCACACGGTGCATATCGATCATGTTGGTCCCTTTGCAAGGAGTAAACGAGGTAACTCATATCTTTTGGTGTTAGTGGATGGATTTACAAAGTTCACGATAGCGAAACCTACTAGAACTTTAGGATCGGCGGAGGTGATACGTGAACTAAGAGGCGTGTTTGGTGTATTTGGGTACCCAAGGCGTATAATATCTGACAGAGGCTTGGCATTCATCAGTAGAGCTTTTGCTGATTTCTTGGCGGGGCGAGGGGTAAAACACGTGTTAAATGCAGTGGCGGCACCCCGGGCGAATGGTCAGGTAGAACGGCAGAATCGCACTCTCGTTGATGCGTTGATGACCAGTGTAGAGGAAGAGTGCAATTGGGACGACAAAATTCCAGAGGTGACATGGGACATAAACAATACGGTAAATAAAAGTACACAAACCTCACCGGCACAGTTGATGTTTTCTCACTGCCGTGGCGCTATGGCGGATTTGGCGACAGGCGTACGAGAGGCTAATACTACAGGTAACGAACAGACAGATCATACAAAAAGTCAAAGGGACCTGGCGAGTCGTAGGCGAAAGGCGGGCGAAAACCTGACCAAGGTGGCGAAGGCGATGAAAGCGCGCTATGATAAAAGGCGAAAGGTTGCAACCGAATACAAAATAGGTGATTTAGTGCTTTGGAAAAATGCAAGCACAATATCGGGCGAAAAAGGCGTAAACCGGAAGTTTGTAAACCGATATAATGGCCCCTATAAAATTATGAAGGTTTTAGGTAACGACAGGTACGAGTTCGAGGCGGTGAAAGGCGTTCGAGGTTACCAAAAATTTCCGAGCGGTGGTTACAGTTGATAGTCTTCGGCGTTATTATAGTACAGCAGATGATTTTCTTTCAGGCGGAGAGCAGAGCAGTGGCGATCGGCAAGATTTGATTGATTTGTTGGAGAGTTAAGTTAAACGTGTGTAATGAACGAGGACGTTAATTGTTGCAGGAAGGCCGAATGTAAGGGAGAAAAATTCGGTGTCATGAGATGAACTGGCGGGCCATGAGGTGAATCGGCTAGGAGTGGGGCGAGACAGATGAAGAGAGGGGGAACAAGCACTTGGCGCGCTCACTGGGTACACGTGCACAGGCAGAGCGTTGTTATCCGTGTTTTGGATGAGTTCTGAGTTCTGGTGTTATTATTATTTCTTATCATTTCATTTTGGCGAGTAATTTTTGGTGGTGACAGGGTGGCTATAAGGGGAGGTTTGGAGGCCACTTACGGGCGTCTACGAAATTATGTCTAACAATATTATTATAATGATATATAAAAATAGTAATAATACTATAACAATACCTACAATTATGGGCCCGCATGGGTAGCTATTGGTGGAATGCAAAGAATAGGTACAAATTTTTAAAAAATGTATTACTATATAAGAGCGAACTTTACACATTTTGACCAGTTATCAATATATAATTGTGATCAGTTGTCAACATGGAATTTGTGGATACAGTTGAAAGTGAGTGGTGGTTGAACGAAGATTTTCAGTGGTTGGAAAATATGCCAGAGGGGGTTTTCAATGAGATGTTGGAAACTATGGAAGTCGATGAAGCACAGTGGCTTCCACTTGAAACTACCAATGTAACCGCGCAGTATTCGAAAATGACATCGACGCAGCACCAAGCCTCGCCATCAGCGGTATCAATTCACATGCCAACGTGTTCAGAGAATACCACAGTGGGATCGCACTCATCGCAGTATTCAAAAATGACACCGGGGCAGCCCTAAGCCTCGCAATCAGCGGTATCAATTCACGCGCCAACGTGTTTACAAAATACCACAGTGGGATCGGACTCATCGCAGCACTCAAAAATAGCACAGTGGCAGCCCCAAGCCTCGCAATCAGCAACAGCAATAATTCACGTGCCAACGTGTTCAGAGAATACCACAATGGCATAAGATCATTCAAAAATGATAACAGTCCAGCACCAGCAAGACTTCACCATCTACTCCCCTTACATCAACTGTTTTAGTTCACCGTATTCCTAGCACTGAAATGTTGACGGACTTTATTGTCCTTGTAATAAACGGCTCGCATAAGAAATGGGATGTTCGTGATTATCGACTTTTTGGCTTAATTCTGCTCCTATGGTATGATTCGACGCATCGGTAGCTAAAATAAAGGATTCTTTAAGATTAGCAAATGTTAGAACTGGCTCTTGTGTCAGAGCCTTTCGGAGCTTCTCAAAGGCTTGTCGGGCGTCGTTGTTCCTAGCGAATATTTGATCTTTCTTAGATATTTGAGTATTTTTTTTTTAGATAAAAGACACTGGTAAACATTATGTACAAAAAAGATGGATCCTTCCAAATTCTCTTAGTTTAGTGTGGCTAAGCATGGAAGGAGTAAAATTGGGAAAAATGCATTGACTAGCAATTAATCCAATCTCAGTCTCACTAACTGGAAAGCTATTCAAATCATTTTCTAATACTATAGACATTAAAGGACAATGTTGCAAAAACCATGGAGAGTCTGGGTAAAGTGATTTCTTTTGGTTTTGGTGCAATAGTTTTAATTTTGTATTTGTCGACCAAATCCTGAATTTTATTTACAGAAACTTCTTTTCCTTTGGTGTTGTCTGCCTTCATGTTGATAACATTTGGACCTCTGATATGGAACAAACCTAAAAGCAAACATAGGTCCTCAGCTAAAAAGTTTCATACATTTCTTTTGTTGAGAAACCCTCATACTCAAAGTCTACAATTATGGCTTTATTAGTTTGAATGAAAGTGAGAAGTTGAGGACCAACAATTTTAATGAATTCAGAATAACTTGTTTGATCAGTTATTGACGTCATCTTGAGAGATGTTTTCTATTATAACAATGTCCCAAAACACAAGTAGGATAATATATTGTTCGTTTCAAAATCGTGTGTTATCTTACATTGTGCTAAGTTTTTGTTTTTAATAATTTGTTAATAAGTTGTTGCTCGTCGGCTTTGTTTTCTGTTCCGTACAAATGCTGCCCTAGTGCTTTTAGCCTGTCTGCATAATCGTCAACTCTTTCGTCTGTCCTTTGGGAACAATTAGTAAATTTGTTCTCTAATATAAATGCGTCAACTTGTGGTGCAAATCTATTAATTAATTTCTTATTAAAATTTTCCCAATTCAATTCTTTCTTTAATTCTGAATTTGTTTTTACATGTAATTTAGCTTTGTCTTTGAGACGGGATATTGTAAGATTAATGGAATCCTTATCGCACCACCCTATGATGGCTTTATGTGTCGAACTTTACACATTTTGATTAATTATCAATATAGAATTGTGATCAGTTATCAACATGGAATTTGTGGATACAGTTGAGAGTGAGTGGTGGTTGAACGAAGATTTTCAGTGGTTGGAAAATATGCCAGAGGGGGTTTTCAATGATATGTTGGAAACTATGGAAGTCGATGAAGCACAGTGGCTTTCACTTGAAACCACCAATGTAACCGCGCAATATTAAAAAATGACATCGAGGCAGCACCAAGCCTCACCATCAGCGGTATCAATTCACGCGCCAATGTGTTTACAAAATACCACAGTGGGATCGGACTCATCGCAGCACTCAAAAATAGCACCGGGGCAGCCCCAAGCCTCGCAATCAGCAACAGCAATAATTCACGTGCCAACGTGTTCAGAGAATACCACAATGGTATAAGATGATTCAAAAATGATACCAGTCCAGCACCAGCAAGACTTCACCATCCACTCCCCTTACATCAACTGTTTTAGTTCACCGTGTTCCTAGCACTGAAATGTTGACGGACTTGAATTTATTTATTGTCCTTGTAAATTGTGTATTATAGTAAAAGAACATTTACAAGAATTATTTAATTAGTGTGTAAAATAAAGTATTTTTTTAGATAATAATTTAGTTATTTATTTATTTATTTACATTAAGGGAAGCTAACGGTTACCCAATAATGAGCTTCCACATATTAATAATGAGTTAGCAAACATTAATTACAATTATTGTACAATTAAGATAAGAAGTGACATAAAAAGGAGAAATAATTAGTATAGTGATAGGTGTTTCATAAAATCTAATTCCTAATTAAACTTTTAACTTGACTTAAAGTTAAACTAAAGAAGTCCAAATGCTGGTAATGATTGTTATAAGTTGTCATAGCTCTTATTAACGGAGAGTTTTTATAAGAGTTAGATTTGATTAAAGGAATGTAGAATAAGCTGTTATTTCTTGTTGTTTTATTTGGAACACAAAAATGGAGATTTTCAATGAATAATTCCGTATTAATAACATTGTTCAGTATTTTGTGGAGTAATATCATATCAGCATGTGTTCTTCTTTGTGCGAGAGTCACCAAATTAAAACTGGGTAAGATCTCTTCATAACTGGTATAAGTTATACTAAATTTATAACAGAGCATTTGAATAATTTTTACCTCTCGCTAAGAGAGGTATTGGATTCATGCTAAAAATCGCATATCCAGATTTTATTGAATAAGCACGATTTAAGGTCCATAGAATCCGATTTTAACATTTTTACAATGATGTCTGTGTGTGTGTGTGTGGATGTGTGTGTGTGAGGTTATTGGAGACACGATTTCTCAAATTCTATAAAACTAAAAATCTATATAACTACGGATTCCTCAATCTAACAGTAATGGGAAGAGTTGAATAGGTTCCCGTAACAATTGGACAACCGGAAGTGGTAGTTTCTAAAAAAAAATTTCTTAATATTACTTTTTTAAAATTTGTTACTACAAATATTAAAGATAATTAAATTCTCAATCTGGCACATTTAAATTTTTTATTATATCTCGTATAGGTTTGGAGATATAGTATATAATAATATAAAATAATCTGTTGTAATAAATCTCGTTGCCCGAAGAACAGTTGCGATATTCAAATTTTTGTAATTGACAAATAAATGCAAAATGTCAGTGTCAGATTTTTCTGGGAGGTATGTGTACATTTAATATATATTATTGTATTATTAATTTAATATGTTTTTAAATTACAGGTATGTTAATATTACATATATCCTTAAGAAATACTGCTAATACCATCAATGAATTTCAAGAATTTTGAACATATTAGAATAGTACGATAAAATTTCTCATAGAACGAAAGAAGAGAAACAATTACAATTATTTGTATGTATACAAGAAATGTTAAATTCGTTACGTATAGGGCGCGAGCAGTCATGTGACTTTGTTGGCCTTAGCAAGCAGATATGAAGTTCCGTGTCAGAATGACGGCTAGTAGTTATTTACATAGATGTCATAATTGTCGTCATAATTTTTCATTTAAAGTTTCAAAATATTCTGATGTTTATTTGTCATCCATTGTCGAGGAAAATAATCCACATGGATTTGGAAAATCATAATGTTTCGGATGAAAACTTATGATGCTGGACACCTATGTATATTACTAGCTCTCATTCTGACACGGGCCCCCATATCTGCTTGCCAAGGCCAACAAAGTTACATAACTGCTCGCGCCCTATGCAACATAAAATGAAAATGGCGAGAGGTATTGTGCTGGCCACAACAGATTTTTTTCTGAATGGATTCAATTCTAGATTTATGATTAGAATATTGAGGGTTCTATATAACTGTGGCATATTCTAATTGTGACCTAACGATGGAAGTGTATAAGATAATTGCTGTCTGAAAATTATTAAAATATCTAATTGAACGTATCACAAAACCAAGTAATTTATACGCTTTGCTTGTTATGCTATCTAGATGATCATTTAGAAGTAGTTTAGGGTCGAAAATAATACCTAAATCGCGGATGCTGTTTTTTCTTGAAAGGGAAATGTTGTTAATTTTATAATTATAGATAATTGTATTACTATTTCTAGTAAAACTAACAGAGCATTTGTTTACATTTAGTGTTAAATAATTTGCACAGCAGTAACGAGAAAGACGTGAAAAATCTTCTTGTAGTAAGCAACAATCGTTTTGACTTTCGATTACTCTAAAAAACTTTAAATCGTCTGCGTATAAAAGAAAATTACTGTTTTGGAAAACAATTAGTATTGTATTAATATATAAATTAAATAGCATAGGGCCTAAATGTGATCCTTGTTGTACTCCAGAAGTTATAGAAATGTATCTAGATTTGAATCCATTACAGACTACAAATTGGGTTCTGTTTTTTATATATGATTCGATCCATCTTAAAAGTGACCCATGGATGCCACACTGAGATAGTTTATGCAATAATAAATTGTGGTGAACTTTGTCGAACGCCTTACTGAAATCTGTGTAGATTACATCAATTTGCTTTCTGGCATCCATGTTCTTATTCAGAAATTCAGTAAATGGAATTAAGTTATTTACAGCGGATTTATTTGGGCAAAAGCCGCATTGTTGTGGAATAATTATATTATTGATATCATATTTTATTTCCTGAATTATTAGAGACTCGAACACTTTGCTGAATATAGATAAAATAGATATCGGTCTGTAGTTAGAGATGTCGCTCTTATTACCAGATATTGGTGTTATGTATGATGTTTTCCAGACCGTGGGAAACACACCCAAACTTATAGATTGATTAAAAATGATGTAAAGTGGGTCAACTAAATAGTGTGCACAGGTTTTTATAAATCTGGGATGTATTATATCCGGACCGCATCCTTTATTTATATTTAAAGTATCGAGTGTTCTCAATATCTTAGATTTACTTAGATATAATGAACCTATATTTACGGTGGGCAGGTTATCATCAGTTTCAGTAAGTGTAAAGTTGTTATTATTGCAATAAACTAACTCAAAATGATCGGCAAATAAATTACAAATTTCTACACCGGTAGAGGCTTCTACATTGTTGTATGTTAAGATATTTGGAATACCACTGTTCTTCTTTAAAGTGTTTACATAACTCCAAAAATATTTAACATTAGACTTAATTTTCGCTTCCGTAACATTAATATAGTTTTTGTAATCTAAATCTATTTTTTCTTTTACTCTCTGGCACAATAACGAGAATATAAGATAGTCTGATTGGTTACCGTATAATTTTCATTTTTTGGGAAATTTGTGTTTCTCCTTAATTATTTTTATTAATGCCGTGGAAAACCAACGAGGGTATTTATTAGGAGTATGTTTTTTAAGTGCCCAACTAGCACTAAAGTTATCACAACTGTGATGAGAACCTCAAGTACGTAGCTGTTACGTGTTTTCTACTAAATCTACTACTTTAATGTATATATAACTTCATTTGAAAAATTTATAGTTGTTAAAACGTAGAATCTACCATCAAATGTTACTTCATAGTTTTATTACTTCTAAGTAGCTATTATAATATAAGGGACGTTGTTGCTCCGTATAAAATGACTTTAAAGTTTTCAAAATTTTAAAGTGGCAAATGAAAGTAACAGCAACTAACTAATGTTACTAAAATTTGACTTTAAAATTACAACTACTTTCACGTTACATTGGTAGTTACCGCGACGTTCTAGGAACTTTCATTGTTATTTTAAAGTTCTGAAACTTGTAAATAGTATTTGTTAGTACCAATGACGTTTCCGCAACCTTTAAAATACAACGTTAGTTTACAAAGCAACTGTAAAGTTCCTGCTACCTTTTAAAATTACCGTGAAGTTAATGTAGCCATCTAGTCTCTGATTTTGATAAATTACACACGTCCCTGTTCAGTCCATACGAGTATTCGTCATTACTTTAGTGTAGTGCGTCACAAAAACTAAAATAATTGTGCTTATATAAAAAATAATGCTGTCAGTTTACAAAGGTAAAATTGGCAAGAGAAATGAAAAAAGTTACCGACATTACAAAACTTACTACGCAGAAAATTAAAAATCTTAAAAACAACGAACATTGTTAATTCCACTGTTAAAGAATATTTTTCTGTTGTAAAACCGTTAATAACGATTAATGAAAACAAATTATCAATCAAAGAATTTGTAACAAGAGAGCAGGTAGAGGGCTCCTCTAGTTGGCTCGACTATCCAAAATGAAGGTTATTTTTCAAATGAGGATGAAGAAATTTATCAAGAAGAATTATATATTCTGGAAGATGATATTTACTGCTAAATATAAAGAGGAATTTTTATTTTTGCCACTAATTCATACTCTAAATACACAAATATTGTTATAATTTTATTGAATATTTTGTATTGTACAATAACAAAAATAAAATCTATTTAAATAATACAGCAACGAAGCTCATATAAAATACAAAAAACAATATATTCCACGTATATTATATAAATAATGTAATAATACCAAAATAAATAGCTTTATGCTTTATCTTCCGATGTATTTTTGTCACCTGCAATAACTTCATTTATTTCATTTTCATTTATATTGTTAGCTGATAACTCGTTGTTGTCTAATATTATCATGAACTGAGTGAAATTACTTCGAAAAAAACTCCTAATATTCAATCAAACACCTGAAATGCCTTTTTTCTCCTGAAGTTCCCCTTGATGTACCCGTTCATGAGTTTTGCATTAAAACTACGGATTCGAACATAAAATCCATTATTTTGTATCCTATTTTCTTCTACCTCTGTACGTCCTCCAATTTGAGATAAAAATTCATCCTAAATAAAATTTCAGGTTAAAGTTCCATGTGGAACCATGAATTAGCAACGGCTACTTTGATCACGCAGATTATAGTAATTGTAACTTTATTGTCACTTTAAAGTACCACAGTAGTTGGAGTAGTTGATACTACAATGTTATATATTCGTAGTTCCTGTCACCTAACGCTTAGTCACAAATACTTTCAAGTACCATATTTTAGTGATTACGACTTTAAAGTAACATTTTTGAAAATACGCCATATTTACTGCCAAACCGAAAGTCGCCATTATTACATTATAAGAATTTATTTCATTACAGTGATTAAAAAACTTCAATCCATTATAATTTTTGCACGAAATATAATAAAATAATGCAAAATAATAATTTTTACGTACCTTATAATAATTATTGAAATGATTTTACTCTCTAGGCATTTTATTTCCATATGACACTAAAATATATTAAAAATAATATTTAATTAAAAAAGGCGAATTTCAGAGGCGCGTATTTTTTTTGGACTTATCAACATCACATTCAACAATAAAGTACCATTCGCTTTTGATTGTCTTTCAGATCAGTGAAAATTGGTATAAATATATTCTCATATACTACGTAGTAAAACATATAGTTCGATTCTGAGTTTGATAAATAAAATAGACAAAGTACCATGGAAGAGCGAAACAGAAGAATTACTAAACTAGTAGTTAGACAAAGCAAGCAACACCAGCTGAAAGAGCCAGACAAGAAAAGTTCCGCGAAAGTGGCGGCTACCATTCTGCAACAATGCTGCTACGCAACCAATACGTCCCTAGAACGTAGTTAGATAAAACGAAGGATAGTCGACGGACCGTTGCCGTCACTGAAAAAATATTCCCCATTTTGGTCCCGCGCACGTAATTTTAACGTTCCGATTAGGTACCTGTACCTAGTGGCCGGGTATTTAAAATATTCTACTGTAGGTACCGCTACGTTCCATCGGCTAATTGTGCTAGTTGGGTGGTACGTATTTGTCGATTAGACTATATAAAATACTATAAAAACATTCAACGTTATTGTCGACAGTAGCAAAATTAAGCCTTTCCGGCCAATTAATACAGGAAAGTTTATAAATTAACTCATCATAATCGCACTTATTAAAATCATAAAAAACTGAGACATTAGATGAAAGTTCATCATACGCTTTTAGACAAAGATTAAATTCGAGTGGGGGGTGATATAAATCAATATAACTAAGCGGAGCGATAGATGGGTTAATTTTAATTATGTTATGTGACGATACGTACCTTATTTTAGTGTCCATCTCCGAGTATTTGCAAACTCAGTAAAGTCATTTCAATCCGCTGTTGAAGTTCATAAATCCCGATCACGTGTGTTTGTGTTTTGGACATGTTGTCGCTCACAAACCGGTTTAAAACTCATAAATAATGGATGTTGAGCATTGTTTAATATTGTGGAAATGTCTACAGTGGCCTTTAGCGAGCCACGTGCGATATAAATCGTATCTAGGTCACGCACTTTGTAAATATAACCCTGAAAATGTTGTACAAATAAAACATATGTTTACCCGAACAATGAATGATGATATTGTTATGTAAATCATACCTTGTGTATTGCATTGTTGTATTATTTGTGTATTTATTTTGTGCAGGTTTTATTTTACGTGTTTAACCGTTGCAACAATAAATTGTAGCGGCTGTCATGGTTTGACAGCACGGAATTTAGCAACAACGCTCTGTCAGATGTCTACCGTTACAACAATAATATTGTAGCGGTCATTATTTATTTGATAATGTTTATTGTTGGTTTTTGATTGTTGTGAGTGATAAACTGGTACAATCGGGTTGTTTAATGACTTCTAGTTATTTTTACATATTTTATTTTTATTGTACAAACGCCATCAGCGCCTTCTTACATCAACTAAGTTTAAAACATTTCCCCACCAAGTTTTCTGCGAGATTATGCCGGATTACCAGATTTTGGGTATAAAAGACGCAGCATCACTTGGAGAGGGCAGTTCTCGAACTCATCTTGAATGGTCTCCTGAAGATCACGATTGAGTGCGAACGTTTGAGCCGAAGAAGTCTTACCGTGGATTTTGCCACTGTTTTTGGTGAGTGTAAAATCACCGTCCGTATTTCCTTGTGGTGATAGACAACTCCACCGTCAAGTTGTGCTATCACAGGAAATTGCTGCTAAACGCAAGTTGTCAATTTTTTTAAACTTAGCGATGGATTGTTTCTTAGAAACACATTTCATATTTCATTTTTTTTTGTACTTACCGTTTTCAAAGACTGTGCCATTGCCGTACCGCGGGGGCACAGTCACCGTTCTTTTGGGGTTGTAAAGTACCAGTTTGTGGCTCGACACAGTTTTGTCGTACACTGTTTTCATATATTATTATCACTATTATTTTACCTACTTTCTGTTGTATTGTATTTTGGGTTGAACTGGAATAAAGGTTATTTTGTTACGGGTTAAACGTGCTTTTTCAACCGAACCTTGGCCTCCCTCCTAGAGCTATCCCGGCCCACATTGTCCCCGTTTCAGCCACCACCACCGAAGGCGCCCGAGTATTCCGACCGACGGCTGAAGGGACAATACGACGATGGCCCAACCACCGATCACGACGGGGCCACCGTCACAGTTATTACAAAATACTAGGTCTAATATTCTGTTCAGTTGATTACGTATTCCATTATATTGATTTAAGTTACATAGTGCTGTTGAATTAACAACTTCTAAATGAGTGTCTAGTCTTTTTCGGAATGAGGGAAGTAGTTTATTATTTGAGATAATCCAGTCAATTTCAGGGAGGTTGTAATCACCCACTACTAAGAAATCATCATTAGGGTGTTGCAATGATAGATCGATAAGTTTGTGACAGTGATCCTCGTACGTTTGTATATCACAGACGGGCGGAAAATAAACACAGCACAAGTGAATTTTATAACTTTTAGAAGCACTTATTGTTATCCAAATATCTTCAGCTGATGAGAGCCAGTTTACTTCTAACTTAGAGATGTATTTTTTTAATACTAGAATTAACACACCACCACCTTGCGATTTATTATTATTACGATCACGTCTATACAACAGAATTTATTTAGATCACAGATTTCGGAATCATGAACCGAGCTATTCAGCCACGTCTCAGTGGAAAAGATAATGTCAAAATCACAGATGATAATTGATTGTAAATATTAATTAATTTTGTTTTAATACCGCGAACATTCTGTTAATAATTTTTTTGTTCCATGTGTAGTTTAATATTTTATAAAAGATATTGTCCGTGTGAGTATTTATTTTAACTTGGATATGTCAATACTTCTGTTGATTAAGATGACTGGCGAAGTGCCGTTTTTTCTAGCATAAATCCTACAATTACGCACCCAAACAAATTTAAAGCCCTTTTCTTTTGCAGCAAGTTTAGTGTCGCGTAATAATAATTTGTTGTTTGGACTAAGATGGTCATTAATATAGATGTTGTTGGATTGTGTAAAATTAAGTTTCGTTGTATTTAGACTTCCATGTCCGCGTGCTGCAGATATTAATGCATCTTTTTTTAGGCGTGAAACAAATCTGACAATTATGTTCTTGGGCCTAGATTTATCATATGTAAAGGAAGCAACGCGGTGAATAGCATCAATGTCTTGTTCAACAATCGGAGTTTGTAGTGTATCGCCAACCTTTTTCAATATTTGTACTAAATTTTCATTCGCGGTTTCCGGAATTCCATGAATTTCCAAGTTATTTATGCGTGATCGCTGCTCGTAATCTTCTAATTTGGATTTTAAGTTCTCACATTCTGCCTTAAGTGGTTCAATCATATTGATTTTGGTGACAAAACTATCGAGTTTTGTCTCAAATTTACTCAATTTGGCCTCGAAATCGTCGATTTTGTCACTGCAAAACTCAACGGCTTTTTTTATTTCATTCAGTGAAGCTGCGATCTCCGAAAGAGATGGTTCACGTGCGGGGCTCGAGGATGTTGACAGTGGTTTACGTGTTGCCGTTCTGCATTTATCGCAAAACCCATTGTATAAATTCATGCAGTCATAGTGAAATGACTGCTGATACTTCCCCGCACACGCCGCGCCCTTGTCTCAACGATTTACAACTGATTCACAAATACCGCAGTTCAGTGGAGGAGCCATCGTGATGAAGTAGAAATTTAATTGATAGACTTACAGTAAGTAGTTGGACGTTTGTAGGTTATTGGACCTTGCTAAGCCGGAACGAATTTGTCACTATAAAAATCGTTTATTCACTGATATCTTAGGTGTCAAAAGTGAGTATTTTTATAATAACTAGGGCATACGAGGATGATGCAGTAAAATAAGAAAAACTACAATACTCTATGCGCCACTAGTAACTGATCTTAACTTTAAAATATTAAATCACTTAAAAAACCACTGAAATATTCACTTTAAGTTTCTTGCTAATAAATAACGTGCTAACAGAACAGAAAAAAAACAATAATGATAATACGTATTTTTTATTTATGTAAGTAATGAAATAATTTTTATATTTTTGTTGTTTTAATTACATTATCCACCAAAATACATCTAAAGGCCGTTTGACACGATGAAATTTTATTTTCAGAATATTGTACATAATTTGGCACAAAATTTTAATCACATTAAATTATACATTTTTTTGTACATTATTCTGCAGATTGTATGTCACTGCTTCATTATTTTGTACATAATTCTTCATGGGCGCCTTAGACGGACGTCATGTAACTTTCAGATAACCAATTTCAGATGGCTCGTATTACTTTAATTATAAAGGCGATCATAGTATTGTTCTTTTGGCACTTGTTGACGCGCATTATAAATTTGTATATGTAAACATTGGAGTCAATAGTCGTATTAGCGATGGTGGTGTTTTTCAACAAAGTTTATTGTCCAGAGCCTTTATTACTAACAATTTAAACTTTCCACCTCCAGATCTTCTACCGTCAACTAGTGATATGGCTCCTTACGTTATTATTGCAGATGATGCCTGACCATTTAATGAAGCCATATCCATGGGCGTACCCAGCTTTTGGTCTAGGGGGGGGGGGATCTGGAATTTTTTGTTGGTAAAAAATTCAACATAAATAGGAAAAGTACATTTATTACTAAGTAGTGAGTATTAATAATACACGTTTATTTGAAAAGTAATTTTCGTGGATCTTCCGCAAAGCGTCTGAGAGTACTAAATGACCTTTCAATGGTAGCTGTAGAATAAGGCATTGCAAGTAAAATTTCTAGGGCTGTTTTAACGTTTGGATAGAAAGTTTCTGCTTGTTGAATCACGTCTGTTAACTCCAAAGTTTCGAGATTATCCTCCTTGTTTGTCCAAAAAATCCGCCACAGCTCGGCTTCTCACGCAATCCCCTCTAATTCATAAAATTTAGACACTTCTTCCATACGAATTTTTAAATCTGGGGCTGTAATTTTTGCTATCTGAGCAGGGTATAACAACGATAGAGCAAACGGCGGTGATTGATCTTGGCTAAACCTCGCTTCCAATGAGGATAATAACGAGTCCAAATAGTGTACGTATAGCGAGCGGCGAAAATACTCGCTTAATGAAGCAACTGGATGATTTGCCATGTATTTTTGGCGATCCGCAGTCCGTGGAAGACGCAGCTCTAAGTTCAAAGCTTCAGCTATTTCATTAGCTGACTTTAATAGTTCCTCACTATCTTCTCCGGCGGAACGCCTATGTTCTGCAACTGCAGCTGTTATTGTTTGGATGTGCTCTGCACACTGATTACGTCCAGGGTTTTAGACTGTAATATGTTCGCGACTGGTTCCAGCAGGGAGTTGTACTTGTCTATAATAATGCATAAAGCCAATATGAATGTGAAACTGCAGATAACAATTGAAAAGCTACTTTTCTTGTCCCGGAATTCCCTTCTTGAGAAAGCTTTTCCAGATCTTTTACAATTTCAATGAAATGTTTCTTGAACATTGAAACACTTTTATATTTATGGGACCACTTGTTTCACACAGCAGTGGGATTTTTGGTGCATATTTTCGACGCAAAATTGATTCCCTAAAAGAAATTATCGTATCCTTGACAGTTCCAATGCAGTTGCGGATCTCAGGAACATTGTTTAAGTCATTTAAAACAAGGTTTAATTTGTAGCAGGCGCAGTGAAAATATAAATCCTTCTTATATGTTTCTCTCAATATTTTTTGGACCCCACCATCTATTCCCGCCATCGTAGCACATCCGTCGTAGCCCTGCCCCACGCATTTGTTAACATCAATATTTAATGTATTAATGAATTTATTAATTTCAGCAGCTATAGTTTGGGCATCCATTTTTTCTAGCTCGACAAAACCCATAAATTCTTCCCTTACTTTTTTTCCTTATGGTAGTAAAATCTGATACCTACTGATAGCTGCTCCTTTCCCGATATATCAGCTGATTCATCAGACAAAATGCTGTAGGCACTTGCAGCTTTAACATCATCGATTATTTTTTTACGTTTCAAGTGCGTAGCATCTCCAATAAAATCATTTTCTGGAGGCACCCAGCATCGCCTTAACATTTCCATTCGCCTTTCGGTAGTCATTAGAGAAGATCGTCCAAACCATCGCCCGATATCATTTTCATGATATTCATCTCCATCTCTCAGAATTGACGGAGATACAGATGTGAGATTGAGAAGATACCTCCTCAATAATGTTTACAGAATTTAGGGTTCCGATTTCGATCCATCATCTTGATTTAGTAGAAGATCAGGCTGAGATTGGGTAACTGCCACCTGATCCGCCTCACAAGTTTTACTACCAGCGGAATCATCTTCTTTATTTGTAATTTTTCTCTTTTTTGGTTTTGTTGCTGCAGATAATAAAAAATAAGAAACAAGCCAAAAAATAATGGTTCGATTAGTTTGAATAGAAATAATCACTGAACCCAATTTTCAAAACATCGCGTAGATACCTACCTAAGTTTGTAAGTGCCTAGAGTTTGTAACAATAATCATGCAAAAACAAACTCATAGAAACCTACTGAAAAATTTATATAGGAATCAATAGCGTTTTTTAATTGGGCTAGAGCCAATTCAAACCAATTCCCTTCGGACCAATGGAATAAATTTCTATAGGTTTCAATAGTGTACCATGTATAAGCCGCATTTTCAATTGGTTACAATTGATTTCAATAGTAATAGTTTTAAATTTTCTAAAAGTAACTTATTTTGTATATTAGTCTAAATATATATTTTTATTTTATTTAACATAATCTATTTTAACTCCTGTTGCAACGTAATCAAACCAATTAGTTTGAAAAACGTCATAAACAGCTGTTTACTAATACACTATTTAGACCAATTCAAATCTTTTTATCCAATTCAGGCCTATAGAAAGGACAGGACACTTTAGTCAATCGGGGCTTGTCCTATTCCAAGGAGGATCAGGAGTGCGCACTTTGCGTATTATGACAGTTACATTTAGGTTAGAAATGAAATGCACAACATTTTTAATCAATCATGGAAAGAAAGAAGAATCCCAGAAGACTGGGAAATAGCAGTGATCATGCCGATATATAAAAAGGGTGATAATCGTGACTGCAACAACTACAGAGGAATATCACTGTTAAGTACAGCTCTAAAGGTCTGTTCGTTTGTCTTACTTTAAACATGTAGGAGTACTTTGATATTAAATTTTTCTCTTATTCGCTTAGATCAGATTTGAGCAATTACTCAGAGCGTATACAAACGAACGTAATTTTTGTCGTAAAGAAACAAATGTTTGGTAAACATGGATCTTTTGATAGAAAAGGAAATAATAAATGATGACGATGATATTTTATAATGTCGTCGTACAATAAACAAATTTAAACTTATTTATTAGTATGTAGATCATTTAAATATAACATAAGAAATTGTATAGAAAATTATGTCAAAATATTTTATTCGAATTAAAATTTCGTACTATAAATCTTTTTTCAACTTTATGTTTATGGACGTTACGTTAAGCACATTATTGAGATTGATCTAAACACAACCCAATTGAGAAAATTACCCACTATACTTGCTTGCTCTTTCTTACTTCTCCTTTCTACATGGAGTAAGAAAATCATGATCTAAGCAGAGATGAGCAATTACTCGATTGAAATCGAACAAAACTCAAGTTATGGTCTGTGACAAACGAACGCGTACTTCCGCATGGAGTAGAATGAGTAAGACAAACGAACAGATCTTAAAAGTGTATGAGCGAGTACCAGTGTTGCCAGATTAGGGGGAAATTCCCTAGAACTAGGGATTTTTTTGGGAAAAGGGAAAAAGGGATTATTTTTGAAAAATGATGAAAACTAGGGATTTTTAAAATTAAACAATACTTTTACTTTTTAAACCGAAACTAATAACTTTAAAATTGCTTAAAAGTATTTTGAAACATTTAATAATTATTTTTCTGCTGTTAACAATACAAAATAAATGAACGCAACTGCACGCGCAAGCGCATCAGCGCAAAAACGAAGTTCTGTTGTTTACATTTGATTCAAGCATGGAGGTAGGAATAAATATGGAGAGAGCATAAACTAGAACTAAGGACAAGGGGAATGCAGGCCTGTGGGAACGGATGCAGGTACTGCTCCAGTCACATTGTGGTGGGAATTCACGCGGCAAATATAAAATTAAATATTTGAAATTAATATTTCTTATTTCTAGTAATATCGATAAATATAAATATTTTTCAGCAAATATGTACTTAGAACAAAATTACAATATAGAAAAATTATTATAAATAATTAAAATTCCACTTACCTGTGACTGAAACGGTTATCTTTTACAATATATATATATATACATCTCTCTATCAATTTGACTTCCGTACATAGAAACATGTATTTGGCGTCTATGGGAAATACTGGTTATATATATATATATATATATATATATATATATATATATATATATATATATATATATATATATATATATATATATATACAGGATGTTAATAAAAAAACTTTACACACTTTAGCAGGTGATAGTAGAGATGAAAACAAGAAAAAAATTCTAATACACTTAGGTCCAATACTCATTGGTTTTTAGAAAATTTATGTATGGAATTTGTACATAATACACAGGATTGACGGAAGGTATTGTGCTGGCCACATCAGATTTAACAACTAAGGACTCTAGGTGTTTACGATCAAGTGCGTGAGTCTCTTCGACGACGGCTGCAACTTTGTTTACAATTGATCGTAAACACCTAGAGACCTTAGTTGTTAAATCTGATGTGGCCAGCACAATACCTTCCGTCAATCCTGTGTATTATGTATAAATTCCATACATAAATTTTCTAAAAAACCAATGAGTATTGGACCTAAGTGTATTAGAATTTTTTTCTTGTTTTCATCTCTACTATCACCTGCTAAAGTGTGTAAAGTTTTTTTATTAACACCCTGTATATATATATATATATATATATATATAAGTACAGTCCAGACTTTTCGAAAATATAATTGACGGTATAATTTTCTGGTATATTGCATTCTTTAAAATCCATTAAGTCAAAATCAAATTCGGATATGGAACCCTTTAAAGAAGAGCCGCCGGGAAAAAATAATTGTTGTCCGTCTTCAATTATTTGCTGTTTTGTTGCTGTTTTTAGAATTTTTAATTTTCTAGTACCACCTCCCTGTTTCAGACGTACCTTTAACATAAAAATAATAAATCAGTTGAAATATAATTTCATTTAAAAATTGAAAAGAAATGCATATACAAAGGATCAATTTTTCGAGTTCAGCCATTGGGACTTCGAAAACCGTAAGATTCGAAGTCGCTTAAATAAGGACAAAGTTGCCGCATTAGCTGGCCAATTTAACAATGTTATTGTTTCTCCGAAAAAAAAGGATGTCACTACATATGTGATTTTAACTTGGGCCATATTTTTAAGGAGGTACTCGAAATTTTATTGTCATGAACTATTCCTATTAGCTTTGTTGCTGATGGTGAGTCAATAGACAACTTAAAGGAACCGCCGGCTTATAGTTACTTCGGAATCACTCAGATCCTGTTGTCGTTTAAGGGAGCTACTTATTATAGTTTTTATTTATATATTTCGAGATAGAAATGGATAGAACCCTGACCATTAGTTTACAACCTGCAAACTAAGCACTCGAAACTTCTTGACCATAGTGGCTGTAACAAATGGTGATATAATGTTAAAAATGCATTTAATACATTTTACATACATGAACAAAGAGTGAATTTACTTTGAATATTTTAAAAACTATAAACTACTATTGACAAATTTTATGCCTGATATGAGAAAATACGAGTTGAATTTAAAAAATCTGATATGACCAACACAGTACCTCCCGCCATTTACCTATGTATATAATTTTTATATTACTTTATAAATTTATCCATACAATATATAGAAAAACTATCTTGAGCTTCAAGTAAACTGCCATTTCCGGTTATCCGATTGCCACCAAAATCTAATCAGATATTTCCATATTAGAATAAGGTAGAAATACATGGTTTCAAAACTTTCTGAATGATGGTATTTGAATTAGAGCGTATACACTATACAGGATCCTCACATACATACACACAGACATCATCGTGAAAATGTTAAAAATGGATTCTAGGGACCTTAAAACGTGGTCATTTACCAAAATCTCAATATGCGATTTTTAGCACGATCCCTATACCTCCCTTACCAAGGGTAGCGGGAGGAAAAAATTAAAGTTAATACTGAAAACTCATGTCTGCGATAATAAAATTTTGACTATCCCTTCTTCTTTAGAATATGTCTAAAGACAGTGCGCGTCAAAATAAACATATTCACTTAAATAAAAAAAATTAGTTGTGGCCAGCACAATACCTCTCGCCATTTTCATTTTATATTGCATAGGGCGCAAGCAGTTATCTGACTTTGTTGGCCTTGGCAAACAGATATGGGGGCCCGTGTCAGAATGACAGATAGTAATGTACATAGGTGTCAAATATCATAAGTTTCCATTCAAAACATTATGATTTTCCAAATCCATGTGGATTATTATCCTCAACAAATATATTCCATACTATGGATGATAAATAAACGTAAGTATGTTTTAAAATTTTGCTTGCCAAGGCCAATACAGTCACATGACAGCTCGCGCCCTATAAGTAACGAATTTAACATTTCTTGAACACACAAATAATTGAAATAGTTTCTCTTCTTTCGTTCTATGAGAAATTTTGACCTACTATTCTAATATATTCAAAATTCTTCAAATTTATTGACGGTAATAGCGGTATTTCGTAAGTATATATGTAATATACCTATAATTTAAATACATATTTAATTAATAATACGACAATATATATTAAATGTACTCGTACCTCCCAGAAAAGTCTGACAGTGACATGTTGCATTTATTTGTCAATTACAAAAAATTAAATATGGCAACTGTTTTTTGGGCAACGAGATTTTTTATTACAACAGATTATTCTATATTATTATATACTTTATCTCCAAACCTATACGAGATAAAATGAAATTTTTAAATGTGTCAAATAGAGAATTTAATTATCTTTATTATTTGTAGTAACAAATTTTCAAAAAATAATATTTAGAATTTTTTTTTTAGAAACTGCCACTTCCGGTTGTCCAATTGTTACCGGAATTCAACTCTTCCCATTACTGTTAGATTGAGGAATCCGTAGTTACATAGGTATTTAGTCTTATAGAATTTGAAAAATCGTACCTCCAACAACCTAACACACACACACACACACAGACATCATTGTAAAAATGTTAAAATCGGATTCTAGGGACCTTAAAACGTGCTTATGCAATAAAATCTGGATATGCGATTTTTAGCATGATTCCAATACCTCTCTAAGCGAGAGGTAAAAAGTAGCAATAGTGAGCAAGATGGTTGAGACACGTACATAACGAATTTATAAAATGTTCGTAATTCAATTTACGCGTCGGTTTTTATGCGTAATTTGCGTTATTCACCAATGACATATAAATTTGAAGTAAGATTTAAATGAAAAATATTGAATTACTTTATAGTTTAATTTAGTTTAGTTGAAGCATGCTTAAAATTTACGTAACACTTAAGTACACATAAAAAAATTCTTCTGTATAACGATCATATTATTACCCACATACATCTAAATTCAGAGAATTTTGTTACTAGTATTGTCTTTCTTAAAACAAAACATTTTTACTTACTTGTACGTATTTATCAGTTTCATTTTCTTTTATGCAGCCATCCTAGTTCAATAACCCTTTTGGATTTTATAGTTGTAGATTGTATGGTCGAATTTTCATCCTCTTCTTGTTTCTCTTCATTTTCTTTTTCAGCCTGTCAAGAAGTGTTTGCTTCCTCTTCGAGGCTGATGCATGTTTTTTTTTTACAAAACTCAAAGCATGCAATTCTGTCACCATATCTGGGCAGAAATGCAGAAAGTTGTTCGTCTGACATAGACGATATTACGCCAGTGTCGATCTATAAAAAAATCTTATAATCATTTTGAATGTAATAAATTATGAAAAAATAGTTGCCAAACTAGTAATACTAATAATAATAAATGCAAATAACATTTAAGAAGGACATTAGAATAGATGTAAAATAATATATAAAATAAATAAAAAAATAAAAATTTGGCGGGAATTTATGTGCTGCGCCTATCTTTTCACCTCCCTTTAAAGTGCCCGATAAAATCGGCAGGATAAATGAAAAATATGGTATCAAAAAATGACATTCAGTAGTTTCAATGCTTATATTTTATTATTTATCCTGACTATTATGTATCTGGCACAGTAAATTAAGTTACGTCTGTCTGTAAACAACATGTCAGCATAAAGTTAAATTGATTATCACCAAAACTTTTACGCTCAAAAATAACTAAGATAAAAACATCGTTATTCTTCTGATATAGAAACAATTACTGTTGCTTGACATAATAGTTACAGAATTAACTCCTCTTTCTATTTTACATAATAATGTTTCAGTTCTGTTAGATTTGTTATCCGGCAAGAAACTATTGCTAATATTAATTTACGACCACAAAATTTGAGGATAAATCTACTTTCTAACCAAGTGGAGAAAAATAATTTAAACATCTGTTTAGAATACTATTAGAATTATGATAAATAACTTACATTTTCTTCTTCCAGCAATTTTATAGTTACTTCTGTAACATGTCTGTCCTTTAAAAACTTCTTCAAGTTAGCGTCCATGTCTATAACTAAAATAGGTAATCATTTATTAATTTAATTCTTAATTTTATTTTAATAAAACTAAAACAAGCTTGTAATTTTTTATTCATAAATAAAAATCTATAATATAATTTATATTAAATATATAGTTTTAATAACAAATATGGGTCGACAAATAAATTATACTAGCTTTGAAGAATACAGTTGTTCAAAATGGGGATTCCCCGGCCACAGATGTTCTTGCTCCAAATGTCACTCAACGCGAATTGCCAAGGTTTTTACAACTAAAACTAAGGTTACCTCTGCTGTGCCTTCTTTCTCATAAAAGCAATGTTATCGGTGGTAGGGAAAAGGAGTACGACGTTAGCAGCAGACTCAAACAAACGCAACTGCTTATTGTGATTTAAAATAGAATTAGACAAAGTCTGTGCTACATTTTTTCTATAATACCTGTATGTCTAATACATCACTTACCTTACATAATCAAATACATTGAAATTAACACGAGCGCCTAACTCGTTGCAGTAAGTCCCCGCTGCCAACTAACAATGAAAGTGCACAACTCGGCGGTCCGGGGATTCTCCGACACATCAATTGTTCAAGAACAGTGGCCGAAGAACCTATATTATGAAAAACTAATAGCTTTTATTCATTTTCGTATTTATATTGCATGCAATACTGATTTAAATAAATAGAAAATACTACTTACCTATTTATATTTGTTAACCTTGGAACAGATAACGGACGAATGAGACTATATTAAAAAGTCGAAATCCTGAGTTTAAAAAGTCGGGATTCCGAGTTTAAAAAGTCGGGATTCGTATTTTTTTGGGAGATGTATCAATCTTTTCGTTTTCGTCAGATGTACTTGCTTCTCTTAAACTTAAATTAGAAATATCAATCTTTTTGTTCTGGTCAGGTGTACTTGTTTGTTTATTTAGTGTACTTGTACATGTATTGCACATACAGATTTGTAATAATACTAGTATCACTTCCTTTTAATTTTTGTAGGCAACTAACATGGAATGTTAGGTAGAAACTATTAATATTTACTGAACTGAAACTTCTCTTGTAATAAACTGAAGGTCTGGAAGGCAGATAATTAAGGTTAGTAGCTAATAGAATGCAATTATGATCAGGGCCTCGATTCTAATTGTTTTCGACGCGAACTCATGTCGAAAAAGATAGTGGCGCTGAACGAAGTCTAGTGGCGCATAGTGAAACTAAAATCATAGCGCCAATTTTAAACTTTTCGACGATTAAATATATCTAGGGAAATTAACGCTCTCATCACCTTCACTGTAGGGATTTTTTGTCATTTATTGTTGGTATCAATAAAATTTACTTTTGCCGGGTAAGTATTAAGTTTGAAATCAAGTTGCATTCTTCGATTCAATAAAAAATTGCAAATTAACGGGAGAAAATTTATTTTGAATACCATTAAAATGCAGTAAAAAAGGTAAAAATGTTTCATATGACGAAAATGAGAAACGGTTGTTTACACATTAAAATTTCCTCAGAAAATCCCAACCATCCTTACTTAGAAATAGCCTGGATGAACCGAAAGCGAGTTTTATGGTCACCCTTCACCCTTAGATGGCCATGAAATCTTAAAGATGAAATCATTTTCCCTTCAGCCTTTAGCTAGACAAGTTGTATTGTTTGTGTAAGCGTTTTTAATTTTTTATAATGGATCGAACATATTTGGAAAGGGTCACAAAACAACAAAAAAAATACAATTATTGAATTTTTTGGGGGCAAATGGGCGCAAAATGGCCAAAATTTTGTGGGAAGAATTAACAAATATTTTAAATAATTTGGACGGTGCTACAAAATCTACATATAAGTGGCAAAAATTCTGCCTGCATTTCGCCACTCTTCTTCTTCTAGTTCTAATTAATAAATGATGCATATAAAACCACGCTATAGCTAAATCATACATAAAAAATAAAGTATTTTATTTACAAATTGTCTACAGTGCTATTGAAAATAATATTAACCTCCAAATCTGCATCAAAATCATGAACAAAACTAACTTGAAATGTGAAATGTCAAACTATTCGTCGTGAAAAAAGAATTCGACGCGAAATTTGGCGTCGAAAAGAATTCGACGCAAACGATTCCATGTCGGTAAATTAGTTTTAGTATCTGACTCAACTCATAGATGGCTGCGTGTAGCTTTTCGACGATTAAAATTATTTCACGTCGAAAAGTTGAATTAGAATCGGGGTCCAGATATAATTTTTTTTCTAACTATATACTTACAAAATAAAATAAAAAATAAATATTTCATCACGGCATATTACCCATTGCTGGGTGTGCCAATCTGCTTCATACACAGATATCGGTAATGATGGAATATTTGTACCGTGAGGGCGCTTACCAGGCGTCACCTCACGGGCACTCATTTCTGGCGTGGAGAGTGCGCCACAGGGGTCAATTTTGTGCCATTAAAATGCGATGTAATTTTTGGCGTCGGTCGGAATCGAACCCGGGTCCCCTAGATTCGCGACCAGACACGCAGGCACACGGCCACGAGACCCCATCTATATACTTACAATGTTCAATATTAGTGTAACAATGATCCAGAATATATTTACCTCTGGTGGGATGTTTAATAATGTTAATGGCATTGAATGTTAAACATAATTTGCTAAGACTAAAATAATTACTCGAGTCTCTTTTCGGGTCTATATTAAAGTCTCCGTAAATAATTAGCTTTAGATTTGGCTTGCAGACGACATCTAAAACAGCCTCCATATTTTTATAAAAAATATTGTAGTCAGAATCTGGAGATCTATATACATTTAAAATTACTACAGGACTTTGAGAGTTTCGTCTCCACAATACAGCACAGGCTTCAAAGTGTTTTTCTACACAAAACTGTGAAATATCAATTACATCAAGTTCATTACATACTGAATCGTGACCCCAAATAGCTACACCACCTCTTTTATACTATAGTCTACAGGAATCTGAAATACAGTGAAAATTATTAAAATTAATACAATGTACATTTTCTTTTCTTCTCCATGTTTCTGTAAGACATAATTTTTTTAAAAAATTTATATGTTGTGACAATTTTATGTCACGATTTAATATAATACTTAACTTACCGTCAATTTGGCTCTCGTAACTGGTGCGCCGACTAGCTAGTTGCGAAGATGGGGTGGGTTTTAAAGAAATGGGTATTACACTAATTAACAATGGGGCGCCAGGTATTTTGATAATCATTTGCACCCCCGATAAAGCACAAAATACCAAAAGTTAATCTGAAATAAATCAAATAGGGGTGCCGGGACAGTATTATAGGATGGTGTGATATCGAGTTCCGTAGCATAAAAATAATTATCATGTGATAACCATTCAAAACATATGTATATTGAAACAAATAATATTCCATTATAACAAATTCGTAGCCAAACTTATATACTAGATGAGTGTGTGAGTGAAATGAGCGTAGATGATATTATAACTATCGTACAAGTTAGAAAACTGCTAGCAATAACAATAAATTAATGCCAAGCATTATCTTCAAAATAATAAAGTCTACACGGCGTAAATATTTTTTAAATTAGCAATCTTAAACAGTGGTTGCAACAATATTGAACGGTATTGAATCTTATTTGCAATAAGTCGACCATAACTCGCCGGCACTGATAGGCGAGTAGGAACACTGAATTCTAAATTCAACAATACCTGCGCTGCTTCGCGCGCCTGCGCAAACCGCGAATCAAACCGATATGGGAGAGGGTATGAATGACTTGGTGTACTCAACTGCTCACGGTCGTGGTTATGGCGTCGTCTTCGTGGACTGGAATCGGTGAAGGGCTCGGATACTCGCTGAGGGTTTGGGGCCGGACAATGGACACGGCGTGGCGGCTCAAGATGTGGTGCAGAGAATACTGCTCGTCGAATGGATAACGTGTTTGAATGTCTTACTTTTACGGCACTACGTAGCACACTAACTCTCCAAAATATTAGGATAAACTTGTCGGAGGCCCCGATACACTATAAACTTTAACTGGCGCTCAGACAATTGCGCGACCACGTGCAGAACGATATCCTCTTTACAGAGACAAAACTGTCATAATCGAACTCGCAGGTATTATATTGTCACTACGGACTCCAAAACCTGAATTATGACACACTTTACTGCACTTTTGTGGCGCTGGCTACTTTTGGTAGCGCACGTGGATTTTTACGACACAAGAACGTAGTTCTCTCCGCGACAGATCAAGACAGAATCCGCAGCTGTTATTGCTTTTGCGCACTTTGTAAAAACCTACAATTATGCCTGAATTCACTACGGCACAGGGAAGTACTTTAAATATATGTTTTTTTTTTTTGAATAGTAAGAATCAAATTGTATTCGGGAAATTTATCGTGACAATGTATATAAGTATTCGCTGAATATTAGATTCACTTTGTCGTCGGTTAACGCTTGACAGTTGAAAATTAAAAAGTCCACTGAGTCATGCATCGTAGTTTCGTCCTGGAGAGTCGGCTCGGTTGTTACTTCACTGTTGATTTGTTGGCATTTCTCATAAAAAAACGGTTTATACATGTACCCTCTGGCCACATATCTGGATCCATAGCTTTTTGATGATTTGCTTCGTAGATCGAAACCTTAAATGACGAGTACTGTTCTGGGTGCTTTGCATTAATTTTATCTACTATTACTTCTGGAAAATTATTAATTAGATTTTTTTTTACGTCAGCTGTTAATGTCTCCGGGTGTAATCTAAATACATGTAGATGAGCAAATTTAGGAACTGTTTTTAGAGTACAACTATTATTATGTTTAGTGTCCTTTTTACCAATTACGGGAGTGTTGTGCCTTTTGAAAGTATTTCTCGGGTTCCTTTATTCAGAAATTTAACATTTTAACTGTAACTGATATCTTTATTTTTGAAACATGTCTTTTCATATACAAAAACAAAAATTCTTTCTCTTTAGTTGCAGATAAACATAATTATAATACGAGGCACAAAGACCAATTTTATATTCCCAGCTCGAAATTAAATGCAATTAAAACTTGCCCTCAAAGACTAGGTTTGGAAGTATACAATAAGCTACGCTAGGGTTACCAGATGGTCTTGAAAGATTAGCCGGAGATTTCTGAAAAGTCATATTAAGGTACTTGTATTTATCTTTGCATATCACTAATTGTAGGAAACATGAGAATGGGACAAATGGGTAAATAAAAACTTCGGTTATCATAATAAAAGTTATTTATTTCTAACATTTCAAAATTTAAATAACAAAAATAAATTATATTCTATTACATTTAGAGAAATAAGAAAAATAACGTGTTATCTTTAAGTATGTAGGTACTTTTCAGCATTTTGGCAAGCTTTTAAAATTTTTCGTTTTCCTTTAACATATTCAAAAAACTCGCGGCAGGTTAAATTCATATTAATTTTTACTGAAAGTTCAGCTTTGACTAAGTCGACTTCCATTCTGTTTCTGTTGTTTGTCCAAGTTTGCTTCATTAGAGAAAAAACTCTTTCAACATTTGCGTTACTAACAGAAACAGAGAGAATTGGTTGCACAATTTTGAATAAGTTAGGGGAAAAACATTTAGTGAAGAATAATGTCCACTTTTCTACTATATTTAATTTTCCATCAAAAGTAGATCTTGCCATATTAAGTCTACCTACTTCATCATATAGTTGATCGTAATCTATGTAATTATTATCTTCAAATAAACTAATACCCACACATTTAATTTCGTCAAATAATAAATCAGTCTCTAAATTAAATATTTCATATTTTTTAAAAGGAGGGTTTTCAAAATTATACCAGTCGGTTAAGTACGTTATAGCACGGGTGTAAACAGAAATAAACTCATCCTGACAACTGCGCCTCTCGGACGAATTTAATTTCTTTACGCCTTCGCTTGCTTTATTTCCAAAAAACATTTCATTCTTTCGTCGAGTCAAATCATTTAATAGATTGGTCATTATATCATGCAATTGGAAACAAAGTATACCCTTATTTTCTAGGCTTAATATGTACTTATTAAAAATAAACATCAAATGATGTACAAAATATAAATAACATTCTTGAACCGTTATACTGCTGCTTAAATCATTGCTGGATTCATCTTCTTGGTTACTCAAGAAGTCCCAAATAGCTCGATTTACATTCTCTACTCCAATTTCAAAAAAATATGCTTTTATAGCAGGCCAGGAATGAATAACTCTTTCCACACATGGAAATAATGAAAGCCATCTTGTTGGAACATGTCTCAATATTTTCGAATATTGTAATTCTGCATCAGCAAAAAGTTGTTTCAAATGGGCAGTTCTTTTTGCAGATATAGAAAATTCACTATAAATTTTAAGAATCAAATTTTCCACATCGTACTTTAATCTTTTGACTGCAAATTTTGCACAGTTATGCAAAACGTGACAATGACAATTTCCTTTAAATATTTTACTATTCTCTTGTTTAAGTAATTGGAAAACAGAATGATGTTTACCATAATTGACGTTAGCGTTGTCAGCTGAGTACGCAATTATTTGTGATACGGTTAGATTAAATTTATTAAGAGACGTAGTGAGATTTTGAAATATCATAAATGCGGTTTCTTCAGATTTTTCGCAGAAGTCTAATATTTTTGAGTTTAGTCCTGATTCCGGATGAAAATAATAGATGCAAACCGGAAAAAAATTCCTATTTCCCTTATTCGAAGCGTCAGTAGCCAATGTGAAGAAAAGCTTGGTATCATAATTTAGAAATTTACATTTCAAGTCATCTAATACCATTTTTAGTGAATAGTGCATCAACACATTTTTAGCAATTGCTTCTGCCTTTGTTCTAGCACATCTTAATTTTTTTGCAACTTTGGAATCTTCAAAAAGTACAGAATTCAGTTTCATTCCACAGTCCAAACTATTATAACTATGATGGTGCATAATACTGTGATACACACTCGTCACTTCAATGGCACTTATTTTGTCAGCTTCCGATGAATCAGTTTTAGAAAAAAAAGCTTCTACAACCAAATTTGACTTTTTTGCGCGCACCATCTTCAAATGTTTAACACTACCAGCATGTCGGGTAACTGCCTTTTCACCATCATGCTTTACAGTAAAAGTTACATTGCATAATTTGCACATAGCCGTAAAAATATCAATTTTTTTTATCCATGTGAAATTTGTCAACCATGCATCTTGAAATGATGCGTAATAAATTTTCTTTTTAGGTGTTAAGGAGCCACTCCCGCTAGGTTGTTCTTCTTCCATCTAGACAAAGATGTATTAGTTATATTATTTAAAATGTAGTAAACAACATCGTACCTTCACACTTTATTATAAAAACTTATTTTGTTAAATATTAACACATACCGCACTAGTGCATAGTACTATAAACAATAAACTGTAGCTACGGTTCCGTTCCCAGCCCAGTGTTCCGGGAGCACATCGTAATCTCGAAGTCTCATAGTTCTGAAACGCACGACTAAAAACTGCCACAAGTCCTACGCACATCGGGTACTCTCGGCAAAGTTCGATTTACATTGGGAAAAAATACATATGCGGTAGAAAGATAAGTTCAACATTAAGAGAATAGATGTCTCTTACCTCTTAAAAGAAATTTATCTAGCGATCTGTCAGATATTTAAAAATGATTACTATATTTTAAATACTTTTGGAATTGAATGAAAATGTAATATAGAATTAAATAATAAATAAAATGGTAAAACAGGCAAATATTTGCAGTACATATATAAATATGACCTTTTTTTAGGTTAAATGAACAAAATATTGAAAAACTGATAAATACACATACAATTATACAAATACATGTTTGTTTAAAGTTTATCATTAAGTATTCATATACCTTGCTGTGAGAGTGATATTAAATACGTGTGTATACTCGTAGTTCATATTATACAATACAATAATAAGTACTTTGTATAAAAGTATTCAAGCAGATACTAACAACTAATTAAATAACAGGTTCATTTATTAACCAATTAAACAAATGATAGGTGCATACTCCGCGTAAATCAAAATTATGTGTATGCTTTATTTGATAAAGAAAATGATTTACTATTTATTTTCGTCTATATGAGACTAAGCAGTGAGTTATCATGCACTCTTAATAAATAAACTAGAAATATTCATATGCTATTTTCATTGTTTTTCTAAAGGCTTTCCGCACAATGCCTCTTTCTATTTTCTGAAATAAAATTTACCATATAAGTTTTAAAATACTAACCAATTAAACAACGTATAGGTTCATTTATTAATCAATTGCACAAATATAGGTGTAAACCGCGCGTATACATATGCTTTGAATAGCTTTAATAATGATGGTTATGTTATAATAAAAATTACAAAGTTACGTCTAGTTTCACTAGGATACAACTTCTGAGTCAGCTTCCATGAAGCCATCGTCAGAAGTCGGCCAGCACAACAAGTAACCACAGACGCGTTTATAAAAGTTAGTTTTTATAAACGCGTCTGTGGTTACTACTATATTTTTATTTAATCCATATAAGACCGGGAAGTAGATTCTATTCTAAGTTTTAAATTATTTTTAAAATGTAATTACATATTATTTCAATACAAATAAATAAATAAATATATCATCACGGCATATTGCCCATTGCTGGGTGTGCCAATCTGCTTTGTACACAGATATCGGTAATGATGAAATATGAATTAAATATTTAATATATAAATGAGTTGGTTATATCATTGAAAATAAAAACGTCAAAAATGTGTAATTTACTAAAATCTTGATATATACTATGAATTTAGAATCTATTAATTATTATCAAAATTATGTGTACATTGTAATAGTTGCATGAGTTTTATAATTAATAATGCTATTTTGAATAGTATGGAGCTATCTAACTTCAATTACTTACAAATTCCTTGTTAAAACATTACATTTTCTGTAAAGATTTCATTTCTTAAGATTAGGAAATACAAAACTAAAATTGGAAAATAAAAAAATATGGATAATTTATTTTTTTATTAACAATATTCATACTTTCAAGAAAAAATATATAAAAAATAGGAATACAATAAATATACTAAAATATAGAAATAATATACTTACACAATTTAATTAAACTTCTTAGTCTCGTTTTAAATACCATACATTCATAGTCGTAAACATTAATTTTCTATAGGAAAATAGCGGAGAAATGTAATGTTGATTTTACATTCATAACAAAATAACTCAAAGTACTTATTATTATTATTCTGGTATCCAAACAATATATGCACAATTATTAAAAATAGATAATACAAAATATACTAATATAAAAATAGTCAATTTGGTAATTATATAATTTACTAGGCCTAATACATCGCCCAGCATTAAGTAGGATGGTGTGGACGCATCTTCTCTTGAAAATAACACAGTTTAGAGCTGCTGGTTTTCGTTTAGCCATCTTTCTCGTGCAATATTATATTATATTATTAATATAAATTTATATAAAAATCGCAAAATACTTACTGACTAATAAGTAGTAAAACTCATTGCAAAACTTTAAAAAATCATATCTTGCTTAATTAAGAAATTTTCATGTCGAGTTTTCATTAATGGCCATATCTTTGTACAATATTTCATACAAAAAAGAAAATGGTTTATGGGCCCATTAATTTTCGTTCTACACTTCAGATCTTAATTGGCTCTGAACACATTTTCAATATGCAAAGAAAGATAAAACATAAAAAGAACAAAATATTATCATAGGTCGAGTTTTCGCTCAGGTAAAGATTAGGGATGCAATGGAAATGATAGCGGTGAGCAACATGATAGATGTTTTTTTTTCAAGAGCCACACAAAGTCACATTGCTAAATTGTGGAGATCTAAATCATATGCATAAATCAGTCAAATCAGAATAAGAAACCAACTGTTGATGTGCTGCATAAACTAAATAAGGTTAAATCAACAGAGTTGGGCCGATTGAAACACAACGTATCATCAATGTAATGATTGATGAACACCAATTACAACTGAAACTAAACGCTCGGCGCGACCGCCATGTGGGAGAATAAGTTAAGGAAGTTTAAACATGATTAAAATTTATATATTGTTTTTATATATTAGAGCAGGAATCACCAACATTTTTGAGAGGCGGGCCACATGTGAAATTTTAAAATATATGATGGGCAGGATAATAATTCTTATTGGAAGTCATATTGGATTATAAATGGAAGGAAATTTAAATTATACTTATTTTTCTTTTACATATCAATATATAGTACTTGCAAATTTAAAATAACAGTTTAGAGATTTTAAATACAATGCACCAATTTGTAAAAGTTTTTGAGATCAGTTATTTGCGTTTGATTTCTTGGTTTTGCATGTTTCGGCTCTAAAAAACTCCTTTGCAGTCTCGTCGAAAGTGAAGATTTATTTACATATGTGATAAATAAAAAAATTAAAAAGTATAGTACTCTTTTCTTTGTCCCAGCATTGCGGGGGCCCGCTAATTTGATTTTACCTCAGGGCCCGTAACAGCTCTCCACGGGCCTGCGAGTTTGCAAATGTACATACTACCAAAAATTCTACAATTTTCCAAGTAATTTTTTTGAATAATCAGAAACATTCAATAATGTATAAATTTGAATAAAATTTTCGTTTCTAAATAGTGATGTGAGCAACACATCATTAGCTACAATTTTAATAATAGGAGCATCAGGATATCCAGTGTATTGATAAGAATACTGCAGAACTGGAACAAAACTATCTGATATTTACGTTTCTTATGTTGTTATCGATGTGTAAAATACCTTGAGGTTTTGCTTGCAGTAAATCAATTGTAGATGATTACATACTGTAACAGGTTTTTTACTCGTTTTACGCTATTAAGTTTACAAAACAGAATATCCAAAAATGCGAAATAGCTGAAGTAACCTCTTACGTTTATTTCTCCAATGTGCTAAAATCAGTACATCAGAAACGTATGGCTGTACACTGTATGTACATACATATAAATTAATGTATCTGTTATTACAAAAATTTCGCTGTTGACTGAATATTCCAATAAAATTCTGTACAGTAGGAGTCGCTTTATTGAAAATGAAATTCTAACACAACATCCAACAGATGATTACGTTAGCAGATATTCCGATACTTGTCATCTTCTCAATTGTAATATGACACTGTTATTTAATTATTTAATGTGATTGTTAATAATATTCAGATTTTGTACCTGTATTACGGTATAGTAGATCAGTTTTACAAAACACAAAATCCTAAATTAAATACCTGATATCAATAGTAACCTGCTTTACGTTAATTTCTCCAATGAGCTAAAACAGAACATAGAAACTTGTGGCTGTACATTGATTTATAAATAAATTAACTTATTTTTATTAAAAAAAAAAATGGCTGTTGACTGCAACAATCAACAAATTTCTGTATAGTAGGAGTCGTTTATTCAAAATTTAAATGCTAACACAACATCCATCAGCTGTCACCTGATTACTTACGCAGATATTCCGATATTTGTCATCTTCTCATTTATAATATGACAATGTTATTTGTTTATTGTGATTGTTATTATTATAATATATCCTTCATTGTTTTTAATGTATTGTTACAATATCAAGAACCTAATATAAAAGATAGTTAATTTTTACAAATTATATGATATTTCAATATGCACCTACTTATCTACGGCATTAAATAATTTTTATAATAGTGTTCATTATATGAAACATATTAAATATTTTGTAATTTATTTCACAAAACAATTTTAAATGATGTTCACATTCAATAGTCGTCACAAAATTTAATTGAGTAAAACGGATTTCAAAAGTTTCTCCGACCGAAAACGAAGCGTGTTCGGCTGTCGTCGTTGTCGAACTTCTAAAAAATTGAAGTTATAAGACTTCTGAGTTCCGGTATGTACCCAGTGTTCCCACCCATGTCGGTCAATTTCGGCTCGGCCGGAGATTCGTGTCAGCCGACCGGAGACCGGAGATCATCGACTACAGCCGAATACTTCAGGCGAAAGCCGGAGATCTGGCAACCCTAAAGCTACCGGATTCTATCAAAACTGCAAAGAGTTTTAATATTTTTAAAAAAGATTTAAAATTGTTTCGAACTAGCAAATTTTTTTATAAACTATCTGAGTTTCTTAACATGTAACTTTTTTGTGTTCTTTTATATCGACTTTTTCCATACACTATGTATTGTGTCTAAGGAAATAAACAAATTATTATTATTATTATTAAAGTTCGAGTATATTTACAACATTTAATGCCAGGCCTATATTTTCTGATATTGTTAGAGCAAATGTAACAAACTCCTTTATATAGTCGTAATTCTTTGAGAGATGTATCAGTCTTTTCGTTTTCGTCAGATGTACTTGCTTCTCTTAAACTTTAAAATTAGAAATATCACTCGTTTTTTTCTCGTCAGGTATACATGTTTTACTTAAAATTGCATTGGAATATGTCATTTGGTTTTCCACGGGTGTACTTATTTGTCTTAAAATTACATTAGGAATATCAATCTTCTGGTTTTTGTCAGGTGTAGTAGCTTGTCTTAAAATTACATTAGATATTATTATTGGTTTCTTCGCTTGTAGTGTACTAACAATTTTTAACTTCTTATTTGCTTCTGTTTTACCTTCCGTCACCTCTAGGTAAGGAAGGTATTGTCTTTGGTCAAAAAAATCGGTGGTGAGTTTTCATTGAATAAGCACGTTATAGGGTCTTTACAATACGATTTTACTATTTTTACGATGATGTCTGTATGTGTGTGTGTGTGTGTGTGTTCATGTGTGCGTGTGTGTGTGTATGTGTGTGTGTGTGACCGCCTTTTTGGACACAATATCTCCAATTCTAGAATTCCAAAAATTACAATTCTTGCGTATTCCTCTTCCTTACAACCATATGCAGACTTGTTTAGATTTTGGTTATAATTGGTCAACCGGAAGTACCCTCATTTGATGATTTTAACAGTTTTTCTTGGAAAACTCAGTTAAATGTTATTATAACTTAAAGAATATATTATTATCTATACGATTTCATTGCATTTTATATTTTTTATTCAACAGATATAGAGTTAAAGAAGAATAAAGATAATAAATTTGATATAAATTTCATAATTCAGCCAGCTATGCTAACTTAACCATGGAAACTGCTAATATATTCAGGTAATTCAAATTGACAGATGTAAATATCAATAAAATGTAAATCAATGAAAGAAAAAGGGAAGTAACTGTAGTGTTAGAAGTTTCTAGATATAAGAGAGACGATTACATTGGTTTGAAAATGTTATGAGGAGAGATGAATATATTAATAGAAGGTGGAAGAAACATAGGAAGACCAAATATAAGATGAAAAAGCTGTATTGCAGAAGACTTGAGAGAAAAGGAACTGAATGAGGACGACACGGAAAACAAAAATGAGTGGGAGAAGAAAATAAAAAATAGCAACCCCCTAACGAATGAGAAAAACTAAAGAAGAAGATTTCAGTGTCTAGTGCAATTTGAATAGTTTGTTTATGAAATAACTTTACTGGAAATATAGGATCTTTTGCAAGAAAATTTATGTATGGGGCCGCGTGCAGTAACATGATTTTGCTGACTTTGGCATGCAGATATGGGGACCTGTGTCAAAATGACAGCAATTAATTATGTCCATAACTGACAAGTGTTATAATTTTTCATTCAAAATTTCATAATTTTCTTATTTCATGTGGTTTGTTTGTTATCATGAGTATGGAATTCAGTTGCCGAGAAAGAAAATCACATAATACCAAAAATTTAGAATCTTTCGCAAGAAAATTTATGTATGGAATTTGTACATAATACACAGGATTGATGGAAGGTATTGTGCTGGCTACATCAGATTTTTTTTATTGCCTTTATTTTCTGCTATTTTTCGTTTTTAGGCTCCTTTTTCTAGCCTATTTTCTCTTGTTCCTTTATTTCCTTCCTTGTTTCTCTCTCTTGATTTCTGAAAAAATTAGCGTCTATTTCTTTCTTCTTTTCATTTGCTTTGTTAACTTTCAATTCTTTCCAGTTCTCCGATGTTATGACCCACGGCATTTTTTCTACAATTCTTTAATTTTTCTTTTCAGGTGTGTGCGGTCAGTACAGATGTTCAGACAGATTTCTTCTTACTGTATAATTGAACTGAATGTATTGTTCTGTTTCATGAGAATTCTCGTATGTTAATACTAAATTTGTCACTGCTAGTTTTTACTGGCGTTATATTTTCCGGTAATTGTGAATCAAAAATTATAGGTTTATTTAAATCTAAAATTTTCAAAGCGTAGTTGGACAAATTCAAAGAAAAGTTAGCAAAATTCTTTTCAGTATCATTTAACACTTCATCGTTATTATTATCAGGGTTAATATTTTCTAATTCTGAATTCAGAACAATGGATTTTTCAACAGTTTTTATGCTTTCTTTTAAAGAATTTGTGAAGAAATTTGAATATCCCTGCGCAGTATCATTTATTCTCCCTTCATTATTTTCATATTCCGATAATTGTGAATCTTGATTAATAGATTTATTGGTAGCCACAGTGCTCAAAGCTTCTGTGCCTGAATTGGAAGGAAAATTTAAAAATTCCTGTTCAGAATTTCCAAGAATTGTTTCATTTGCTTCACATTTAATACCTATTTCATTATTTTTTTCTATTTCAACATGATTTGTATTTTCTAATTGAATATTTTTTGTATTTATAGCTTCTTCATTTCTTTTAGTGTCCTCTAAATTGTCGAAATATTCATTATCAGTATTCCTTATATTTTCCAAATTCTAGCCATAATTTATATAAATTAGAAATCTCTTCATTTTCGGTCATTTGCCTTATATTTTCAAACTTCCTAATTTTGTCATCACCGACAATTTTTTTGAATGTGTCGTAATTTAAATTTGAATATAATAATATAAAAAAATCATTTACTGTAATCAATAGAGTAGGGATCCCAGGGAAAAATTCCACATGCTCTAAAGCCATTAATTATTATTTCGGTTCGAATTGTTGAGTCAATAACACATTTTAGCAAGGGTGCAAATTTTTGTTTCGTTAATTCCTCTGTTCGATGACTTCGTCTCCACTGAATGAGTCATTTCCTCCACCCATCTTTAAGTGGTTTTAAAGTCGAAACATCACTAGGTTGTAAAATACGTGTTGCGTTTGGACATAACGCTATTAGTTCTATTTCAAGTTGTGAACACGTCACTTAATTTTCTGTCCAAATGAGTTTTATTACCGTCTACAAATAAAATTATAGGAAACTCAATTCCCATATTTTTGACAAAAGGATAGAATATATTTTCTATATACTTATAAAATATTTTACGTTTTCATCCACCCAGATTCGCTGCAGGCCATTCCCCAATTTTCTGGTAAAGTAGTAGCTATTTCACCAGGTATCCTTTTATAAGGGTAAACAACGAGAGGTGGAACTGTGTCACCTCTTGCATTGAATGAAAACATAACTGTTAGAGCACTTTTAGATTGTCCCGAATCAATATCGTATATATTACGGCTTCCTTTTGGAGCCAAAACTCTTTTATTTTGAGGACATGATAGGAAGTTGGTTTTGTCTCCGTTAAAGACTTTTTCGGGATTTTGTAAGATCATATCTAATTTATTCTCCTTTAAGTATTTATAAATTTCGAAAAACCACTTTTTAATATTTTCTCCACTCACCCTCAAAGATGCTTGTGTAACTGCTTCACTTTTCCTTTCAGATATTGATGGGTGACGCCTTAAAAATGCCTTGTACCAACCATCACCGGGGTAATTATCTTTAAAAGGGTTCGGTCTCGCTTTCTTTTCTAAATAATCTTTTACAGGCGCTTTAATATCTTCTTTTCGTTTAGGAAAAGCTTTCCTATGATTTTCATTTACCCAATGAACTAATATGTATTCTTCCGTAAGAATTAGGGAAGGTCCATGAGTATTTTTTACAAATTTTTCCGATAATCTGAATTGAAGGGTGGCCCGCGGAATATTAAATATCTTCGCAACTTCTCTTTTCGGAGTTCAATTTTTTATTGCTTGAAGAGCGTTTTCTATATCACTTCTGGTGTATTTTTTGTTATATTTCATTCCTTCTAGTTTTTTTGGTATTTTTATACGGAAATTGATACCTGGGTACAAAAAAAATAAACAAATAATAAAATACGGAAGTAAATTTTACGATGGCAATAAAATGAAAGAAATTATATTACAGATATTGGCCGGGGCCAACTACTGTCAGGGCACCGAAATACTCAAGAATAATAGAAAATATAGAATCAACGTATAAAAATATATCAAAAACAGTAGTAAACGAGCAAAATTCATCCTAAACAAAAAAGTACAGTCATTGGCAGGCGGCCAATAACTATGAAAATCTAATTTTCAAGGAGCAATAGTTGGCCCCCAAATATTTTCTATATACCAAAATATAATGTTTAATTTAAATTCATTTTTACCTCTCGCTAAGAGAAGGCATGTTTTAAGTTCCCTACAATCCGATTTTAACATTTTTACGATGATGTCTTTGTGTGTGTGTGTGTATGTGTGTGTGTGGGTGTGTGTGGATGTATGTGTGTATGTGTGTGGGACGTTGGAAGGACGATTACTCAAAAACTATAAGAATTAATATTTAACTACGTATTTCCCAATCGGACATTCATGGGAAGAGCTGAAAAGGTTTTGGTAAGAATTGGACAACCGGAAGTAGCAGATGCTTGAAAAAATCTTCTAAATATTATTTTTTGAAAATTTTTCTTGGTAATATTAAAGAAAATTAAATTCTCAATCTGACACATTTTTTTTTTATTACATCTCGTATAGGTTTGGAGATATAGTATATAAAAATATAGAATAATTTGTTGTAAGAAATCTCGTTGCCAAAAAAACAGTTGAGATATTCAAATGTTTGTAATTGACAGATAAATGCAAAATGTCAGTGTCAAAATGTATTTAAATTATAGGTATGTTAATATTACATATATCCTTAAGAAATACCGCAAATACCGTCAATGTATTTGAAGAATTTTGAACATATTAGAATAATAGGACAAAATTTCTCATAGAACGAAAGAAGAGATACAATTTCAATTATTTGTGTGTTCAAGAAATGTTAAATTCGTTACTGCGTGAGCAGTCATGTGACTTTGTTGGCCTTAGCAAGCAGATATGAGGATCCGTGTCAAAATGACGGCTAGAAATTATTTACATAGATGTCACAATTGTCATATGTCATAAATTTCATTCAAAATTTCAAAATATTCTGATCTTTATTTGTCATCAATAGTATTGTAACGTTTTTTATTTATATGGGTGAAGTGTAAAACATAGACAATTATTATTAATTAAAAGAATACGTTTATTAAACGGTAAATAAATAGAAATATAATTAAAAGATTATAAAAGTAACTAACACTATGATAAACAAATATTAACACTAATTTAAAGACTAAGAATATTATAAGACACTTAAACACTATGATTATTTATTTAAACAGTTAACACCACTCTTTATGTTCACTTGTCGACTGTTGTTTATATCACCAACTATTCACAACGTTTATTTATATCAGACTTCTTTACTCGTTGCTTTTATAATACCGAATGTCTTCGCTGGCTTTGGCGGTCGGTTATATATACCTGGCTAGATTATCTCTAGAACCTACTAGGACCTACTAGAGAACTTCTAGAGGTAAACAACATCACACAATAGATTACTGCGACCAGTCCTAACAAGCGCCTTGCGCGCAGACACGTAGGCGCCTGGTAGCGCGGGGGCGGCGGCCGCGGGGGTTACGTTACAGTATGGAATATACTTGCCGAGGAAAATACTCCAATGGATTTGGAAAATCATGATGTTTTGAATGAAAAATTATGATACTTGACACCTATGTACATTATTAATGGTTGTCATTCTAACATGGGCTCCTATATTTTCTTGCCAAGGCCAACAAATTCACATAACTGCTCGCGCCCTGTGCAACATAAAATGAAAATGCGAAAGGTATTGTGCTGGCCACAACAGATTTTTTATACAAGAAAGTAAAGTATAATCACAAATAAACTATTACAGTAATATTCAAGACAAATTTATTCATAGAAACAATGTATGAAATATTGTGCTTCTTACCTTATTGAATACCTATAACAGAGACTGACACATACCCGAACTTTAACACGTAGTAGAAGAAACAACATAGCCAACATTAAAACAAAACAAATATGTGACATTTACAGAAATACCAACAGTTTATACATAATAAATTCAAATATTACTAATTAATACTGATTTCTTAATTAAAACCAAAATATACTTAAGAGGCCAATAACTGTCTGACGGTCAACAGCTGTATGGTTTACCTTAGGGATAAATTACTTAATCTGTCTTGCCCTATGGTATTTCGAGAATAATTCTTTATTCGCTTTAATGCGGAAAATGATCTTTCAACAGATGCTGTTGAGAAAGGAATAGTAAAAATTAACTGCGCCAATTTATTAACTTCACTCTATGCATCATTCAAGTCGTGATCTTCTATGTGCTGCATAAGTTCAGCTATGCTTAAATTACGGAAAGATTCTGAGCGATAAATACCGGAGATTTCGTTGGCAAGCCTAACAAAATCAAAATATTTGTTATAATTTTGTTTCAATGAACTTATGCATTTATCTGGAAATAGATTTACATATTTTGAATTTAAAAGGTCAATTTTTTTTTAAAGAATTTAGTTTGTCAAATCGGATGTGCATTTGATTATATATTGTATCTAAAATTTCATTATATAAGTGTTTATAATGCAAATTCGGATTCTGTTCTTGTGTACAACGCCTTCTTTTATTTATTTGTGGTTGGCGTCACCACAATGGCAACAGTATCATTGTAAATTTCTTGATAATTATTTAATTCTCTCATTTCTTGTAAAAGTGATTTAGCTTAGTTTACTTTTTGTATAGAATAACTTAAGTCAAAGTTGGTTTTTTGCAATATGTCAAAAAGTCTGTATAACTAAATTTTTTGACAAATATTGTTAGTAGGAATTGACTGTTAAATACCTCTAAAACGTGACTGAATCCTTTTGCCATGCTAATGGTTTCGTTATCGTATTTTTCAGGATTATAAATTATGCTTTCAAATAATTCACATAATGCTTCTCTTTCATTTTTAATTTTATTAACTAAACGAGACGAATAATTCCATCTCGTGATGGCTAGATTTGGAATTTTTTTCTTTACGTTTTCATTTAAAGCGTGATTCCTTTTTGTAGAGACAGAAATGAATGAAGCAAAGCCAGAAATTGTAGCGAAAAATATTTTACAATCCTTTAGGTACATCACTGATTGAACAGCAATGAATAAATATCGCTTCGGGATATATCTCTCTTACTTTTTTTGAGTTCCATTTAATTCCCCAGTCATGATTGCAGCCCCGTCATATGTTTGAGCAACTAATTTATTCTCGCATCCTAAAATGGAAACTGTTTCCCTTTCAACTTCGGATAATGCATTTGCCGAACGATCTCCACTAACATCTTTAAAATAAAGAAATCTCTCTACTGGTATACCCTTAGAAATTGTGTACCGAAAAACAACGGATAATTGTGATTTACGCGAAATATCTGAAGTTTCTCATCAAGCATAATTGCTACAAATGGTGTATGTTCAATTTCCTTTTTTATTTCAAATAAAATATTTTTTATTGATTCGATGATATCATTTTGAATTTCATTGGATGTTCCAGAAAAAAAACACTGGCACTTCGAAAATGATTTGCAAAATTTCGTCATACTTACTTATTAAATTTAGTTCAATATAATTTCCTCTGTTAATTTGAATGTATGTTTTCGTTATGGCCACGAAATGCAGCTTCTTGTTTTGATAAACATGGGCGCCCATACAATGTTGTTCAGGGGAGGGGGGTGGGGCAAAGTCAAGAATACAAAAATATACTAAAAATAAGTATATTCTTAAAAATATAAAACAACATAAATATTTATGGGGAAAAAATACAGTACAGTAAACAACATTACCTACTTATTCTTTTTCCGAAAATGCAAATTTTAAATTCCTTGCATCTTTAGCAAATTCATTTAGAACTTCGTATATATATATATATATATATATATATATATATATATATATATATATATATATATATATATATATATATATATATATATATTTGTTTATTTTCGCTTATGTAATCGCGATGGAGGCTCATCATACATAAACCGTCTGCTACGTGCTGTAACAACCTTAAGGGTTTTACTAAAAATAAGGCACGTGTAACGCACCCTTGTTCTACAGGAATGCGGCCGCCAGCTTTTAGACAGTGGAGTCGGGAGTGGGTTAATGCGGTTTTCAAATATACAATTTAAACAAACTAAACATTTGAACCATATAAAGGTTGTAAAAGATTACAGGAAAATAATTGGAGTTGCAGTCTGGTGAACAATGTTTATTAGGATTTTTTTAACATGCCGACGTTTCGGTTCCAATTGAACCTTCTTCAGGGTTCTGGAATACATTTTTATACATATAATACAAATTCAAGAAAATGTTTTACAAAGTTTCAAAAGTTACTTACAGTTAAAGTGTAGTTGGTAAAAAACAATTCATTACAAACGAAAATTAAAAGTAAAAAAAGGATGAATATGTCGTCGTTTTTTACATTTAATTTTCATTTGTAATGAATTGTTTTTTACCAACTACACTTTAACTGTAAGTAACTTTTGAAACTTTGTAAAACATTTTCTTGAATTTGTATTATATGTATAAAAATGTATTCCAGAACCCTGAAGAAGGTTCAATTGGAACCGAAACGTCGGCATGTTAAAAAAATCCTAATAAACATTGTTCACCAGACTGCAACTCCAATTATTTACCTGTAATCTTTTACAACATACCAACAGTCAAGGAATTACCCAAGAAATCATATAAAGGTTGTTTATTCTTAATCTGGTATACAACCTTGAAAATACCAATAAGGAGAGGATGAGCAATAGTGTAGGTGTAATATAACATCCAGTAAACAAATAAAGCTCCGTTTGAACTTAAAATGTAGCATATATTAAATATTTGTTTCATACAGTGAAAAGCACCAATTAAATTTAATGTATACTTAATGTGAATGATACAGAACTTAAATAGTACGCTAAAGTTACACGATTGACAACAATCAAAATTCGTATGCAAAAAAATATAACTCATGCGAGATACTAGGAATACAATAATAATTTTGGAGAATAAGATGCATCAAATAGGGGATGTGTGGTGCGCGAATGAGCGAGGACCTTAAACGTCGAAAGAACGTATAATATATGAAATATATTATAATATATGAAATACATGACGCAACAATAGGCGCAATACGGGTGGTTGGTCGACCAATCAGGTGCGTGCGTAACATACGTTAAAAAAAACTTAGTTCTAACCCTTCTTAAACCGAAACAAAGCCTAAATGAGAGTTTCTCATAACAAAAACTCTGAAACTAGCGCGAGCTAGTACATAACAATGTAAAACAATCAATAGGGTGTTAGGGAGAGTTCGACAACTTTTTGAAAAAAAAAAATTGTAGCTTTTTTGGTGTGCCAGATAAAAAAATTCCGAACCCGTTAAATCGTTGTCTACATAGTTTGGATCGTAATACAAATCATAATTTACGACAAATTAAACATATTTATTTTCATTTTCAAGAAAAACATAAACATTGCAACCGGCCGATCTCACCCGCATGTCCGGGTTAGACCGACCACCGACTGGAGGTGAGACCGACCATAAAAAATAACAAAATATTTAGCTTTTAACTATAATATTAAATTATTAACCAATAAACGAATAACGATAAACAACAAAAAAATATTCGGAACGGTTTTGCTTCTTCAGTTTACCACATAAATCGCATAAACTGTCGTACTTGGAACAACCATCATGAAACCAACGACTGCAGTTTACACATCTGATCCATTCGTCACTTTTAGAGGTTTTGAAATAGTTTTCCCCACACCCCACGCATTCATTTTCATCCCACTCTTATAATGACACATCGCTCTCTTGAAAAATTGGACTGTCGCTCTCCGAATCTGAAGACTGTTCCAACTGTTTTTTATTCACTTTAGTCACAGTTTTTTTCTTTTGAATTGGGGACCTTGTTATATTTTTCTTCTTTATTTCCTTGTCCTTCTGAATCGCAATGCGTTCAGAACTATTTAGAATGGTTGCAATCTGCCTACCGCGTTTTTTGACCATTACAGCTGCACTTGTTTTTGGAATAGGCGAAATGTCGTCCAACAATTTTCCTGGTGTGGGGTCATTTTCAACTATTGGACTATGAGGCCAGTGTGAGCAACCGGGCTGAGGTGAAGGAGGGTTAGGCGCATGAGTTACATGTAGCTGAGTTGAAGAAGACGAAGAAGGGCAACGTTTTTCAGGCATTCTGTTTAAATCATGACGTGATACAGTTTCTGTACCTTGTTCTAGATCAATGGCAACATAGGCGTAATCTGGAATGGCGTCTGGATTGAAAGGTGCAATTCCTGCGGCTCTAGAACCAGACATTCCATTTTCCACAGTTGCAGATTTACCCCAGGCAGACCCCAAAAGTTTCCCAAATTGCAACCTTGTTAGTAATGGTTTTTCAATGACTTAAAAAATGACCTATCAAGTGGCTGTAGAAAATGAGTAGTGTGACTCGGCAAACAAAGTAGGATTACGTTGTCCTCTTCACAAAATTCCAGTACTTCTAACAATTTGGTGTGGAAAGTGTGGCCATCAACAACTAGAAACACTGTTCCAGCGGGTTTTCAGGGTAAAAAATGTGTCTTTAACCAGTCTTTAAAAATGGAAGCATTGACATACGCCGATTTTTCTGACATGGCAATTTGGGAACCAGATGGCATTCCATCTAGAAATTCTTCCTTCCTATTTTTTCCTTTGAATATTGAATAAGGTGGAAGGAACATCCCCTCTGCATTGCAGCACGCAATAAATGAAATAGTTTCGCCTTTTTCGCCTGATGTCTACAATGAAACATTTTTCGACCCTATTGCAGCCAAAACTTGAGTTGGTCTATTATTCAACTGTAAACCAGTTTCGTCCATGTTAAAAACATTGGAAGGTTTGCAATGGAGTTCATTATCGGTGAGAATTTTTTCTAACAGTGCAAAATAGTGGTTTACAGTCTCAAGGTTCATTCCACTAGCGCGAGCGATAGAAATTCCTTCAGCTTTTCTAATCGATATATCAGGATGTCGTCGCAAAAATGAGTGCAGCCAATCATAGCCGGCTTTGCCTTTTTCTTTATTAAACTTGTGCTTCAGTTTCAGTTGTTCAGCTGGTTGAATTGCCCATGTTCTGACTGACTCTCGATCTGGTGCAAATCTAAATTTTTGCAATTTTTTGATGTGTCGCACCAATTTTAGTTCTGCGTCATTTCCTAAGCATGACGACGGACCAAGTCTTTCTTTTGTTGCATCGGACTTTCTAATCCTATCCTTCAAATTTGATTTAGGAATTCCAAATTCTCGAGCAGCCTGATTTACACCTATTGTCCGATATTGTACACATTCAATTGCATTTTTTAAAAATCACAACTCCATTTCGCTCTTTCCTGATTTTTTCGTTTATAAGTCGTAGGCATTTTTGGATAATCTGCAACAATTTTATTTCACAATATGTTAAATTATTTATATTATTATAAAATCAGTTATTTCTGTCTAAATATCATCCACAATTTTCATCATTTCTTGATTCTTTTGGTGGCCGGTCTTTCCCAGAATAATGTGGTTGGACAATACTAAATGTTACGCGATAGATGGACCACCTAGTCATCATGAAGTAAAAACGAATATGCACACATTTTTGAGGTTATAATGTAGTTTCATGCATGATCTATCACCTAAAATCGAAATAGTTTAAATAAACTTACCTGTTCTTTCAATATCATCAACACTGTGAGCCGCTCTACAAACTTTCAGACCCGCACAAACTTTTAAACTTAATTTATGACTGGAAAACGGCTTAATGGCCGTTGTCAGTGCAGTGGTTGTAATAAGAATAACTAATTTAATGGTTCACATGGCACCACAGAGCCATCTCTTGCTTTTTTGTTAAAATATCGGCACTGGTCGGTCTCTCCCGGTGGTCGAACTCTCCCGGACTTACCCTACGTTTTCTAAGCTTCAAAATGATGGCAAACGATATATAACCAAAGTGTAATTGTCAAATATACTATACTTAAATTCAATGAATTTTAAACTCAAGCAAATAACATAAACAAAGTGGAGCTTATCTGCATGTATTTGGAGCGACGATGGCGACAGGATGTCGTAGTGTGCGGCAGTGACGTAATAGTGTGGTAGGAACTGACCTAAAAACAGTGCGCATTTGTGCAGTGCATATTTGCGACTCCCTCCATTCAAAACAGTCACAAGTGTCTTGTTTTAAAAGCGATTCGGTGAAGGAATCACTTTACTGAACTGGATCAAAAGATTCGAATCAGTAAAAAGATTCGGTTTTCCAATCACTAAAATGAACCGCTGCTGGCTTCATATATCACAGAGTATCTAAAGGATATAGTTAGGCTACCACGCAACAAGTGGAGCCACTTTACAGTACATATTTTTTTCAGAATAAGACTGAGTTCACTTGCCCCGAATTTCCACTTACCCCGGTGTATCTGAATTAATAATTGTGTAACTAGAGAAGAATGTGTTGAAACTGTTTTAGATAGGTATATAAATTTAAATGTATTAGCATTGACTTTATAATGTTGTATTAAAGACTGGCAATGCTGTGGTTATTGAATTCTGATCCTACAACCCGACCTGCCATCTAGTTCCAAGATACTAACTAATCATTGAAAACTTCATAATATATACAATAGATGGCAGAAAAAAATTACACAATGTACTGTCCGTACGATGTAACTAGACGAGTTGGGGCAATTCCCAATATCACTGCGGTAATTGGGAAGTTATAAAATCCATAGGCGTACCGAAGAAGAATGAAGTTCAATAAAATTACGAATATTACAATATATATATATATATATATATATATATATATATATATATATATATATATATTTATTTATTTATATATAAAAAAAAACATATTACAAATATTGGAATGAATTATTTAATATTTAAATCATATAATTATTTTTTAAATTAATTAAGTTAAGAAAATAAAATTTCTATTGCTATTGAAAAAAAAATGCACCAAAGCTTATGTATGAATATAACTCCTTGGGTTGAAAAGTACTTGACACCCCGAGTTTGAGTGTATTAGGGTGAAATTTGCTTTGTGTAAGGCAAATAAAACATTGTAAAATCACTATTTCACTTGTGAAGCTGTGCGGCATCGAAGTAAAAGTAAATATTTGATAAAACGCAACTTAGGAATAGTGAACTGAATTACATTATTTGGCTCGACAAGTTACATCGTACGGACTTTGACCCTACCTTAGAGTAAAATAAACAATAGATTTCATGTTAGAGTGAGCGCATCATTTATATGATTAGAAAAAGACTATAATTACTTAAAAGTAAAATAAAAATAACTTTCAAAAATTAATTGCTTTTAATAATATTAATTGTTTGTGTGGTTGGCACTTGGTGAAACATTTTGAAATTATTTAAAATAAAAAACACTTGGTAAGTTTCACGAATTTATAATATTTATTTATTATATTTTACACAACGCATTTCGACTCTTCGGTCATCATCAGGTGTACTATTATATTACAAACATTTACAGATTGACATCACTTATAACTACAATATAATATTGAGTAGGGGGGAGTTACTTAGATCTAGCTTTTCATTCACTATGTTTTTCTTTGAATTAGACGCTTTGTGAATTTCCAAAATCTCAAATGTGTTCAGCTTAAGGCCTTTCGGTTCGGTATGCAAAATTTTATAATCTTTTATGGAATGGTTATTTTCGATGCAATGTTGGGAGAAACCAGTTGTATTAAAGGTTTCGGCCGTTGGCACTTGGTGAAACATTATGGACAAAGAATGAAAATCAAACACTTGATGTAGTTTCACAGAAATTTTATTAGCAAAAAATGTTTTATCGATTTCGGCTTGTTAGGCCATCTTCAGAAACAAACGTTGACTGAATAATGTACAAATTTTTCACAGTTTAAATACAAATTGTACAAAGATTAACAGTAAAATTCATTAACCAAATTCTTAAGAGTAGCTGAATGAAACAAATCTACCTGGTCATTGAGAACGTTTAAGCCGCTTTGAATAGCTTTCTGAATCTCGAATGCTTCTAAGAAGTTCATTCGCTGACCTTTATCGGTAAAGTGCAAAATTTCCAAGTTCTCAATATTGCAGGTGTGATTTGCTTCATTCGGATGTATGGCCATATTAGAGTCAGTTTTCTTATATTTGAAGGATCTCATGTGTTCATTAAATCTAATCTTAAATGATCTACCTGTCTGCCCAATATAAATAGCGTTACAATTATTACAATTTAATTTATAAATACCACAATTATCTAACTTATCTTTCGTGGTTAATTTCTTATTGACTAAAATTTGCTTAATAGTGTAGTTGTTATAGTAGGCTGCATTAATGTTGGATTTCTTTAATTGATAACCTATGCTATTGCTGATGTTGTTAATATAACTCAGTTTACGATATTGTTTACACTCTCCCAGCTAACAATTTGATGCTTTGTAAAATGTGACAGAACGTTTACAAAATAAATTTTATAAAGTAATATTTTTGCTTAAAACGCTTTTGAATTGTTTTGCCAGCACTTATAAAACCAAAATGGGCGCAAGTTTATAGAACTATTTTGTTTTTAACTAAATTTTATTAAATCTGCGACAACTTTTACAGGATAATTACAAGAACATTTACATTTACTTAATAAAAATTATATATAATAAATACAAAACAGTTTCATAAGATACAAAATTGTTTTATAAAGCTTTTAAGAATGGATTCCATTTCGAAAATGAATTCAATTATATGATACCTATGAAATTGAAAAGGAACTATTATAAAACATTCTTATTGATGTTGTTTCTGTGACTGTAATATAATTATTTACTAAATGGTGTGACACTAATAAAATGTAACGATTCTCTAACAGCATTTGCCGAAAATATTTTATTTTAAAAACTTTCTTAACAGTCTTATATATAATTTATAAGTTCAATGTAACAAAATACAAGTAACTTCATGTCAGCATGGAAAGAAATATATGGGATTTAGTTTTGAATATAATTATTATTTGAGCAATAGTGGGATAAATTTTATCAACGGTTCCAATTTTACTGTGAAATATATGACATATATACAATAAAAAAATTACGCGCCTCATATATTATCAGTATTTCTATTTGTACTGAAAAATTAAAAAAACCTTTTTTAAAAATATTTATTGTATTTTGTTACAAATCTTTGTACGTTTAATTAATACACCCAAAAACCATCTCTTGCACTACAATTTATTCTTAAAACCATTTTAAAATAAATAATTAAAGTACAGTGGTGCTACATTCACAATTTGTTTCAAAATGGCGTCTGCTTATAAAAATTATAATATGGCGTCTTACCTATAAAACTATTTTATCACGAGTATACGTGTAATACAACACTTTAGCTACACAGGTTATTATTAATAATTTTTTTAAAATGTGATGGAACATAGAGACGAACTTGATTTTTTTTTATATTTGCTTCAAAAAGATATTTTTAGAGTTAAAACTGTTCCATTATTAATTTTGTTGTATGTGTAATTGTAATTTATTACAATAACATATATTTGAAGAGCATATTTTTGATGATATAAAAATACCTACTTTATTTTATAAAAATGTACTTTAAAGTATTTCAAAGTATTTAGTATAATTACTAAGAAAAACTGTGATAGTGCGGATATACGCATAAATCAATGTTCAAGTACATTTTTACCTCTCGCCACTCTTGGTAAGGGAGATATAAGGATTTTGTTAAAAGTTAAAATCACATATAGAGATTTCAGTGAATAAATACTTATTATGACTTCGACATATATATATATATATATATATATATATATATATATATATATATATATATATATATATATATATATATATATATATATATATATATGTCGAAGTCATAATAAGTATTTATTCACTGAAATCTCTATATGTGATTTTATATATATATATATATATATATATGTATATATATATATATATATATATATATATATATATATGTCGAAGTCATAATAAGTATTATATATATATATATATATATATATATATATATATATATATATATATATATATATATATATATATATATATATATGTCGAAGTCATAATAAGTATTTATTCACTGAAATCTCTATATGTGATTTTAACTTTTAACAAAATCCTTATATCTCCCTTACCAAGAGTGGCGAGAGGTAAAAATGTACTTGAACATTGATTTATGCGTATATCCGCACTATCACAGTTTTTCTTACAAAAAGACTATAATATTAATGTTTTTCTGCTCTTCTTACAGAAATATGCTTTAAACTAATTTTACTTTATAAAATATATTTTTCGATGTGTATTTTCCAATTTGTAATATAAATCTGTAACTTTTGAATTAAAACAAAAATGAAATATGAATTAATATTGAAATTATCTCTCTTGGAAAAATATATCATATATACAGTTTAGAAAATTTATATGTGTAATAGAATTACTTCATTTTATACACTAATAATTTTTTTCTCACTAGTAATTTTTTTGGGGAGAAAAATTAATTAATTACGTTTGTTTCGTTTTCTAAAAATTTTCATAAATACACCTCTGGACTTTTTTATTTAGACAAATTTTTGTTGCTTGACGATGCAATGTTTTAAAATTATATCCAGGATTCGTCATTTATACAACCTTTATAAAATGGTTATACAACAGAATATATATAAATGCTGTATAGTAACTTTATAACAGCATTTATATAGTTATTTTGTTTTATATAGCAGCGATTTGATGCGTATATGCAATTTGTGAGGAGTTTACTGAAATATACATAACCAACAAATTATTATTGTTTTTTCCTAATACGTAAAATCTTGGCTATCACAATTATTTTACGTATTTTAATAAATTAACTTTTACCGAAATCCAATATATTTATGAATTTTGCGGTTAGATTTTTACTATTTTTATATTAACCTTTGTATTTTAGAATGTTTAAAATAGTTGAGACCTTAGAAAAGGGTGCGAAAAAATTAACAGTTGTACCTTCTTGTTGGGAAGAAAATAATGAATTAGCATGGCCAAAGTTTAGAGCAGACAAATTGATAAAAAATTCAAATTCTACACCCGAAGAATCGTGGTTTAGAATGAAATGTAAAGTTAAGAGAAACTGTTTAATAAACTATGAAGATGCAGAAGCTGAATTAGAGAAAATGTTGGAGAGAGAGGAAACTGAGCAGGAAGAAATATCAGAAGTCACACCTGTTAAGAAAAAACGACCTAGAGTTTTATTACCTAAAAGAAACAAATGCGATGATGGGGATTACAATGGCTTGACAAGCGCGTGTTTGATAATATACTTTTTTTGTATATGTGTGTATAAGTGTGCTTATGATCACTATTATAAATAATTTTAATTACGTTTATTTCGTTTCAGAAATCAGATGAAATATTATCGCAAATGCCTACAACCTCTTGCTTACTATTTCTTCCAGTTAACAAAATGTCTTCTTGCTTACTATTTCTTTGGCCTTCATCGTTACTGCAATTTGTAGAACAAGATCAAATTTTCTGCAAATTGTTTTTGACCTTTCTGCGGAAAGCACCACTCCTTTTTATTTTCTTCCATTTACTTAGTGATGACATTATGCCAAAGATTCACACCATCTAAAAACTAACCTAATTTGCGGTCATATAATTTCAAGCTTCTTCAAATTTGTTTTATATGTGTTTTTTTTGTTATATACCTAGTTTAAGAAGTCTCTTGTTACCCACGTTAATAAAATAGTTCTTTTAGTATTTTCTTAACAACACTTTTATGTCAGTAATCAAAATATTACAAATAAAACGTAAATAAAATTATTTTATAAGTAGCATATTAGATTCTACAAAACAGTTTTAAATAAAGTTACTAAAAACTTACTATAAAATATTTTTTTTTCGAAAAGCTAAATTATTTTATAAGTAAAGTTTTAGAACTGTTTACAAAACTAGCAAAGATTTGTTTTTTAAGATGTTTCATAATAATATCCTTAAAACGTTTTTAGAATAAGTTTATATAACAAATAAGTTTAAAAAACAAAATAAATATTTTCCGAACTCTAATGTAACAAATAGGTGCCCTAGAAGCAGCTACATAACAATAACAAAAGGTAAAAGTTCTGTTAGTCAAAAATTATAAAGCGTCTTTGCTAGCTGGGAAGTTTTTGAATGATCTCTGTAAATTTTATTTAAAATGTTTTTTTTGTTCCTATTAGAAATTAACTTATCAATGACGTTAGGGTTGTACCCATTATTAAAGGCTATTTGTTCGATAATATTAAGTTCTAGATTATAATTCTCTTTAGTTAAAGGTATATTTAACAGTCTGTGTACATAACAATTAAGGGCAGACATTTTAATATTATTGGGATGGTTTGAATGGGCTGGTATGATAGTGTCCGTATATGTAGGTTTTCTGTAAATTTTATATTCAAAAGAAGTTTTTAAACGTTTGATAGTGATATCAAGAAAATTGATTTGGTAATCAACTTCTTTTTCTATGGTGAATTTAATGGCTTTATTTTGATTATTGAGAAGGGATAATAATTGTTGTAATTGTCTATCGGATCCTGAAAATAAACAGATGATGTCATCTACGTATCGGTGCCAAAATTTGATTCCGCTAATTAGTTTAGATTTGGAATTAAAAAATAATTTTTCAAAATTGTCCATGAAAATTTCAGCTAATAACGGGCTTAAAGGGGATCCCATAGGGAGGCCATCTTTTTGTTGAAAAAAGCGGTTATTGAATTCGAAATAGTTTTGTTCAAGGCAAATGTTCAGAAGGGATAAAATTTCAATTCTTAACTCGGGATTCACATTGTTTTCATCTAAAAGGTTTTTTATGATAATTTTAAGGTCATTGACAGGAACAGATGTAAATAAACTGGTGACATCAAACGATACTAATTTAGCGTTATCGGGTAAACTGACATCTTTGATTTTATTTATTAATTCTATTGTATTTTTTATACTATATGATGGTTTAAAGTCTAGAACTTCAGGTAATAAATCATTTAATAGTTTACAGATATGGTAGGACGGAGCTTTTACATATGAAACTACGGGTCTTATGGGATTATTAGGTTTGTGTAGTTTAGGTAGACCGTACAGAATAGGAGCGCTAGGATTCATTATTACATATTTATATTTATAATTGACATCGAACGTGTACTTAATATTCTTAATAGCTTTTTTAACATTTAGTTGAAATTTATTCGTAGGATCTTTTTGTAGTTCAATTATTTCACTATTGTTAATAAAGTCCTCTACTTTATTTATGTAATCAGTTTGGTTAAGAATAGTTATGGAGTTACCTTTATCACAGTTTGTTAGAATAAGATTGTTATTGATAATTTTATTTTTAATGGATTTGACAATGTTTTTGGAACTTTTGGTTTTACTATGTTTCAATTTGCATATGGCTGAATTAATAGTTTTTTGCAAACCAAAAGGCTTAGGTTCTAACGATTTAATTGCTAAGTTAGCATCAGCAATTAAGTTAACAATGTCTTTTTCTGAGGGTTTATAGTTGGGACCGAAGGATAAACCTTGGTTGAGGAAGTTATTTTCTTCTGTACTAAAGATAATGGGTGATAAATTGATAACTCTGGGATGAAACTGATGAACCTGGATTCTTGGAAAGTTGATTTCCATATTACTTTTATGGAGCCGTTGGTTATGGAGTAGATTTTCTAGTTTCTTCATTTGTCTGGAGTATTGTAGATGTCCTAACTCACTCACTTCACAGCGTAGTTCACAATCAAATTGATCAAACAAAATCGGGTTCATATTGTGCAAGGTAGTATCTTTGCACATTAAAGCTGAAACTTGAAGATGAACATAGGTAATAAATAAATTCTTGAATTTCAGGAGCAAAATTTATTTCTTATGCTCTGGTCGGAGCTATTACAACAACTGAATATCGAAAATAAATAAACAAGACATGACAACCAAAAACATAAAAGTACATGGCTTGCTTTACAAACTAAATAAATAACAACAATGAAACATACAAGGTTGCTTACAAAATAATAATTATAACTATAACAATTGAAATAAGAAAATGAATGCATCTGTGCTGGCGTGGGTAACATTTAAAATTGAATTACCCGCGCTGGCACAGTAACTCCCCCTGGCAAAAAGTGTCGACCACCAGAGACCTCTGTTGGGCCGTTCGACGGTTTTCGTAACTCGCCGGATCCATGTACGCCGGTTTCAGTCTGTCAATGGAGACTATCTGATTTGTATTATTGACATTGATGTTAAAAAAATTATTCCCTCGTTCTATCACCCGGAATGGACCTGTATATGTGTGTGATAGTTTATGTCTAGCGCCATCTGCGCGTAGAAATACGAATTCACATGACTGAAGGTCTTTGTGGATGTAGGGAGTGATTTGACGTTTACGTGGAACTCTGTATGTTGTATTTGAGAAAGTATTTTTAATTTGTGTGAGTACCTCATGTTCGGTTAGTTTTGGTGTAGTAGTTTGGATAAAAATTTCACCGGGTAGTCTCAAATTTTCTCCGTATACAAGTTCCGCTGGGGAACATTGTATAGGTTCTTTGATCGCGGTTCTGATACCTAACAAAATTAAAGGTAAGTGTTCTAACCAATTATTGGTTGATAACTTTGCTATGATTGCTGTTTTAATTTGTTTATTTAATATTTCCACTGCGCCGTTGCTTTGAGGATGGTAAGAGGTTGTCCTAATTCTGTTTGAGCCTAAAAAATTGGCGAGTTCTTTGAAAAGTTTGGATTCGAAAGGTGTTCCTTGGTCTGTTGTAATGGTGAGAGGTATGCCAAGGTATGTATTGTTCGAAAAAAGTTTTTGCTATTTTAATTGCTGAAGCTTCTTTTAAAGGGTATGCTTCTGGCCAACGAGAAAATCTGTCGACTATGGTGAAAATGTAGCGAAAGTTATTTATTTTTGGAAGTGGCCCAACGATATCCATGTGAATGTGTTGAAAGCGACCTGTTGGATTTTTAAAGGGTTGTAATGGTGATCGAGTGTGTCTGGAAATTTTTGACTTTTGATACATTGTTTGCACCATGTGTAAATATTTTTTGACATATGAGGCCAGAAATATTTAGAAGTGATTAGTTTGTTGGAAGCTCTATAAGAGGAATGTGATAAACTATGGAATTTATTAAAAATTGATTGACGGAATTTTGGAGGTAAATAAGGTCTTGGGTGACCTTTACTTATCTCACAAAAAAGTTTTATGTCTAGAAATGGTAAGCACATTTCTTTGAGGGAGAATTTTGAATTCTCAGTTTTTGACAGTAAGTTAGTTAGTTCGGTGTCAGAAAGTTGTGCTTGATGAATTTTTTGTGGTGTGATTTCTTGTAAGGAGATAGTTTCGATACGTGAAAGTGTATCAGCCACTATATTTTCTTTACCCTTAATGTATCTAATGTCGGATGTAAATTGTGCGATGTAATCTAGGTGTCTAAATTGTCGGGGGGTTCTTTCTGTTTTGATGAATAAGGAGGTTGATAATGGCTTGTGATCGGTTAAAATAAAGAAATTTTTTCCTTCTACGAAGTGTCTGAAATGTTTGATAGCTAAGAATGCTGCTAACAATTCCCTGTCAAAAACTGAGTAGTTCATTTCTGTTTTTGAGAGTTTTCTGGAAAAGAAAGCCAGTGGTTCCCATGTGTTATTGGAAAATTGTTGTAGGACGGCCCCCACCGCAAAAGAAGATGCATCTACTGAAATTGACAGTTGGGCTGAATGATCCGGAAAAACTAATGAAGAAGCGGATGCTAATTTATTTTTGACGTTATTGAACACTTTTAGTGTGGATTCTGTCCAGTTTAAAACTTCATTTTGTTTTTTGTGTAAAATCATTTCGTAGAGTGGGGAAAGAGTTGGTGCAAAATGTGGGATGAATCTGTGGTAGTAGTTGATCATTCCTAAAAATCTGTGTAAGCCTTTACATGTGTTGGGTGGTGAAAATTCAAAAATGCTTTTAACTCTGTCATGTGCTGGTTTGATACCGTCTTTCGTTATGTTATGTCCTAAAAAGTTTAAAGATGTAACGTTAAATTCGCATTTTTCTGGTTTGATTTTAATGCCAAATGAATTGAGTCTTTCGAGTAAAGTTTTAAGGTGAGTATAATGTTCGTTTTGATCCTTACTTGCTATCAAAATGTCATCAATATATACGAAAACGAAATCGAGATCATATAATATTTCGTTCATAAACCTTTGAAAAGATTGAGCTGCATTTCTAAGGCCAAATGGCATTCTAGTGAATTCGTATAGGCCGAACGGTGTTGTGATGGCTGTTAAATAAATGTCTTCTTCCGCGACTGGAATTTGATGGTAGGCTCTTACCAAGTCGATTTTAGAAAAGAATTTGCAGTTGTGTAAATTGTTGTGGAATGAGTGTATGTGTGGTAATGGGTATCTGTCTGGGATTGTTGCTAGATTTAGGGCTCTGTAGTCACCACATGGTCTCCAATTGTTTTGTTCTTTTTTGGGAACCATGTGGAGGGGTGAAGAAACTGATGATGCAGAAGCTCTGCAAATTCCTAGCTTGATCATGTCGTCGAATTCTTTTTTGGCGATTTTAAACTTTTCAGGGTTTAATTGTCTTGGTTTTGCATGTGGTAATTTGCCGTTGATAGCTATGTGATGTTTAACTTGGTGAACCACTGGTTAGTTGAAATTAATGGGGGAAGTAATATTAGGAAATTGTTTTATTAAATTTGTTATTGTTTTATTGTGTGAGTTAAATTTTGGTGTATCAATAATTTTGATTTTTGCCACTTGCTGTGTATGATTTTCTATTATTATAGAAATGATACCTTCTTGGGGTAGGGCTGCTAATACATGGTTGTATTTGGTCTCATCCCGTGTGATACGCGCGAGTTGAAATTGTGCTTCAATACATGTAAACCAGGCGGAGGGGCTTTGGCTCCAAAATTGGGGTAATTTGACATTGAAAGAAGCGTTTTGTTGTCCTTCTGCCGGCGTACCTGGCTCCGGGAGAGCACCAACCTCGATGTCCGTGGTAGGCGACGCCATTCTCCGGGGGTCGTTGCCTACACACACAAAATGTTTTTAAATGCGTAAAGGAATGGATTCCTGAACAATGTAAAAATATTCCCTTACGGGCTGTTAAATTGTAAAATTGTTGTTGTTGATTGATAAGAAAATAAATTTGATTTTATTGATACTTCATCGTCCGTTTCGTTTTGTAGAAGATGGTGTTGACAGTCTGGAGGTTTGGTCCGTTTCGTTTTGTAGAAGATGATGTTGATGGTCTGGAGGGTTAGTCCGTTGTCGCTGGGTTGCGACAATCCATGGGAAGAAAAGGGTGATTGGAAGTTGATTCGCAGAGAAGAGATGATGCTGTTTGGAGTTTAGTCTTGATGAAGTTCAAAAATGCATGCTGCTAATCGGGGTCACCAATTGTGCAAGGTAGTATCTTTGCACATTAAAGCTGAAACTTGAAGATGAACATAGGTAATAAATAAATTCTTGAATTTCAGGAGCAAAATTTATTTCTTATGCTTTGGTCGGAGCTATTACAACAACTGAATATCGAAAATAAATAAACAAGACATGACAACCAAAAACATAAAAGTACATGGCTTGCTTTACAAACTAAATAAATAACAACAATGAAACATACAAGGTTGCTTACAAAATAATAATTATAACTATAACAATTGAAATAAGAAAATGAATGCATCTGTGCTGGCGTGGGTAACATTTAAAATTGAATTACCCGCGCTGGCACAATATACTGGGTTAATTGGGTGTGAATTAAATAGAAATGTAGATTCAAATTATCTCTTAACTTGTAAAGATACTTAATCTCACTGTCCAGCCATTGTTGTTTGGCACACATAACTGCTTGTTTAGCTTGTTCACTAGTATTGTAGCACTTAATATGTATATATTTCGGAAACACTTTGCAGTTTTTGCAAGTAATGTTAAACCATAAATGGTTATTTGTATATTTCAGTTTGAGTAGAATACGACGGTAAAAAACGGCTAATTTAGCTTCACTGGCATTAATAATAGTATTAAAGGTTTCGGCCGTTGGCACTTGGTGAAACATTATGGACAAAGAATGAAAATCAAACACTTGATGTAGTTTCACAGAAATTTTATTAGCAAAAAATGTTTTATCGATTTCGGCTTGTTAGGCCATCTTCAGAAACAAACGTTGACTGAATAATGTACAAATTTTTCACAGTTTAAATACAAATTGTACAAAGATTAACAGTAAAATTCATTAACCAAATTCTTAAGAGTAGCTGAATGAAACAAATCTACCTGGTCATTGAGAACGTTTAAGCCGCTTTGAATAGCTTTCTGAATCTCGAATGCTTCTAAGAAGTTCATTCGCTGACCTTTATTTCTGCCGCTTTGTCCTATGTAAATAGCATCACAATCTTTACATTGAATTTCGTATACTCCAGACAATTCATCTTTATCGATTTTTGGTTTGTTGTTTATCAGCAATTTACCTAAAGTCATTTTGTTAGTGGAAACAGTGTTAATATTAAGATTTTTGAATATTGAAGAAATTTTCTGTGTAGTTTTCGGAATATAATTTAAATAAACCCAATTTTCTTTATTGTTTGTTTGTATTGGTGTATACATAATGTGCAACATACGTTTTTTATTTTTATTTCTTAATAATTTGTTAATCAAATCCGCTTTATAACCATTATTACCTGCTATTTGTTTAATCATCCTAAGTTCTTTGTCAAAATTTGTTTTGTTTAATGGGATTGTTATTAATCTGTGTATCATGCTATGAAAGGCTGAAAGTTTTACTGTGAATGATTGATTTGAACTCATAGGTATTATGGTGTCTGTGAATGTGGGTTTTCTATAAATGTCCATACTCTATGATATTATTATTGTTAATGATAGTTAAATCTAGAAAGTTTAGTTTCTTGTTTTCTTCTTTTTCTAGAGTGAATTGTATATGCTTGTTAATCTTGTTTATATGTGCGAGAAATTGATCTAACTCTCTGTAAGTTCCTGTCCATATGCAAAATATATCGTCTACATATCGAGGCCAAAATTTTATCTTATTTTAAATGTGGTGGATGAGTTTAATAATTTTTCTTCAAAATGGTCCATAAATATATCTGCAAATAATGGTGATATTGGTGAACCCATGGGTAGACCATTTATTTGTTTGTAACATTTACCGTTAAACTGAAAATAATTTTGGTTGAGACATAAATCTATGACGGAAAGCAGTTCTTGCGCTTTGCAATTTGAAATTTGGCTATTGAACAAATGTTCTAAAACTATTGTTTTTAGTTCCGGAATGGGGATAGAAGTAAACAAACTTTTAACATCGAAAGATACAAATTTACAACTACTATTTATGTTAACATTTTTTAATTTTTCTATTAATTCCAATGAGTTTTTAATAGTATATGTCGGTTTGAAATTGATTAGGTCTGGAAGAATTGTATTTAGTTTTTTACAAATTTTATATGCTGGTGCGTTTATATATGAAACAACAAGTCTCATAGGACAGTGTGTATACACCAATACAAACAAACAATAAAGAAAATAGGGTTTATTTAAATTATATTCCGAAAACTACACAGAAAATTTCTTCAATATTCAAAAATCTTAATATTAACACTGTTTTCACTAATAAAATGACTTTAGGTAAATTGCTGATAAACAACAAACCAAAAATCGATAAAGATGAATTGTCTGGAGTATACGAAATTCAATGTAAAGATTGTGATGCTATTTACATAGGACAAAGCGGCAGAAATTTCAAGATAAGGATGAAAGAACATTTAAAATCCATAGAAACAAATACAAATACAACTGGTTTCTCCCAACATTGCATCGAAAATAACCATTCCATAAAAGATTATAAAATTTTGCATACCGAACCGAAAGGCCTTAAGCTGAACACATTTGAGATTTTGGAAATTCACAAAGCGTCTAATTCAAAGAAAAACATAGTGAATGAACAGCTAGATCTAAGTAACTCCCCCCTACTCAATATTATATTGTAGTTATAAGTGATGTCAATCTGTAAATGTTTGTAATATAATAGTACACCTGATGATGACCGAAGGGTCGAAACGCGTTGTGTAAAATATAATAAATAAATATTATAAATTCGTGAAACTTACCAAGTGTTTTTTATTTTAAATAATTAATTGCTTTATTTGACAAAAAAGAATATAATAATAAATTAAATAAAATAGAAAATTATAAATTTTAAACAATACATATAATAAAAACACATTAAATAAGATATAATAATTACTTTCATACTCGTATGCTGCAATAGATATGAATATTACGATTTATCAATATAAAATTATTTATTTTGAAGAATATTAACTATTCTTCTAGCTGTTTTTTCATTATAGTTTGGTTTTTATAAAACAGTCAATTAAATACAATTTATGATCATGGCATGTTTCAAACCAATGACTGTATATATTAGTTATAAAATTCAAAATTTCTCTAAGTAATCGTTTCTGAATATTGGATTCATGTTTATGTTCGTTATAAAATATTTGAAATAATTCTAATATGTCTCTAGAAATGTTCACTACTTCAGTAGATGGTCTTTTTAAAAAATATATTTCATCTTTCTTGCCATAGTCTTTTTGAAATAAGAAAATTTCTTTTTCTTCCATTAGGTTGTCCGCGTCCCTTATCAGCTTTGTTCGCGGAGATGGTTCTTGACAAGTTCGTAACTTGTACGAGATAAAATATCATGAACTATTCTGCGCATGTGCGATTCGGAACCGACCAAGAATTGACAAATCTCCGCGAACGTGTTTTCTTACCCAAGTTGACAGATGAACGTTAACCTATATGTTTTATTAACCTTTTTTTGGATTTGCTTTAATTTTAAAAATGTTGCATATTGAAGAAGGTATTATATACGTTTGTTACATTGGTCCTTGTAGACTAAAATTACATATTGTTCTAGAATTGCAAGAATTTATTGATATACCTGATGCTTATAGTAGCAAGGAGGCCGATGACACATACAGGTGGACCCACGGAGAAACGCTAATTTTTTTAGATCTGTACAAAGTGTACAGGAAGCAAGTAGGTACACTACGAATAAAAAGTCTTAAGAAAATGTTTGAAGAAATTTCCAAAGAAATGAGATTAAAAACTGGTAAAAATATAAGCTCGACACATTGTGAAAATAGATGGAGGGTTCTTGAGAGGGCATATAGAAAGTTTATCACTAACAATAATAAAACGGGAGCATCAAGAAAAGATTTTGAATACTCAGACATAATGCATGAAATCCTTGGAAAGAAGAAAAATATTAACCCTGAAATACTACTTAGCAGTGAGACTGTGAGTACAATTTCGGAAGAATGTACAGAAGATGAAGTTTCTGCCGAAAAGGGACGTACAGTGCTAAAGGATGCAAAAGACAATCCTTCTTCAATACTAAAACAATCAATAACTAAACAAAATAGTCACAAAAATAAAAATTTAAAATGTAATTTATTAAAACAAATTCGACAAGACAGACAAAACTACTACACCCGGAGGTTGGAGCAAGAGGATAGGAACTTGGAAGAGAAAGTGAAGAAAAATAGAACAGAGGATAGAAAATTGGAAGAGAAAGTGAAGAAAAATAGAATACTTGAAGAGAGAAATGATTTGTTAAGACAAATAATTAATAATAAACAATCTTTAACAAACTTGTTGTAGTTTACAAAGAAATGTTTAATACTGTACTTCATTTATAGTTAGGAAAAAAAATAGGTATTAGATAGTACACAATGTTTATTTGTTTTCAGAAATACATTTTTTTTATATTTTTAATAAACAAAATATTTTGCAAAGCAGTATTTTATTTTTGTAGGAGGAACCATGAAAATAAGTTTTGAACAAAATTTATTAGACAATATTATAATTACAATACAAATGGTAAATTGTTCATTACAATATTTCTCATTCTAATACCATTCACATCATCTTCATTTTCGAGTCCTTCTGGTCTCTCGTCCTCTTCAACTTCCTGTTCATTTTGTGGAGGCTCATCTACTTCAAAGATTAAATCGTCCTTTAATGCAATGTTGTGCAAAACGGCACATGCTCTTATAAAATGTACAATGTCTCTAATACTTCTTAATTTCAAGTGGTACAGCTGCCTAAATCTTTGTTTCATTAAACCAAAAGTGTGTTCTATTATGTATCGGTTTTTCGACAAAAGATAATTGTAATTTCTTTGTCGTCTTGTTAATTGGCCCCTATCTTGAAAAGGAGTCAGCAAATTTCTTAAGACTAGGGTATCCACTGTCTCCAAGAATAAAAAAAAATTGACATTTTTCCGGCAAAGTTTGGTATAATGGAGATGTTCTTAACACTCTACTATCATGGACAGAACCTGGATATCCCAAGAAGATGTCCCGGATTTTTCGTTGGTGATCACAAACAACTTGAACCTGCAACAGGAGCAAAAATTCATTCTTCTATTGGTTAAAGTAATTCATAACTTTACAAGTATAGAGATATGTACTTATAAATTCAGGGTGTTATTTAAGTAAGTGTTCAACGCTTAACCGATGGTAGCTCTGATCCCATGTAAATCTGGCAATAATTTTTGTTTTACATACTTTAAGAACTGGAGCTCCTTAACATTGACCAATCACACCATAGTTCAAAATTTTGTGATACGCGTTATACAATTACTTAAATAACACCCTATATACCAAGTTAAGAACATGTGAGTCAAGTGAAATTGTGCAAAATATATTACCTGAATGGAGTGATAATGTTTGCGATTAAAATAGGAATCTGGATCTTCTGCAGGTTTATCAATCCTTACGTGTGTCCCATCAATAACTCCTATGACACCAGGAAAATTATTTTGTCGAAAGTGCCTTTCAGTCTCTGCTTTTTCATTTGCTGTTGGCCATTTAATAATTTCTCTGGACATAATGCTCAAGAAATATGTCACTCTTCTAATAATTTTAAATAACGAGCTTTTTGTTATGCCAAATCTGTCAGTTACATCACGAAAGCTGGCAGCTTCATTTCCAGCACACCACAGAAATACTGTTATGGACTTTAATCCCGAGATTTTTGGGGAATTTCCTTCTTGATAATTGTAGTACTCTGAATTTTCAAATCGCTCTGCTAAATCAACAACAATTTGTTTATTAATTCGAAAATGCTCCTTGTATTGCTGCTCATCATACGATGGAACAGTTTCTTCAAAGTACGCAGTATTTTTAGGAACTTCCATTACATCAAGGATATCTTCCAAGTCTTCATCACTTGATGATAGATGATCACTCATCTTTAAAAATAAGTAAAGTGAAATAGCAACGCAAGTAACGCTACAAGTAACTTTTCAATTTCCAAACCCAGAAGATTATAGAATTTCAATTAAAAAACTTTAAACTTAAATTAGAGAATCCAGTAGAAATAACATAACCCTAAAACAATATTCCAACAATTGAAAAATGACAAAACACAGAGATGTCTGACAACTAGTACATGCTAAAATCCTCGGATCGCTTTGACTTGTCTGTGACTAGTGCGGAACCTGTCCCATGGGCTCCGCGAACGAGCGACACATTGCCCAATATTCTGGATATTTCACACCGCGAACGCTGAAAATTTAAGGGCGCATGCGTAGTTGTCGAGGACCGATCACGGACGACCTCCGCGAACAAAGCTATCAGCTCTTCACAACAGTTTGTACAATTTAATTTTTTCAAACACTTATGCACTAAATACCCTACAAAATAAACTAGACTACATTCTTCTATTGGTTTCTATTCACTGTTTTCATGATCGTCAGAGTAATTTCTATCGGGCTCTTTACTGCAAGGGACATTTGCATTGGCACAGTTTATTTCTAAATTTTGTGTACCTGTATCATATTCATTATCTTCAATATCAATATTTATTACCTCGTCGCTATCCTGTTTACAGTTAGTAGCTTCATTAGAACTTTTTAAATTATTAATATATATATATTACTAACTGAAGGGTTAGGATTATAACCTCCTTTATTTCTTATAATAAAAAACAAATTTTCAAGTGGATCCTGTTGTATCCGATTTGTTAAAAGAAAAATATAATTATCTATTTTCAAATCCTCGTACAATTGTAATACAACATTGATGGTTTGAATTAACCCATTAAAGCAATATATATTTCGTCTTTCTTTCCACTTTTTAGTAAAAAAACTTACATTGTCCAAAATATTCTATCGAGTTTTTCATTTTATTTTTTATTAATTTGTTTCTGTCTGACAGTGCATATCTATAAGGATTACAATCATTTAGCAAACGACTGTTCAAACAGTCGAAAACATCATTTACTTGCCTAACAAAAGACGCTGTATTCTCTGCTGAACTGGATGATATTTCTTTTGTTTTAACACCAGTTATAACGCAACCAAAGGGCCATCCTAGCCCTTGGGGTTATAAAAACCAAACGTTGGCCCAGGGGTGCTTCCTGAGCGGGTTTGGGCTCCGGCCAGCTAACAGTGGAGACGGGGGGATCCGACGTCGCTGAAAAATAAGGGTGGAAAGGGCGCCAGTCACTCGAATAACAGAGCCTCAAACGCCTGAGAGACAAGCCCTCAGGAATGGGAATGCGGGAGAATGAGAAGGCAACAACAATCGCTAATTTTACAATAAATGTGAACACTGTATTGAGCCTTAATAATGTTGTTACAATTAGTGGTGTAATCGTGGGGTACGGCAGCAGTCTCGCGCGAGTGTTGGCTGCAGGCCGACGGTACATTAGCCTGAAGGGCAGTTCGTCGCAGAAGGGAATGGTTCGTGGGTTTCAGTGCGTCGTTTAGTGCTAGCGCAAAAGTGGGGATCGTAGTTGATGCATCAAATACGTCGCGGCGCAGAAAGTGACGGTAAATACGCTCAATGTTTCGCAAGACGAGCCCTTAATACCTTTCCGTAGACGAGATATCAATCCAATATAATAATTCCCAAAATGGCCTCGCGGGAGCCAGCCTATACCTCTTAAACTACTCAGATATGGTCCACAATACATATACAATAAAATAAATCACTGAAGGTGAATACAAAGAACAGACGGTGAGATACACAAAATATATATGCGGTAATGAAACAATAAAAAAAGATAATGAATCTGTTGCTTATCTGTCCCAGTGGTGAGGGGAGGGGATGGATTCCAGGCGACACGACCAAGATGGCGGCGGCTTCTTCTTCGGGGCTCGGTGCGCCAATAATGAACTCCTCTCCAACACGGCACCAGGATACAACAATGATGATGGTGAGCCTCGTGATGATCGTCCAATACGACCGGGATGACTCCAGACGATAAACTCGAGAATAAATATCGGTATTCCAAAAATGTTCCAGAAAACCTAATAAACAGGAATACGCAAAAAACGTATAGGAGACGGAACAACGGAAACGTACGAAAAACGGAGACGAAAACGAAAAATAAAAAACCTAAAAAGGAAGAACATCGTCAGCACATGGTCCATCTGCCCAATTCAAAATGGCTACTAGTTTTCTACTTTATTTTAACTTTACAATGATTTATAGCAATATAATAAAATGATTGAAATAATACAAACGTTAGAGTTGCAATTAATTAATTATTTACCTTTGATGTAATGCGGCTTAGTGTATTAAAAATCGTGAAGAATTATAAAATCCAGGAAAATCCTGCGAGAAATCCAACTTTCTCAAATAAACGACTAATGTAGATCAAATCCTCTAAATACAGAGTGCTTAAAGCTCCAACACAAATTTACTCAAAATTTCGCTTATAAGCTGATCACATACGTCTTAACTCTTCAACAGTAGCTTTTAAAAGAAGAAATTTGCAATGCAGAATGCACTTGTCTTAAGTCAGTTTAATTAAGGAATTTTAATACTAGTATAAGGTGGCGAACTTATCAAATTCAAAAGAAAAATCGCTAGGGTAGTGTAACACACAATACTGACAAGTTCGACAGGGCAGCCTAAATGGCGGGAATGAAGGATTATCACGGCTCCAAGCGTCGAAGTGAGTAACGCGCACGCGTCAAGGAACTTTGAAATGACAGCAAGAAAGATTGACAGATAAGAAAATACATGGAAGGAAGAAAAATTATTGGAGTTCAGTCAATAAATTTATTTATTTTCCGCCTCTACCGGTTTCGACACCTCAAGTGTCTTCTTCAGGAGCTACAATAATAATATAAAAAATATAAACAAAATTTGTTGTGAAAAATTTAGGACAAACATGTGTAACTTACGTGAAAATGAAGAATTTAAAAAACATGGATAAATACATAAAACAATTAATAAATAACATAATTTGCATACAATGGTCGTCAAGGTTTAAAAAAATAAATAAATAAATACATTAAAAACTCATGTAGTCGTCAGATAAAATTGGATATTTACTTATAATCCTTAGAATTAACAATGGCACCCTTTAACTGAAGGATAAGTTATGACTTGTTCCGAAGGTCATTACTTGAAATGCCGCTAGTTTTTAAGTTATTTCTCTTATTATTATTTTATAAAACTTTAAAATTTTAATTAATATTAATTTGGTAATCTTTATTTTGTTTGGTTTTTATTGTATTTTAAAATGTTTGTGTATATATAACTAATATTTGTAATGTCCGTTTTTAAATTTATGTTGTTGCTGTCATTATTTATGTATAACATTTCTAGAGTAAGGCGTTTATGTAAATTTTGTTCTGTATCTATGACCTTGACGGCATCAAAATTAAAAGAGTGTCCGAGTGATATTGCGTGTCCCATTAGTGCACATTTTAAAGTTTTATAAAATAATAATAAGAGAAATAACTTAAAAACTAGCGGCATTTCAAGTAACGACCTTCGGAACAAGTCATAACTTATCCTTCAGTTAAAGGGTGCCATTGTTAATTCTAAGGATTATAAGTAAATATCCAATTTTATCTGACGACTACATGAGTTTTTAATGTATTTATTTATTTATTTTTTTAAACCTTGACGACCATTGTATGCAAATTATGTTATTTATTAATTGTTTTATGTATTTATCCATGTTTTTTAAATTCTTCATTTTCACGTAAGTTACACATGTTTGTCCTAAATTTTTCACAACAAATTTTGTTTATATTTTTTATATTATTATTGTAGCTCCTGAAGAAGACACATGAGGTGTCGAAACCGGTAGAGGCGGAAAATAAATAAATTTATTGACTGAACTCCAGTAATTTTTCTTCCTTCCATCACCTTTCCAGTCAAGAAGTTTTGCAGCCAAGAAAATAAATAATTGAAAATGTGGGTGAAAAGTGAAAATATACGATAAGGAAAAGGGAATGAATAGAAACTAGGGGGAAAGGTGAACAAGGTAGGTACAACTTGGGTTACAACAACACGGAATGGAAATGAAAATAACAAAATTCCAGATGATGAAGAAAAGTGAATGAAAATGATTCGAAACGCAGAAGGAAACACAGAATTATCAGGCGACAAAATAATAACGTTACACAGTTTCAATCGCAGCGGCCATTATCCTGCTAAATATTTGTACTGCCAATCTTACGGACATTTTATCAAAACTACTTGGCAAGTAAACATGTTTGTCAGTTATTTTACATAACATTCGGACCTTCGTGGACGTTTTATCGATATTATAAACGTCTTTAATATCATTCCAAGAAACCCGTTTTTCCGACACAAATAAATCTGAATTTTTTAAACAATTTCTTATAATTTTTATAAGATGTGGAGTATCATAAGCGGCATATATTTTTTTTATTTTCAAGATGTATATACGAATATTCTTTAGAAACTCCAAATAACGAATATGCCCGCCTGTTGTTTGGCCCTTGGTCACATACTATGCACCTTATATTTAGCCCAATTTCTAAACATATTTTTGTTTTCCTTTATTAATTGGAAAAGATTGTTCCCACTAATTGTTCCACTGGAAACGTAATATAATATGGGCATTTTCCAATTGTGTATCAAACCGCGTAACATAAAGACACAGGCGTGTGTTGCAATTTTTTTGATCTCCCAATATGACCCAGATCTTCAAAACCTATGAGATCTTGCTTTGCATCATATTCTAAATATCGTTTAATGCTCATCTCATCAATTAAAATAACACATTCCAGCTCCGTAGCATTCATAGCATCTACTTTCGATTTTAAATTTTGAAAAAGTTTTGTCTTGACTCCAGAGGATAAATGAAATAACTGTAACCAATTGCGAATGGTTCTATCAGAGGGTAAATTAATTTTAGAAATTTGTCTCATGTATCGATAGAGTGATGGAGATTTATAATAGTAAGACAATGCTAATTTTTTCTGACGTTCTGACCAAGGTGTCTGTGATTTTTTGTTTATCTGCATGTCTATTAATGTTTTTGCATCGTTTGACTGATAAAGTACATTTTTGCTACTTGAAGTACTCGTATTATTAAGTAGTTTTTTCTTCAGTCTCAAACATTGCATTGTCGTATTTTGAAGTTTTCGTATATATTGTTTTATTAATGCTAAATACTTTTTTTCTCTTGAACTTGGCGATTTTTTCGCTGGTGTAGATATTGGCACAGTTTGAAGATTGACGCCAACTTCTTCGTATTTCAAACGACGAATGCATTTTTTCTTAATTGGCGTTAAATAATGTACTTCTTCTTCTGTGGCTGTTACTTTAGCACGTAATTCAGAGGTTACCCACCAATAAAAACGCACTGGTTCGATTTATAAGAAGGAATATAATGATATTTAAAGATACATTGATTTGCTACACTGATTTAAACTATAAATAAATGCGCAATGTAAGATGTAGCAACTTTTACTGAAAACACTCCGCTCTCCTTGAGAGTCGTCTCACAACTGCTTATTCCCAGCGCGGGAACTCTGTTGCCACATGTTACACAGCGTTGCCAAATACATTGGTGGCTTAAACTAAAACTAACATTTTCCAACATCCTCCCACCTGAGGCACTTACTTTAACAAAGTGTTGCCTCACAGCAATTAAGTCTAAGCTAAGTGACAACAAAACGTTTAGGCTTTTTCAAGGGTCTTCCATATCTGGACACTTCACGACACTTCACTTCACCTTTGTTCTCATCAGTTGCACCTGAAATCACTGTTTTGGTAGAAGCTCGGCTGTCGTTGATGCTCTCGATGACTCGAGGAACGTCGTTCTTGCTGGTTTCGGCTGCTGCACCAGGAACCTCGAGGCATTCCAATGGGTAGAGGCGTTGCAGTGGTCGCAACATCTGCCCGTACTGTGTTTGCACCCGCACAAGTCGTATCTCGTTGTCCCTACCTGGAAACAATTCGATTACTTTGCCTAACGGCCAGTCCAGTCTCTTGCAGTTATCGTTCCCTATCAACACGATTTCGTTGATATTCACAGGACGCAAATTTTTCACGTTTCTTGTTTGTCGCAACTGTCCCAAGTATTCTACCCTAAATCGCTTCCGCAAGTCTTCACGCACTTGTTGCAAGTACCGAAAACGTTTATTTAGCGCACCACTATCCGCTAGATCGCAATCCGGCATGCCACTTTCCCGGAGTTCACGCAAGAACATTGTCGGTGTTAACGGGATTAGATCACTTGGTTCACTAGATACATATGTTAGAGGACGCGAATTGACTACGGCCTCGCAGTCACACAGTGTAGTGTAGAGTTCTTCACCACTTAGATGAGCTCGTCCTAACACTCGTCGCAGCAGTTGTTTGAGAAGCCCTACTAGCCTCTCCCACCATCCACCCCACCAGGGCGCTGAAGGAGGATTGAACCGCCAACATATTCGATGTGTGGAACTGTACTTCTTTATTTCTTCCCAGTTTAACTGACGGAATATATTTTCCGCTCCCACAAAATTTGTTCCGTTATCCGAATAGATAACCTTTGGTCTTCCGCGCCTTGCGACGAACCTTCGAAGTGCTTGAAGAAATCCAGCTGTAGTCAAGGTCGTGATTAACTCCAAATGGATAGCTCGGTAGATGGCGCAGGTAAATAAGCAGATCCAGACCTTCTTGTTGCCACGTAAAAACATTGGGCCGGCTAGGTCCACGCCAGTCACCTCGAAGCAAGCTGCATCTCGTATTCGGTCAATAGGCAGAGTCGGCGAGTTTGTCTCGAAACCTTTTCCGGTATATCTCTTGCACTTGATGCATGTTGAGATGACTGCTCGTATTGCGCGTCGCCCTCCTAAAACCCAATACTGCTCGCGTAGTACATTTAGAAGTCCTTGCGTTCCCACGTGACTGTGCTTTGCATGAATATCAAGAATCAACCTCTTCACAACAACATGTTGTCCAGGCAACACATACGGGTAACGAAAGTTAGGTAAATCATCTCGCCGAGACACTTTTGTTTCTAAACGTAAGATACCTTCGTCGTCTTGAAAACTATTCAGCGTTGCTAAACGAGGATCCTTCTCAGAAAATGATTCGTTCTGTATTAGTCGGATCAATTTCTTCTCAGCGTGTTCTATCTCTCCCGCCGATAATTCTCCTTGTCTTAAATTGGTTTTGTTAGCGCAATTGTGCACAAATCGATACATCCATGCGATTACTCGCATGTTATCGCGGTACTTAGAAAAGTATTCATATATCCGATTTGTCTCGTTTACGTTTACCATAGTGGTTACAACCGCTTTTTTCTTTTCTTTGTTGACTTCTTCTTGGTCTGGTAGAATTTCTTCCTGATGCCATTTGCTCATATTTCCATAGAGCCACTCGGGTCCCTCCCACCATTTCGTCTCTGCTAATTGTTTAGGGAAGCATCCGTGAGAAGGGAGATCGGCAGGATTCAACTCTCCTGGGACATGCCTCCATTCATCACTGTAAGTAAGAGATCTTATCTCGTGTACCCTTTTTCCCACAAATATGGCCCATTCTTCGGTTTGTCTAATCCAACTAAGAACTGTAGTTGAATCAGTCCAATAGAATGTTTTTAAATCCAACCCTAAAGTTTCTTTGATTTGCGAACTCAGTCTAGCTCCAATTGTAGCTGCCATAAGTTCCAACCTCGGTATGGTCATCGTTTTGATAGGTTCGACTCGAGCTTTCGCTTGGATCAATTGAATACTCGCAACGGTTTCATTCTCTGTCCTCAAAAATACCACAGCCGCATAAGCTTTCCGGCTTGCATCACAAAATATGTGCAACGTCAACTTTTGCGTCTCTGTTGGACTTAAATTTATCCACCGTGGAATCATTATTTCCGTTAGAAGTGGTAGTTCTGTTCTCCATTTCTCAAATTTTTCCTGGACTTCGCCTTTTACTTCCACATCCCATCCAGTCTTTTCTGCCCACATTTCTTGCAACAACAATTTTGGAATGAGTGTGGTAGGGCAGGTGAATCCGATGGGATCAAATACTCGCTGTGCACATGACAATACCACCCTTTTTGTTATCACTTCGTTTTCCAACAACGATACGCAGTTAATGCTGAGTGTATCCGTTTCTTTGTTCCAATTTAATCCTAGCAGAGGCACTGTATTGCACTGATCATTGCTTCTTCCAGTGTGTTCCCATCCTCTTAGGTCAAATTTTGCCTCAGCCATTATCTTTGTAGCTTCAGTTACCAAACATTCTAATTCTTGCGCATCTGCCACACTTGTAACACAGTTATCGACATAAAAACTTTCTAAGAGTGTTTTAATTATTTTCTGACGAACTGTATCATTTTCTTCTTCACTTTTTTCTAAACTCTTCTTCAAGTGATATTCAATCGTTGCTCCTAGAAGAAACGGGCTGGTATTTACCCCGAAAACAACTCTTCGGTGTCGGAAAGTTTTTATTTCGTTGACCACTGTTTTCCATAAGAACCGTAGAAAATCCCTGTCAGCTGGAGCTACGCTAATTTGTAGAAATGCTTTTCTAATGTCGGCAGTGACCCCAATTTCGTATCTTCGGAATCTCAGTAGAATAACCGGTATTTGCTCGATTCAATTAACCCCTTTCTCCAAACAATCATTAAGTGAGGGTTTGTTTTTCTCTTTCGCCGATGCATCAAAAACTGGTCGTATCTTTGTAGTGATGCTGCTTTCCTTTATCACCGGACGATGCGGTAAGTAGTGTGCCGGCTTGTTTAATTCTAACAAACGCACTTCTTCTATTACCTGGTCAATTAACCATTCTGAAAATACTTCATCGTATTTTACCCAATTGTTTGATTTTCTCAATTTGGCTTCCGTGGCCTCCAACCTCTTCATGGCTAATTCGTAGTTGGACGGTATAGATGGATGCCCCTCAAACCAAGGTAATGCTACTTCGTATCTCCCATCTTCTGTGACAGATATTGTTTCGTTGAATAACTTCTTTGCAGACAACTGTAGTTCCTCTTTGGTCCGCTTCTCCCCTGGATCCGTGATTCCGAGGACGTCTAATTGCCAAAGAGCGGTAATTGATGCATCTTTACTCAACATACTTGTGGTGAGCATAGTAGCACTTGGCTCTTCTTTTGCGCCAGGTATTTTCCCTATTAGAACCCACCCCAACAATGTTTCAATAATTAAGTCCACATGGGAGCATCTGTTTTCTTCCTGTGAAGATCTTTCCAGCTATGTCCGCTCCTATCAGCACAGAAATAGGCTGCCATCCTTTTGTGTCGGTTAACTGAATGTTGGATTCTCTTAGTTCCTTTGTCCAAACTCCTACATGCACGGAAGGCACGTTGTTACAAATGACACGTTGATCCAACGCCTCAAAACGACACGCATATTCCCCATCTAAGCTTGCCAATCTCACATCGTAGCACGAGTGTTTCTGTTTCGCAGTTTGAGTACCACCGAACAACGCGTGTATTATTGTCTCTACTCTCTTAGGTTGATACTGCAGATCTTGAGTCACCTGTGTCAAAACGTATGATCGTTGCGATCCCGTATCGATTATTGCCCGCACAGACTTTTCTTCGTTTCCGTTACGAATTTTCACAACTAAAATTTGTAAAAACACACGAGTGTCTGTATGGTTCGATAGGTCAGCTTCCCTCTTTACACTATCTTGCTCTTCACTGGATTTCGACGCGTCAGTTGTTTTATTACTGTCACTGATCATTTTCACTGTCAAATTAGGACACAATAAAACGATGTGTTGTCCACCGCACATTACACATCTAACACGTTCTCTGCATTTTTTACTTGAATGTCCCACATTGGCACACTTAAAACATGCTCTTTTCTTCACTAGAGCACTCTTCTTCTCGTCAGAAGAAAGCTTTTGTGCTTTGAAACATTTTTCCGAAATATGGTTGCCATCACAAAACACACATTTCGCTGTCACGTTGTTATTCATCAATCCAGCCGCCGTAGGCACACGATGTTCTGCAGTTCTTACCTTAGTTCTTCTTTGCTTGTCAGATGTGTTTAATCCAAAGCCTTCCATTGCTAATGAAATTCGCTCGGCTCCCTCGACTTCCGTCTTCAGGAATTCCATCAAACGTTCTAGACGGTTCTTAGGAGTTGATTCCACCTTGTCAGCGTATTCGGCCGTTCGTTGCCAGACACGCAGGACGTCCTCGGGAAGACATGATTCCACTAATGGATATAACATGGCTGAACAAGCATCTGTGTTTACACCCAACGATTCTAAAGCTCTTAGCTGGGTTTCTATTTTGTCATATAGTGTCGAAAGACCGCATTTTGGCTGGTTTGACATGTCATTGTTTAAAACCAGCCTCACAAGTTCGCGCATGTACACTTCAACCAGAAGATCTTCTCTCCCAAAACGTGACTTGAGACTTTCAATTACCTTCCCGTAATTCTCTGCAGTGGACGGATAACTTTCCACCAATTCTCTGGCCCTCGTATTAGGAGTCGTTGCTAATAACAAGTACTGTATCTTGTCTTCGGCTGCAAGGTCATCCGCTTCGTGGATCTTCTTGAATTGACTCCAAAAAGGTAACCATTCTTTTAAGTCACCTCCAAATTTTACCAGTTCGATCTTCGGCAGTTTGAACTTTCGATTGTTGGACACCGCGTTCTCCGTATGTCGACTAATTTCACTCACGTTATCACTAACTTTGGATAATACGTCACTCTTTTGGCAAATGAGTCGACTATGCTTCTAAATCCTTTTCACTTGCATTTTCAACCATCATTAAATTGAATACTTCTTCGTCAGCTGCTTTCAACATGTCAATTTTCTCTTGGAAAATCTCTTGAAGTAATTCAGCTTCTTCAACGTTGACAGAATCTTCTTTTAACACTTGTTCGACTTGTTTTGCCACTCGCGTGAACGCAGTACGAAAGACCGTGCGTTTCTTTTTCAACGCTTCTATGTTTCAAAAGTCACAACCTGTTATCACTAAAACTTCTGTCCGACACGAAAAAACAATATACATTTATGGTATCAAAACTTCCTTCCGCGCGTCACGCCACCTCTCCGAATTCTGCGCCTGCGCCTGTAGCACAGATGTTCACGAGTCCCCGCTCCGCGCGTCCTGTCACGGTCGCCACAATGTTACTTTAGCACGTAATTCAGAGGTTACCCACCAATAAAAACGCACTGGTTCGATTTATAAGAAGGAATATAATGATATTTAAAGATACATTGATTTGCTACACTGATTTAAACTATAAATAAATGCGCAATGTAAGATGTAGCAACTTTTCCTGAAAACACTCCGCTCTCCTTGAGAGTCGTCTCACAACTGCTTATTCCCAGCGCGGGAACTCTGTTGCCACATGTTACACAGCGTTGCCAAATACATTGGTGGCTTAAACTAAAACTAACATTTTCTGTAAGGTTGTCAACATTGTCATAAAAGTAGGTTGGCAACTATGGGAAATAAAAAGAAGAATATTATTGTTTTGATCACATGATAGTTGACATGTTGTATGGTATTGTTTTGTACGTTTTGTAATCGTAAACAGTTATTTGAAATATAAGTATAAAAATACACTAGTAGTGTTATTATTTATTAACGTAGTACGTTACATGGTGCCGAAACCGGCTGTACAAAATGCCAGAAGGCAGTGTAGTTGGGTTAAAACCGCCCAAAGCGCTAGAAATTAGCAATGACAAAAACATGGCCGAAGAATGGAAAAAATGGAGCCAACAGTACCAGTGGTACGAAATTGCCGCTAATATTAAAAAGAAAGACCCATAAGTGCAGGTCGCGACATTTATGACAGTTATAGGCCAAGACGCAGCTACAGTATTTAATACCTTTAACCTAAAAGCGGCTGAGCTAGACCAAGTTGAAATAATAAAGAAGAAATTCGAAGAATATTTCGTACCAAAAATCAATGTAACATACGAGAGATATATTTTCAATAAAGTAGAACAGAAAGAATCGGAAACGTTCGATGACTTCATTACCAGACTTAAAAACAAAAGCAAAAATTGCGCGTTTGGTAGTTTAGCAGATAGTTTAATATGCGACCGCTTAGTCGTAGGAATTAAAAACGATACAGTAAGAGAGCGGTTACTAGCAGAAGATAAATTAACGCTAGTCACGGCTATAAATATTTGCAAAGCCAGCGAGCTAGCAAGGAAGCAGATACAAGAAATGAGAGCTAAAGTCGAACCACAAGTTGATGTAATTAATAAATATCCAAAGAAAAGTCAAAACAAGAACGATCAAGGAAAAAAGGAAGACACCTTTAAGTGTAACAGGTGCAATACTGTGCACGCAAAGAGAAACTGTCCAGCGTATAACAAAAAATGTAACAAGTGTAAAAAATTAGGGCATTTCGCAAAATGTTGCAAACTAAAGTTAATAAACGCATGTGGAAGACACGATGAAGTAAATAGCGAATCGTTCATCAACACCTTGTACGTTTCATCAGTTGAAAGGGAAGATTCAAGCAATCCGGACTGGCAAGAAACATTGAGCTTGTCTCAAGATGTCAAAGTTAAGTTCAAGCTCGATTCCGGTGCGCAGTGCAATGTAATTTCGGAAAAAACAGCCAGAGATGCAAAGCTAACTATAAATAGGTCCAAAACAAAGAAACTGATTTCATTTTCCAATCATGAGCTGGAAGTTAAGGGTGAAAGTACGGTGCAATTAAAAATTAGAGATAAAATTGAGAAAATCACGTTCCTAGTCGTAAACAAGGACGTGCAACCTATTTTGGGGAAAGATACCTGTGTTAGGTTAGGTTTAATACAAAGAGTACAAACGATAAATAGAGAAATATTTGAAGGTATGGGTTGCTTAAAAGGTTTTGTGTATGAAATAGACTTGATAGACAATCCGAAGTTAGTAATACACCCTCCGAGAAGAATTCCGTACGCAATAAGAGATCAAGTGAAGGAAGAACTTGATAGGATGGCTAAATTAGATGTAATCGAGCCAGTGTTGGAACCGACGCCAGTTGTATCTCCGATGGTAATAGTAAGGCAGAACGGGAAAATACGTATCTGTATTGATCCATCAAGCATAAATGCAATATTAAAGAGAAGACATTACCCACTAAAAACGATAGATGAGATTGCAGCGAACATCAACGAATCAAAATGGTTCACGATACTTGATTGCAAGAAAGGGTTTTGGCAAATACAAGTGACTCAACGAACTTCCAAGTATCTAACATTTGCAACTCCCTGGGGAAGATATAAATTTAAACGCCTACCATTTGGGTTAGCATCGGCCCCAGAAATTTTTCAACAAATTATGAGTAAAATAATAGAAAACATGCCGGGAATAGAGTGCTCTATGGATGATATATTAATTCATGCAAAAACTAAGGAAGAATTAATATTAAAAACAGAGAAGGTAATGGAAAGATTAAAAGCAGCTGGCTTAAAATTAAATGAAAACAAGTGCCAATTCGTAAAAAACGAAGTGAAGTTTTTAGGTCATATGTTGACAGATAAAGGTATCAATCCAGATCCGGAGAAAATAGAAGCGGCGTCTAAATTAAAAGCTCCAACCAGTGTGAAGGAGTTACAACGATTATTAGGTATGTCAACTTATCTTTCCAAATTCATAGAAAATTACTCAGATTTAACAGAACCACTTAGACAACTATTATCGAAAAAAGTAGAATGGCACTGGGACGAACCTCAACAAAAAGCTTTTAGTAGGCTTATAGAAGAAATCAAAAAATTACCAACATTAACTTATTATAATCCAAAAGAAAAAGTTGTACTGTCCGTTGATGCCAGTAGCAAGGCTGTGGGAGCGGTTCTGTTGCAAAAGGATAGACCGATCGCATACAGTGCGAAAGCGCTTACTCCAACTCAACAAAATTACAGCCAGATCGAGAAAGAAATGCTAGCCATAGTAATTACATGCAAGAAATTTCATGAGTACGTCTGGGGTAACAAAGAATTAGAAGTCGAATCGGATCACAAGCCATTGGAAATAATTTTCAAGAAAAATATTCATGAAATTCCAGCAAGATTACAAAGGATGAGGTTGGAAGTTATGACATATAATCCAAAAGTAAAGTATAAAAAAGGAACTGAGTTGTACGTAGCTGATACACTGAGTCGAGACTGTGAGTTAGAAGTTGAAGCTGAAGAAGAAAACAAGATTGAAGTACATGTAATAGTACCCTTCTCACCACAGAAAACAAAGCAACTCAAAGAAGAAACAGAAAATAGTATAGACTTAAAGTTACTGAAGGAACAAATAAAGAAGGGATGGCCAAATCAAATCGAGGACGTTCCGACAAATTTACAAAAATATTGGTCGTATAGGGAGCAACTCTCATGCTACGATGGTATAATATTTAAAAACAATAGATCATTTATACCGAAGTCGATGACAGCTGAAGTAATCAAAAATTGTCATCTTAGTCATAAAGGTCTTAATGGAACACTGAGTTTAGCAAGAGATCATGTTTTTTGGCCCACTATGCGTGAAGATATATTTGAATATGTAAAGGCTTGTAAAACTTGTCAAAAATTCCAAAAAGATAAACCTATGGAAGTAATTTACAAACAAGCCCCAGATAGACCGTGGTCGACGGTAGCATCAGATTTATTCCAAATCAATGACGAACACTACATCATAATTGCTGATGCGTATTCAGGTTATTTTGATTTTATAAAACTTAAAAATATAACCAGTTTAGAAGTCATAAAAGTGATAAAATATTGGTTTGCAATTCATGGCATACCCGACGTCTTTTTCACAGATAACGGACGTCAGTACACCAGCGAAGAGTTCAAGAACTTCGCTGAAGAATGGAAATTTAAGCATCGTTTATCTAGTCCAGAATTTCCTCGCTCAAACGGACTAGCAGAAAGGTACGTAAGAGAGGCTAAAACGTTACTGAAAAAATGTTTGGAAGAGAAATCAGACCCTTATTTAGCACTTCTTCACCATCGAAATACGCTAAGAGGTCTTTTAGGCTCCCCAACACAGAGATTAATGGGCAGACGCACAAAAAATTTATTAACCACAAATAAAAAATTATTAAAACCAAAATTAATAAATAAAGTTAAAGAAAATTTAGACAAATTTAAAATACAGGAGAAATATTACTCGGACAAAAATAAAATACCCGAGCAAAAATTTGAAATAAATGAAGAAGTTTTGTACAGAAAGAAAAAGGGTGAATGGTTACAAGCAACAATCGTAAAACCAACAGACGATCCAAGATCATATATTATACAAACAAAGGACGGAAACAAGTATAGAAGAAATTCGTGGTTTATTAAACATTCAGAAAGTGGAAATAAGGAAGAAGAAGTCAATCAGCATGCGAAACAAGAACCGATTGGAAATAAGGAAGAAGAAGTTAATCAGCATGCGAAACAAGAACCGATTGGAAATAAGGAAGAAGTTAATCAGCATGCGAGAGAAGAACCGATTGTTGAAAATGCAGAAACAACACGAAACACATCTCGTTACGGCAGGCAAATTAAAAAACCTGTGAAGCTAAATTTGTAATTTTGTCACGAAATCTTAATGTTTAATTTATATAATTTATATTAAAACAAAGGGGATGTAAGGTTGTCAACATTGTCATAAAAGTAGGTTGGCAACTATGGGAAATAAAAAGAAGAATATTATTGTTTTGATCACATGATAGTTGACATGTTGTATGGCATTGTTTTGTACGTTTTGTAATCGTAAACAGTTATTTGAAATATAAGTATAAAAATACACTAGTAGTGTTATTATTTATTAACGTAGTACGTTACATTTTCCAACAGTGGCAAACTTTTTTTCGGTATCAACCAATATTTCTTCTTTATCTACGAGTACATTTTTATATACTCTTTTGACGGGGTATTTTAAACAAAATTCTGGAGATGAATCTAATCTGATGTATTTTTCTGGATATGCATGACGAACAAGCGTTTTCTTACGATTTTGTAAATTTGAACTGCTCATAACAAATTCTCCTTTGAAGTGATTTTCACAAATTGCTCTCGATGATAATTGTTTTTCAGTTAAATTCAGTAAATTAATATTTCCACAGTTTTATATTTATTTCTTTAATAAAACTGAATTTGCAATTGGAAATTTAAATAAAGATAAGTTGGGATCTGAAGATCTGGATTTCTCACATCCGATATACACACACATCTTCGTTTTGGTGGACATTTCTAAATGAAATAAAATTGATACAACAAAGAATAAATATTGTGTGCATCTCGTGCAGGAAATATGTTTGCTGTTCTCAAGTAATTTACTTAAACTCTCGTGCACTAAACATATATTTCGCGTACATGGTACACAAATAACTATTTTTATTACTCATGGCACTGGTAATTGCCATAAATCGTGTATTTTCTTTTGTTTCTAAATTATAATACTAAACTGTACCTACTCGATATTAATTACAGAAAAAAATGAAGTCATCTCTATTGAAACTAAGAACATCTAACGAAGATTTATAAATCAACATATAAATTACACAGTTCAAAAAAAGAGCACTTTTTTTACTCTTATTAATGTTTATATAAGACCAAGGCCATATAACGCTCTACAATAAGAGTAAAGCGTAAAGAGCACTTTATTCAGTAATAAAATTAGGGTAAAATACTGAATTATACTATTTTGAGTAAAAATGTACACATTATAGTTCTAGAAAAATAAACTAATAAGGGTAAAATTTAATACTTTAAGTGTTGCTATTTTTAATCAACTTAGGGTGCTCTATGTGCCCAATAATGAATAAAAATTACACTAAAATGGAGAATAAAGTATCATTTTAAAAATACATTTTTTTAATTATTTTAGATTACATTGTAATCCTGAAAACTATACTATTTAATTTGGATTTTGGGTAAAAATTATATACAAAATATATATGGTACTAATACAATTTATTTATATTAATATATTTTTTACAAAAATATGTACTTAGGCACTAAATATAATTTATTGTTTGCTAATCTGTCGCCGTGTAACTCGAAAGGTTCTTTATATAATAATTTTCGTAAAGCATATAACTGAGCCGAAGTATTATCTTTGATTATTTCATATGTATGAAATTTTTGATTGAAATTAAGCTTACGTATATGAACGATTAAATAACATTCATCTTCAATTAGAAATAGATCTTGAATTTCACCGAAAGAATTATCTATATAAATATAATAACCAGGTTTGTAGTAAAAACCTTCTTGATACCATTTTACTCTAATAATTTTTAAATTCCTAATGTCTTGAAAAAAATTTCGAAAAGTATGTTCATATTGTGAATTACATATAATAAAATTTTCACTTCTACCGTAGCTAACTTTTTTATTAATATCTAAATATCTCCATGTATGCCACATATAATGCTGGTGTCTATTTGCCGCCAGTTTACAAACATTATTATAATTATGAAGTTTATTTATTGTAGTTTTGAAATAATTATGCTTACTTTCATATCGCATACACCACTGATTAATTAATGGTCCCAAATTTTGCATTATTGTCGGGTAATGAACGAGGAAATGTAATTTAGGTATAATGTTACAGTTAAAAATTTGAATCATGGATTCGAGATAAGTTTGAACATAATTTTTCAATATATGTGCGTGATCGCTTTTAATATATGGTGCAAATATAATATCCATACAGTTCAACAAATTCAAAACTGGCGTCCAATGTTTCATGACGTCGTTATTATTTAAAAGGTCAGAAAATATTAGCGGACAATATCGTATTAAGCACCACATTTGTGCAGCTCGCAAGCCTAAAGAAGTATTTGATTTATCTAAACTTACAACGGATGGTTTATTTTTAGAATCAAGTAATCCGTAGTCAAAAGAAACTATCCGTTCATTAATATTTTGCAGAGAACAAACTTTGTTTATAACTAAATATTGAAAAAAGTACTTCAATGTGTATGCTACAGCACCTTCTAATACATCGTGCATGATATCTACACTCATATTTGATATTACTTTATAATTATCTAAGTTATTCAATATACAATTTCTTTTTACGCCTTTAACATGCAATACTGATGATTTTTTATCGACACTAAATTCAGAAGCATGTTTTATATATGATTCATTCGTACGCATCATTTCGATATTTTCAGTTGTTGTTAATTTTGTTTCCTCTCTACTCAATAAACAAAAACGACAAAAATGAGTACTCTGAAAAGATTCCACAAATCCGAAAATAGTATGTGCTCCCAAATTATCATGGCATACTGTAGCAAGGGTGCCTTTTATTATTTTATTGTCTATATCTATACCTTCCTGTTCCAAATATTGAATTTCTGTGAAAATAGGTTTTAAAAATGTGTTAAAATCTGTTCCATCTTTCAAATCTTGTACAAAAAATAAACCGCATAAGTGAATGTTATGTAATTCTGAATTAAGTTCGGTTGGTAAATTTAAAATAGTAAAATAAATTGCTCCGATTTTGTGGATTCCTGTTTTACTACCAAGTGGATTTACACATTCGAAATCATCGTAAAATAATTGTATTTGCAATGCATTAGCATTATCACTGAAAAATTTAGAAAATTTATATATATTACTGTCCCTGAATTTTGATATAAACGGTAAAGATGGGGGATTCATGAAATACAGTGTTTTAAACGATTCATTCGTAAACAGAGATTTAATAGTATGGATAATAGGAACATGAATAAAAGTCGACTGTATTGTTGTCAATTCATTTCGTGAATTAATTCTATTATATCTTTTTTCTAATCTGGTTCCTGTACTAATTTCCACTGGTCTAACAAAATTACTATCATTTTCAAAATAATGTTTTCTTTTGTAACTCGTGTCAATGTCTTTAAAAGGAAATTTATATTTATCGATAATTTCATAAACATCTGCAACATTTTTGAGATTCATTATTGTCTCATGATTTTTTATGGTTTCTAATATAACATGTATTATATTATTTGAGTGAGAAATTATAGTATCTATAGTTGTTTCCGAAATACCCACGGACAACATTTCGGATATCATAATGGAGCATTTATTTTCTATTTTTTTGTCATTACTTATGATTTCATCAGTATTGTTAGTTATAAACTCTGTATCGTCTTTTTGAAAACTAACTGCAGTTTCTTGACTGCTAATATTTTCTGAACTATATACATCTTTTAAATATGTACATTGTTTGATATGACGTCTTAAACCGCTGAACGATTTAAATACATGTGTACAATTTTTTGATATGAAACATTTTAGTGACAAATCAAGACTTCTTTCATCCAATAAATGAAAAGTTTGTAAATGTTTTATAACTAAATTTGGACTATCCTTACAAATATAACAAATATTGCACTGAAAACTCATTTTGAATCACAATAAAATAAGTAACTTAACAAAATCGTTTTTTTATGATTTAATCTTGCTTTTTAATCGCAAGTAGATATCTGTGGCTCTAGTAAGTGGAATTGAGCCTTCTATTTTATAAATACATGTTTGCAAAAAATTGTAAAATGTCTTTAATTCGACATTATATTGTATATTAAACACATAATGTGCTTTAAACAAAATATCTAAGGCATGTATAAAATTAGATGCTTCTACCGGTATTAAAGCATTATCAAATGTGATGAAATATTTGGAGATTGCTTTCTGGTTTGCACCAACAGCAACAATATACGGTTGAATAGTATCTGTGTTATCTAATAATTCTTCATATGTTGATGATATCTGAATAATAACATTGTTATTAAAATACATTTAGTTGGAATTGGTGTTTAAAAATTTATACCTCTTTGAAGACAACGAGCTTCCTTATTCTGGTAGCTATCTCTGGTTTGGGTTTTTTAATTGGTCCTTTTGTTGGTGGCGGTAATAATAGAATTAGCAAAAAGATGCTGTTGGTAATAGCATCCCAGTCTATAATAAATTTATGTGAGTATGATAGTTAAAATAATAAAGAAAAATAACTAACCATCTATTACGGCGGGTGTATCTTTTCCAAAACAATCGATATATACAAGTGGAATTGCTTTTGAAATATGTGCCCATTCCTCAATTAATCTTTTCTCTTTTTCAGGAAAGTCTAAAGTAAAATCAAGGTTTATCTGCAATGTGATACACAAAATGTAGCTAAATTGTTATAATTTTCAATTACATTAATTACCAGTCCGGGGCAATCTAAAAATCGTGGAAATTTTTTAAGTTTTTGGTCATCTGGTAATGATTTCCGATAACTATGGGTTCTTTTATGTTTTTCTATTATTTCATCTTTTTGGAGAGCCACTACAGCATTGCACAAAAATTGTACATCATTTTCGATCTGTATTAAATTCTCTTCTGTGAATGTCTTTTCCTGATTAACTCCTTGAATTTTTCTTTTTTTATTCTTACATCCTTCTGATGCCCTATATTTTTTTTTGGTAGTATTTCAGTCCATAATATAAATATCCGGAATTAAATTCTGGATGATAAAAAAAGGACTGTAATAAAATTCGTAATTAGCAGGCTACAATATAAATAAAACAGGTTAAAATCTCACATATGGTACACTATTGCTGTCGTTTTTGTATATATCAAAAATAGTTGTACTTGCTTCCGCAAAATCTATGATTTCCTTCTTTTTTGGATATGGACCACACTTACTCACCATAAACTTTACAATGTATCTGATTATTTCTCTTCTTTCGTTGTCTGTAAGTGTTTTCTGTGTTTCATATTTAGCAAACGTTTTGGCACAATTATTTGACAAGTACTTTTTTAAATCCTACAGTGTCGCAAACGTAAACCAATTAATTGTTTAAAAAATATTTTTTATTAAATACCTCAATTGTTGAAGTAGTTAAATTCTCAGTTGTTGGCTTAAATGACGTCGATTCATGCTCTAATTCTAATTCATCATCCGAGAAAAAATGACTGGATGCAGCTACTTCGAAATCAATACTCTAAAGTAATAAACAGTCTGTTATCATTAAATCATATCAAAAAGTTTGATATCTCACGTACAGAATTCAGGGAAACTGTAGTATCAGTTAGACTTCCATCAGAACATAATGAAATAGTTTCGGTTTGTTTTCTCTTTTCTTGTAAAGCTACAGCTGTAAAAATAATTAAAACTTGCTCTTTTAAGTGAGCACTGTATGTGTGTTATAAAATTTACCTAAATCGGTGATAGTTATTTCACCATGTATTACTTGGACGACGAATTTAGAATCATTTATATATTGTAAACAAATTTTAACAAAAATATTTTCTTCATAAATATTTCCATCTGGATCTGTGAATCCAATAAAGTTTATGATATTAAATTTCGTGACAACTGAAAAGAAAATTACTTTTAATTATAATATAACTACTGCAAATTTAATATATACTTAGAATTAATTGCAATAAGAAATACTATAATAGTAAAATAAATTATTTATATATTTGGTCGTAACCTAGTAATTAGTAAATTTAAACTTACCACTATTAACACAATCATCGTACGATATATTTTTACCGTCCGACGGTATGACCTCGACATAATGTTTTTGTGAATTTAATAAAATAGCTAACAACATTTTTTAATGCAAATTTACGAACACTGAACTGCTGAAGGCAACAAAATAAAGCCTAGCGTACTTATTGCGTTTCAACCTAGTCTCAGTCGCAACTAGTCGTAGTTGGGAATGAACATGTTTGGGCGCGAGAAATTACCCTTTTATGGTGCACATTGTGCTCTTTTTAGTGTTTTTGATTAAATATATACTTTTAAAAAGTTAAAAGTGCATACAAAAAGTATAAAATGTGCGCTAATTTAAGTGATTTATTATACTTATTAGTTTATTCGGAAAAAATATATAAATAAAAGGGTAAAATTAAATGAATTAAAGAATAATAAGTGCTCAAAAATAAATAATTATTAAAAATCGATAAAATTTTACTCTTACCCTTTATTGCAGAAAACATTTTCGGGTACTAGTATTTTTATAAAGTGTTTTATTGTACATTTATAAGATTAAAAATTGTCACGCTCTTTGGAAAGAGTACTAATAGCTACTCTAATTTCGAACAGTGTATGTGTTTTAAGAAAATATCGGAAAACATAAAACAAGAAACTAGAATTTCATATTTTTTAAATAAGATTCACTATAACTGTGGGAAAAAACGAATAAGAAACATTTTTTATAAGTATATTTACCTGAATAAATAAATTTTAATATAATATTCAAGAATATTACGAGTATATATTGCAAAGCAAAAATATTACGTAGTCGATAGCTCAATAGCCGATACACTTTTAGGACTGGCAAGTGGCAGGTAGTTGGAGTGGGGATACACCGCTGCAGCGAAGGCAAAATCAAATGTTTATGCTGTTTTCTGTTACGGAAAAATACAGAGGGCAGCATGTACTCGACTGTTCTCCTAATAACGCGTAGGTGACGTTGCCAGTCTTTAATACAACATTATATAGTCAATGGTATTAGCGTTCAAGGAATTTTACATATTGTTTCATTTATTGTTCCTATCAACAAACAAAAGTAAATCCAACCAATTTTTTATTACAAAAACATTTTGCAGGGCACATATAAATGAAGGATAATGTGAAAAACATGAAAAATTAATTGTGTTGGCAATTTTTAAGCTAGGGTACACTATACTAGGTCAATGACTTTAGCAGACAAGTTTAGCTTGTTTTGTAAATATTTCTTTCTCCTGGCACCTGTAACGAAGATTTTCGAAGCGTTTGATAATTCTTCTTGCATGTTTTCTAGTGTTTGCGAATAGGAACTAGGTCCAGAATCCCAATATAATCCATGATAATTGTCCAATAGCCACTGTGATTCTTTGCGATGTGACTTATAATTGACACCAGTCATCAGGAGGTTCAAGAAGAAAATGTAATTTTTCACCATTTGTCGAGAGAATAGCAATTTCTTTCGGAATAAAGTTACCATTATTCGCAGTGAAACCTTGGATATCTACGATGAATCCCATTGCACAACAGCGGGTATGGGAACGGTTGAGCCTGAGAAAGTTTTGCCTACCGTGGGAATTGTGATTATACATGAAATAAGAAAAAATATCTTTGATGTTGCCGACTTCCGGTTTCTTTGATGTTGCTGACTTCCGGTTTATTTGATGTTGCTGGCTTCCAGTTTTGAAGTCCTAAATTCTTATTTTCAGTTTGGGAGCATCTTGTATAATAAAATGGTCGATAATCTTATGCTCAACAAATTCAAATCATCATAATTTAGCTTCTCAATAGTTTTGAAATCATATAAGCCATTAAGAAAAAAACTACTATAGTTTGGTTCACGAAAGATGACAATTCAGGGTCATTTTCAAACCATCTAGTATAATATTACTTGCAAATAACTTCATTACATTCTATACACATAGACGTGCACCAGGTATAATATTTATGGGTACATTTTAATCATTCAAAATTAAATGTTAAACGTCTACACATTTTCAAAGATATATTTTATTTTGGTATAATAATGAACATAAAGATACAACACCTATGTATAATTACAAAAATACTGAAAACAATGATATAAATACATATTTTGAAAATAAGTAATAAACTACTTACTGTTAGCATACATTTCATATATTATTCTTCTAATTGCATCGGTGTTAAAAGTATCAAGATCAGCTGTTGCACTTGATTTTCTGAATCGTTTTTTTCCGGAATAAGTTAATTGTTCTTCATTTTTGATATTATTAACACGTTTTAATACCCTGTTTACTGCGGTTTCAGATATTTGTAGCGCATCTGCTGTACGCTAAAATAAAATACTTGCTAAATTTCATTTATTAATTATGAAACATTTTTTGTCTAGCAATTTCAATTTTCAAAGAAATTAAAAAAATATATTCACATATATTACCTGCTGCATCTGATGAATTAATAATGCTTCATTATTTTCTGTTTCCCGTTGAAAATATTCGTGTTCATTATGCAAAAATTTAATAGCTTGCCTTCGCAAAGTTTTTCCTTTCTCATCCATGATTATGTTCAATTACATCGCGGAACAAAATTAGAAACTTATTCGTTGATTTTGATTAAACGTCAAATCGTGCGTCAAATTCAAAAAAACAAACTCCGCCACTGGATTTGCTTTAACGTAGAGGGCAGTTCAATAGATAATTGCATACCAGCAACTCATAGACATACGTTCTTATTATTTTTAGTGTGTTAGAGAGCAATGTGAATATGGAACGTATATCTGTCATATAGTATAAATCACGTAGACATACGTCAAATAATCTATCTCTTTCTAATGCATAATGTTGCTATACTACCGCTATATAAAATGTTGTTTATTCTTTTTTTCGAACAAATGGCCTTGAATTGTCATCTTTCGTGAACCAAACTATAGCAATAATTATCTTAATTATATAAGGTTTTTTTATATCTACTCGGTAGTAAGAAATTTGAATCAATTTAAATAAAAAATATATATTTGAGATTGGATTACAGTTTACAGGAATACATTTGTATAAAAAGGTTTATAAGAATAAATTGAGTACCACCTTCAAAACAATTTTAATCTAAAATTAGTTACCAAAGAAAAAACTAAGATATTTTATATGTAAAAATAATGAATAACTACATACATTAAGTAAACGGACAACAAACGTATTATACAATAGTTCTGTGTGATTATTTTCTTGTTTTCTTTGTGTACTCATTTTGAATATAAACTTTTTATCTTTAGCCAATATTTATTCTGTAAAATTTTATAAAATCGTTCTTTCACTTTCATGCATTCTATTTTTTTCGAGATTTTGGTAAATGACCACGTTTTAAGGTCCTTGCAATCCAATTTTATCATTTTCACGATGATGTTTGTGTGTATGTATGTATGTGTGTGTGTGTGTGTGTGTGTGTGTGTGTGTGTGTGTGTGTGTGTGTGTGGATCATTTATACGCTCTAACTCAAATACTATCATTCAGAAAGTTTTGAAACCATGTATTTCTACCTTATTCTAATATGGAAGTATCTGATTAGATTTTGGTGGCAATCGGTTAACCGGAAATGGCAGTTTACTTGAAGCTGAAGATAGTTTTTCTTCAAAAAATACCTTTACATGTAATTTTTTCTCAAGTTGTTATTATAAAAATTAAAGATTATTTCATTTTCTACAAGTTTGCCTTAATACTTTTTCTATATATTGTATGGATAAATTTATAAAATAATATAAAAATTATATACATAGGTAAATAGCGGGAGGTACTGTTTTGGTCACATCAGATTTTTATTTATATGTTTGGCAAAAAAAAAATTCAAAACTTTTTTCAGTTCTGTTGTCCACGGTATTAATATCCTTGTCTTCTTATTCTTCAATCTTTCTCTATCAAATTCAGCAACACACTCATCTTCTGCTTCGGGATACGGTAAGCAATGAGTAAGATTTTGTATATCTTTAGTGTTATTTTCTAGATTTTTTTCGTTTATTTCTAAAAGATCATCATTTAAGTCTATATCGATATCTTCAATTGGTTTGCCTTTAAATACTAGATACTAAAGTTTTGATATTTTAGCCGTCTGATACACACCGTCAGGGACAAATATTATTAACTAAAAGAATACGTTTATTAAAAACGATAATTAATGAGGATAAATATTAGAAGATAATAAAAGTAACTAACACGATGATTAAATAATTATGAACACTAATTTAAGACTAAGAATATTATTAAATGCTTACACACTAAGATTATTTATTTAACAACACTTATATCACTATATTTATTTATATAACTACATTATCACCGATTTCATTACTCGTTGCTTCTATATATCAGACTATCTCTCCGCTGTCATTCAGACGGTATTTATACAGCCCAGTGTCCTCCGGCGCCACAGTGATACCGAGTACAAAAGAATTAGATCAACGGTGCAATTAAACGTCTAGCCCAGGGTTTCTCAGCGTACCGCACACTAGTGGGCAATTTCCGATTTTTAGTGGGCGGCAAAAATTATTAATATTTATCTGTTAATTAGGAAATTGAAGAAGAGCAAATATTCGATTTTTTTTTAAATGAACTAAATCCAATTGTTTTTTGTACAGCCGATATCGTAAAGAAGCTATTTGGACGTTATTTGTAGGAACGTATGTTCATTTCATCCTCAAGGTATCGGTTTCTATTCACGACGGGACGTAAATAGCTTCCTTACTTCTCTTAGCAGTTCCCTAACGTACCTACGTATTTTATAAAATACCAAAAATTAGATATTTTAAATTTGTTAATATTTGCTCATTGTTATAATTTATAATTTTGAATTATTTTTGAGCCTCATTGGTTGCAATAATTTTTATATTTTATTTCAAAATAAAGTGAATTAAAATGATCGCGAGTTATGTAGGTGGGCGGTAAGCAAATTGCGTCACTTTAAAATATGACCAAGTGGGCGGTATATAAAAAAAGGTTGAGAAACTCTGGTCTAGCCGGTCCGTCGCCGGGAATTGCATCATCTGGGAAATTCCGGCGAAGGGATTACTCATCGCTCTGGCACATTCTTTCAGTAGCGGCGCTCGTATACTCTTCTCTCAGGGGCGCACGTCACAGTATGATCCTCGGTGAACTCCTACAGTATGACTCATGAAGCTAGCTAATTGGTCTAACATCGTTTTCTGTCATATTGAACAATTGATTAAGAGTAGCTAAATGCTTTCTTAGCCTTGTAGATGTTATTGCTTGGGGATTTTTGGCACCTGAAGAAACAGCGTATTTCTTTAGTACTTTATACCCACATAGTGATTCGGAGATATTTAGATTTCCAAATAAATAAATATTATTTTAGTAAATATCTTTGCATGATATTTGAAAAAAATATTGATATGCTCCTGTATATCTATACTAAATAATACTGGAACTCCTCGACCTCTTTTACCCCTAATTACGACTCTTTTAAGTAATCTAAAGTTATCTGAAGCGGCGATATTTAATTCCTGAATTCTACAACACTTGACACTTTGAACTTGTACGACGCACGTTCTTTTGTTTCAAAGCAAAACGTAGGTAGATGGCTTGATCAACCACTCAAAATGGGCATACATTTTTGTCTCTAATTCATGAACGGCTAGGCCGATTTTAATTTTCTTTGCTTTAAAATAATTTTCATTTATGGAGCTGAAAATCAGTGTGCTCGACGTACAGCCAATGAATTTAATGCAAGACATCTAAATAAACATGTATCCCATCGATACGTGTTAGATTTGGTAGAAAAATTTGAAGAAACTGGATCAGTAGCAAATAAAAAAAGGACACAACCTCGAATTGTGGATGAGAACTCTCAAATAGAAATATTAGGACAATTTGCTGCAAATCCTACGAGCTCAATTCGGCAAGTGCGCAACATAACTGGTTTTTCGTATGGGTCTGTTCATAAGGTTTTAAAACTTCATAAATGGCATCCATACAAACTTCAAAATCACCAAGCTCTAAATGAAGATGATTTCGATAGACGAGTTCAATTTTGTGAACAAATGACTGTGATGATAAATACCACTCCAAATCTAATTCAAAATATTTGCTTCAGTGACGAATGTACTTTTTTTTTGAATGGCTATGTTAATCGTCATACTTGTTATTGGGATGATGAAAACTCGAATCTATTTAGAGAAACGCATACTCAGTGGCCACAAAAAAATAATGTGTGGGCTGGTATACTGGGGGACTCGGTCATTGGTCCGTTATTTATTAATGAAAATTTAAATGGTACTATTTATCTCAATATGTTGGAAGATGTCATAGACCCCTTGATTACGGAAGCAATAGAAAATCAAGTAGACGACGAAGGAAACTTAATTTTGGATGAAAATCAAGTTTATTTTCAGCAAGATGGTGCCCCACCACATTTTGTGGTACCAATTCGAAACTGGTTGAATAACAAGTTTCCAGAGAGGTGGATTGGAAGAAGAGGAGCAGTAGAGTGGCCAGCAAGGTCTCCTGACCTAACCCCTCTCGACTTTTTCCTTTGGGGCCACCTTAAATCCATCGTCTATCAAACTCCCCCAGCCAACATCGACGAACTGAAACAACGAATAACATCCGAATGCCGATTAATTCCGCGGCGAGTTTTCGAAAATGTTAGAAGAGAGTTTGAACATCGGCTTTATCATTGCCTAGCAACCAATGGAGCGCAATTCGAGCATCTATTACGATAAATTTAATTGTTTACGTTTGTGAGTTTTAGTTTTAGGTATTTTGTAAATTTTCCGGTTTAATACATTTTTGTCTCTAATTCATGAACGGCTAGGCCGATTTTAATTTTCTTTGCTTTAAAATATTGAGAATTTTACAACCTTTAAAATGATGTATCACACATGGGGTAGTGCCATTTAAAATTTTGGGGTGGGGGTGGCTGGAGGGGAGGGTGAAAGTTTCCCAACTGATTGGAATAGGTTATTAAATGTCCCCCTCCAAAATAACATTGACCTGTTTTAGTGATTTTTGATAATTTTATTAATTAAAGAGTTATTCAAGGTGGAAAGTTTTCAAATGATCACCCGGTATATGAAAAAAACAGATTCCAAGGATGTACAAAACTATGAAGAATTTGCAGATGTAACACCATCGGAAAAAATCTAATGAAAACCTTTAAAAGAGTCGTAATTAGGGGTAAAAGAGGTCGAGGAGTTCCAGTATTATTTAGTATAGATATACAGGAGCATATCAATATTTTTTTCAAATATCATGCAAAGATATTTACTAAAAATAATATTTATTTATTTGGAAATCTTATTAATTAAAGAGTTATTCAAGGTGGGAAGTTTTCAAATGATCACCCGGTATATGTAACAATTAACTCTGAAGTTCCCCAGGTCAACGCTTGTTCAGCAGCATTACTCTACAAAAAACAGTTTCGAATATTTGAAGGTATGCCTTTTTGTCAGCATTAGTTTCCTCCAGTGTAGTTACTGCTTCATTTGCTAGTTGAAATGAGACAATCTTTCAATAGTTTTAGATCGGATGCAAGAGGAAGTAGTTATTTTATTCCACTTATTCACGTTAAGATCACTTGCAGCCTTGCTAGAAATTTCATATCTACAATTGGTGTTAATTAATTGAATCATGGATTTTAAATCTGCTTCGGCCTCAGCCGCAGAAATTGTACCATAAATGTTCTTTCTTTTTAAAACAAAAACAATAGCAATGTCACAACATTGCTTCAAAGTGGTTCCCATATTGAGAGCTAGAGATCGTGCCCCATAATAATCTTTCTCGGCATCGTATTTGGCAATACTTTTGGTAGCTGAAACAATAATATCAAAATATTTTGGTGTAAGTATTTCGAACAGATTCCAGAGCAATGGTCCTTGTTTTCTAACTGCAATAAGAAGTTTGGCAAATTTTCTAATTTTTCTTGAAGCTACTATAGCAAAATGTTTTTCTCTATGATTTTTTATGTCCTTGTAGCAAAGGCACATAATAAAGAATATTTTTTCGCTACTAAAGAAATTTCATCTGGTTTCATTTTAGGGAAGACCTAGACATTTTCTAATATAAAAGTATTATTCTTACAGATTGTAAAATTTCTTCTTCATATTCCGCAGCTCTATTGCCGTATCGTCTTCTTCATTTTGCCAACGAGTCACATTCGCCCAAATTTTCATGAAGAGATAGAAATTATCCCGGGTCCGTTTGCCGTCTTTCTTGGTATCGCTGAAGATATGTCTTTAAACTAATTTGTTCATTTCGACGAGAAGTATAATAAATTTCTAATATATTCCGCATCACTGCATTTGAAAATTGCTGCATTTTGACACAAAATTTGCAACAATTGAACCCCTAACTGACAAACTGCTTGGAACAAAAGATTCATTTGTTTACAAAGAACTCGTGATAGAAATGCATAAAATCAATATTTTTTTAATTTCTCATTTAATTTTCATGTTAATGTAGATATATTTTATATCATTTGAAAGAGAAAAAATCTCTATTCAATAAGTAATAAAGACCAACTTTGAGCTCCATATGAAAAATTGAGAGTTAGTATAAATTTCTCGAAAACGGTACGGACTATGAAAATTTTGAAGACGGCTGTGAATTCTTCATAAAAAAGTGCCTGTAGAACGTGAAAATTAGAAACTTGTATGAATTCGCACAAAAAAGTTATGAACCAAACACGAAATTGGCAAAATTTACATTTTCGCTTCTATCTAGTTACCTGTGCATTTTAATGGAAAAATAAAAACACATCTGAGATGGTCCCCCAATGTGGCAACTTTGCCCTAATTTAACCGACTTCGTATCTCTTACGGTTCTCGAGATCCCAATGGTGCACCTCGAAAAACGGACTGTTAAAATAAATTGTTAATATTGTACGTTAAATACTAACATCAGAGGGACTTATTGGCTGATAATCGGGATCTTTCATGGAATTATTCTGATTAATCTGACTAAAGTCAACGTTCTAAAATAAATATTATAGGTTTTTACAATGTTTTTATTGGGTATAGCTATGTAATGTTGCAAATTGAATACTAACATCAGGGGGACTTGACTGATAATCGGGATCTTTCACGGAATCATCCTGATTATTCTGATTAAAGTCAACGTACTAAAATAAACACTATAAGTTTTTATAATGTTTTTATAGGATATTAGTTCTGTAATATTTTTATTAAATCAACATCTCGAAACCATTTTGTTGCCTTTTTCAGAATATAAAAATAAGTAAAAATTACGAAGAAGGCGACACACCGATGTAGAAAATAAATATTACAGAACTTTATACAATAAAGCTTTTTTTATTGTAAAAACGAGTTCTGAAAGTTTCTTCCATTATTATCAGTTCTTATTCAGTCATAATTATAATTAGTAATAGGAAATAATCTTAAGTCAGAAAAAAAAAATAATACGAAGAGTATTTATTGGATAAGTTTTACAAAGGGATGTTTACTTAAGGGGATGTAAATTATATTTACGTTTAATGAACATTCTTAAATTTGAATGTTATACTATGGAAATAACTGAAAATGTAGAATTTAATACTGTTCATTGAATATTTTCGTGAATCTTCGCGTTCAAATAGACAAGGATTTAGATTTCATATTTTATTTGTTATACACGTAATGTATAATATGTTCCAAAAAATAGTGAAATATATCAGAAATTAACTAGTACCTATTTTTAATGAAATATGATGAATTGTAAAAATCAAAAATATACATGTTCGAAAGGGTGGTCGGTTTAAATCAAGGTGGATAAAGCCAGTAGTTTAAATCGGACTAGACTTTAATTAATTTAAACCTGTTTTTTGTTGAATGACCATTTATTTCACAATAAGTTCTTCCCTATTAATTTTAGAATAAAATTGTTAATATAAAAGATGCATAGAATTAAAAAGCATATCCAATGAGTACAATTTTATTGTTACAATACCTTCCTGTCACAAAATAGTGATAAATTAAAATATTCATATTCAACTTGTTAACAGAGTACCAAAAGAAATTAAACAATCAGACAGACCCAAATAAATATTAATATTAATTATGGTGTGTAACTTAAAATAAAAAATTATTTGCACTAATAAAGATTTTTTGAATTTGTAGTCCAGTTATTATTTTTAATAATAATAATAAAATCAATGTAAGAATTAAATTCAAGTACAAATTGGTCCAACTAGAACTATACAAAATAATGCAGTTATTTGTTTAATTTATAATGGCATTTTTGCCAGAAATTTTCATGAGATCAAATATTTTACGATCTATTTTCCTTCCGATCAATTTTCTTCTTTATCAATTTACTGCGGTTAAATATTCTATGCGATCATTTTTTTACTAGAATCTATATTCTACAAATACAAGTAGGTATATTATATTTACTTACACACTCTCCTCTTTTTCTTTCCTTCGTTATTCATTTTGTACGAACTGGTGTTCTGATACTAAATAAATGGAACAACAGCGATGGGTAAAGAGCCGACCAGTGTTGTCCCCATTCACCAATGCAATATGCAAGACCCCTGAAGGGTAAAATCTTCTTTCAAATTCATATTTTCCTTTTGTTTTAATTATGAAGAAAACACCCTTTCTCATTTGGTAAATAAACACATTAGATTCGAACATGATTCCATTCTCAACATACGTACAATGGGGTATTGAGATGGTTAACTACTAAGAGATGGCGCTGTTCGCTTGTAAACAATAAACAAACATGAATACATGTTACGTGGCGCGCAATAGCTAAAATTGAGGATGGAAATTTCAATTTACGTCTAGTTCATGACAGAATTATTTTATATCAGTAAATTTAGGATCATTGGTTGCACTTTTAAATTCTAAATATCTGTAATTAACCCTCCGGTTGACGGGTGGATTCAGAATCATACCATTCGACGGGTTGTGTCTCTCAAACCCAAACTGTGTTTTATTTTTATCCCCTAATAACACATTAATATGCCCAGTTTCTGGTATGCATTTGTTAACCTGGTCTATTTTACACTGCTAAGAGTAAAAATAGTTGTCAAAAAAAACATTAACTTGGGAGTTCCCATTTATTAAAAAAAAGTTACATGTGATGAAAGTTTTCAAAAGAAATTATAAATTGAAAAAACGGAAAAGACAATAACAATAACATACAAATATTTGTAAAGTATATGGCTGAATAAGTGTAAAAAATTATAAAATGAGTGTACATAAATTTGACACGCAAAATATTGAATGGAACCACAAAACTTGCACGAATATCTTGATTTTCGGTCCTTGCAGAATTTGCACCTTCTTCGAGCAGTTGAAGTCGTTGGTCGGGGTTCTTCTGTAACTGAGACACCTGAGAATTGGCGTGTTTGCGTTTCTTGCACCTGCACGAACACCAGGCAATTGGGTAACGATATTTTGCTGCCTTGTTCGAACTCGTTGGCCTGGGGCATGCTTTTTCCATTTGGTTCCATCTTCTCCATAAAAATACAGATATCTGGAGGTTGTACTAGAAGTATATGATTGGTTATCATCTTCATCTGGTTCTTCTTGCTCCGTATCTGTATCGTGTTCGCTAATTATATCTTGTGCACCTTCGTCTTCTGACTTAGATGCTTCAGAAACGTCCGGGGTTGGTACTTCACCGTAAAGTGCCTGTAGTCTAACAATTTCCCCTTTATAAGCATCCATCTCGCCAAACAAAAGTAATAAAGTCATAAGTGGAAAATGTCACAAATGGAAAACACGGCTAACTTTTAGTTGCACTTCCAATAGAGACTAAACCAAAAAATCCATTGTCTTGCTTTATATAGTACGAACCAAGTTCATAAAGAACGGGGATTCCTCTACAGAAGATAAACTATTTAGAGTAAGAAAGGTAAATCCCCTAAACTCGACATAAAAGTTTGCTAACATGCAAAACACGCAGAAACGATAAACAAATGAAATTTAGGGACTTACCCGTATGCAAAAGATTCTGCGTGTATACTTAGAAACTAGGGAAAGGCCCTAAGAATGTTTTATGCCTAAAAACGGCACAAAATTACTCCCTTTACGAAATACGAAAACATAAATTGTAGGAAAAAATCTTACACGAATACACGGGTTGGGTCTGACAGGCCCAAAGCCTTTCTGGCAGCCAACCGACAGATGATAAAATTAAGACAAATTAAGGAAAACATGTATTTATTAAAGTTAGGAAGATACCAAAAAGCTAAAGAAATTAAAAAAAATATTTTAAAAAATACAACAAAAAAAATATTTGCCTGGGCCTCACAGACCCAGCCCATCAACCGGAGGGATAAATTTATCGTCAAAATTTTACCATTGTATTTCCTATAAAAAAAAAAATTGTAAAAATACGGAACACAGGTACACATGTGGCTATTTATACATATAAATAAATGGCTATTTATTAAATACATATTCTATTGGATACTGCATGATCATTTAAAATAATGTTGATAAATGCGTTAAGAAAGATGAATTATGGTCATTTAGTTATATTACTTATATAGTATTGTACAAAGAGTTTGTATAAATAGCCACATCTTATAAAGAAAATAAACAAAATTCAGTCTTCAAAATAACCAAATTTGTATATAATGTTACTAATCAGCTTTATTAATAATTGGTGTTGCAAGATTTTCAATTGAAGCAGCTTATTTATTTATAAGTGTCTGGCTTCTCAACAGGAAAATTACCCAATTAAAGAGAAGCTCAAGCGTTACAATTAAATAAAGTACACATGATCATTATGACATATAAAAACTAATAAGCAAAAGTTTAGAAAAAAATATCAAAGAGCAAAACATATTTAAATGAGGAATATAATTAATAAAATTTAAGTGAGCGTGTGAAACATTGCAAACTTGTGGAAAATAAATCTAGCATATTGAAGTTGTACAAGTGTGATATTCTTATGATGGGAGAATTTAAGATAGAATTAGTACGGCAAAAAGAATGACTGAATAAATTTCTTGTTCTAGTACCATAATTGGGTACTCCGAGATGAAATGATGATAATAATTCTGTTGATTCGACAAAATTGTTAAAAAGTTGTGACGATACGTACCTTATTTTAGTGTCCATCTCCGAGTAGTCGCAAATTCAGTAAAGTCATTCCATCCGCGGTTGAAGTTCTTGCACATGATCAGAACTTGTTATCATTCACAAACCGGAATAAAACTCATAACTAATGGATGTTGAGCATTGTTAATTGATGTTGAACTGTATATATTGGCATTTAATAAACCACGCACGATGTAAATCGTATGTAGGGCATGTTTTTGTCTTCCTAACCTACGAATATCTTATGATTGAAACCACATGTTTACCTGAATAATGATTGGCGATATTACTATGTAAATCTTACCTTATTGGCTGTATTGTTGTATCATTTGTGTATTTACTTTGTACAGGTTTTTATTTCTCACGTTGTTCAATCACAACAATGTCACAGGTTTGACAAGCCCGTGAACTGGCGACATACGTTCTGTCAAAGGACCTACCGTTACAATAATGAGTAGCAACTGTCAATATTTATTGTTATAATGTTTATTATTGGTTTTTGATTGTTGTGAGTGATAAACTGGTACAGTCGGGTTGTTTAATGACTTTTAGTTATTTTTATATATTTTATTTTTATTGTACAAACGCCATCAGCGCCTTTTTACAGTAACTAAGTTTAAAACGTTTCCCCTCCAAGTTTTGGGCGAGATTATGCCGGATTACCAGATTCTGGGTATAAAAGGCGCAGCATCACTTGGAGAGATCAGTTCTCGAACTCATCTTGAATGGTCCCTTGAGGATCACGATTGGAGTGCGAACGTTTGAGTCAAAGAAGTCTTACCGTGGATCTTACCACTGTTGTTTTTGGTGAGTGTAAAATCACCGTCCGAATTTCCTTGTGGGTGATAGACAACTCCGTCGTTGTGCTATCACAGGGAATTGCTGTTAGCGCAAGTTGTCAATTTGAATTTAAACTTGGCGTTTGTTTGTTTCTTAGAAACACGTTTCATATTTTCATTTTTTTGGGTTACTTACCGTTAGTAAAAGACTGTGCCATTGCCGTACCGCGGGGGCGCAGTCACCATTGTTTTGGGGTCGTAAAATACCAGTTTGTGGCTCGACACAGTTTTGTCGTACACTGCTTTATATTATTATTATTATCAGTATTATTTGTTTGTATTGTATTGTGGGTAAAACTGAAATAAAGGTTATTTATTACGGGTTAAAAACGTGCTTTTTCAAGCGAACCTTGGCCTCCCTCCTAGAGCTATCCCGGCCCATATTGTCCCCCTTTCAGCTACCACCACCGAAGGCGCCCGAGTATTCCGACCGACGGCTGAAGGGACAATCCGACGATGGCCCAGCCACCGATCACAACGGGGCCACCGTCACAAATGGCGCCCGAGCAGGGACTTTTGGTTGAAGAAGACGATGCCACACTTCCACGCTCTGGCTGGATTTATACCCTGCGTAAAGCAGAACTACAGGCACTGCTCCAGGGCATGGGCCATGAGTCAAGTGGCACTGTAGAGGAGATGAGGAAGAAAATGGTGGCGCTGATGAAACCAGGGCCCGCCCGCGAGCTGGGGGCAGAGAAGGACGACACGGATGAAGTTGTCGCCGACCTGAGAAAAGCTCCAGGTCCCGTTACGGCCCCCAAAACACCAGTTTATGCGCCCATTTGCGAAACCGTGCGCAAATGGAACACGTTCTTCGACGGAAAGACAGATCCGGTGTCTTTTCTCGAAAGAGTGACGGAGCTACAGGCCAGTTACCGTCTTAGCGACCAACAGCTTCTTACGGCCTTACCAGAGCTCCTCCGTGGCGGCCCCCTGCAGTGGCTCCGCAACAACCGGAATGATTGGGCGACCTGGGCTGACTTTCTGGTCGATTTTAACGCCTACTACATCGGCGAAGATTATGCGCTGAGAACAGAGGAGGAAATTAATCGGCGTAAGCAACGTCCTGGTGAAAAAGGAAAGGACTATTTGACCGATATACGTACCCTCATCCGGCGCTATGGCCAGCTGTCAGCAGAGCAGGAGCTCTTCCGGCTGTATATTAACATGCTGCCAGAATATCGGCAATATATACGCCGTCGCGACGTCACCACGGTCCGAGGCCTCATCCGAGAGATGGACGAATATGAACGCCTCCAGAGGGAACTCAAAGCCACGCCGCCGATCACCAGATTACATGCCCTCACAAGCCCAACGGCCGCCGCCAAGCGTACACCGCCGCCGTTGTCACGACCAGTCAAGACAGGCGCATCTGTGCTCTGTTGGAGATGCGGCCGGCATGGCCACGTCCGCCGCCATTGCCGCAACGAGCCTAAATTACCAACAACGTCAACGGCTCCATTACCCGGCATTCAGGAGCCCAACGGCCATGACAATCGTCTCTTCCTAACCTTGAACATTAAAGGACAGGCGTTCAAGGCACTGGTGGATACTGGCGCCATGTATTCCTATATCAATTGCCACACAGCCGAGGGGCTGTCTGATCGGCATGCTAGGATACAACGCGCCCATTCCCAACAGGTCCAGCTGGCGAATGGCTCCACCACGAGCACAGAAGGCACCATTACGCTGGGCTGCCTAATCAACGGCATCTGGAGGCGGCTGGCCTTCCAATGTTTGCCCAATCTGGCGAGCCCGATCATCCTGGGCATGGACGCGCTGGCGACCTTCGGAGCGACTATCTGCGCAGCGTCACGCAGAGTCACGCTGCCAGTACCTCCCACACCGGTCGCCCAGGTAAGCGCGATTCAGCCCCACAGGGAGAAGGGTGAGTTGTTACCACGTCGTCCAGGGGTATCCAGGCCAGCTACCGCCGTCAACGCCGTTCCCGAGTCAGCGAGGCCGCCGTCACGCCGCCGTAAGGGTCCACCAATCCAGCCGATGGGGTCGCCTCTGTTAAGAGCCCGCCGACCAGAGGAGCGTCCGCAGCCGCCACCGTCGCAGCAGCTGCACAAGCGGGCGCCCCTCTCCACTCCGTCGAAGCCAGAGGCGTCCCCTACCCCCACCACCGTCTGCGTCGACTCCAGGGCAAGGAGTCGGCCAGACATCGTCATGGAGTCGGTTGGCGACTCGCCGAGGGAAGAGATGTCCCTGCAGGAGGCCCTCCTGCAGCGCTACGGCCCCGATCCACCTGAGGCGAGTCCGTCCTTTTTCAGGCCATCGACTCCATCGACGCCGACATCTGCCACGCTGTCGCCACGGACCCTCGTGGACTGGCTGATGGTGGAGACGTCACCGCTGCCAACCACGCCGGACCGACCCATCACACCAAGGACACCGAGGTGGGCCAGCCAGGAGCAGTTGGACGCCCTGTTTGGTCTGTCTCCGGCTTCGTCAGCGAAGCGGTCAGGCCGGTCGCCCAAGGACTCACCGCCGGTTCGGGCACCGCCGTCGACGCCGTTCCCGTTTTTGGTGCCGGACCGGAAACCCTTGAGGGCGAGGCTGACCCCCCAAACGGCAGGCCTAGGGTGTCCCGTCCCGAGAGTTCCTGGCCCCACGACCTTGGGTGTGATGGCGGGGATCGTCCCCATATCCAGCCCCACGTTGCCGCCTCCTCAGCCGCAGCCGCCAACGTCCGGATACCGCCGGAGTAAGACGCGGGAGAGCCGTCCTGGAGGAGGGACCACGTGGAGGGTGGAGCAGCCGGGGACCACGTGGAGGGTGGAGCAGCCGGGGACGTCACAGCCACGACGTCGCAGAAGACGGCGGAGGCGGCAGTCCACACGCCGCTGAGAACGGCACCCATCAAGGGTACCGCCTTTTCATTTTTTTTGTTCTCTTTTTGTAACCTGTTGTTTTTGTTATGTTGCGTTTGCAACTCTAGTTTCCCAAGCTCTTGCTTGGTTGTTTATTTTACTTACCGTACCGCCATTTAAGTTTTTTTGTTGATTTTTCTCTTATTGGTGCACAGAAGGCCGTCATTATTATCTGGATTTTATCCGTTTTGTTTTTCTTCTGTGGCCGATTACCGTCAAATTCCACTTGTAAAGTTTTCATGTTGCATTTAAAGCAACGACCGAAAAAAAAAATATTAAATGTTTTTCACTATTTTTTTTTAACCGGAGTAAGAGGGGGATGTGACGATACGTACCTTATTTTAGTGTCCATCTCCGAGTAGTCGCAAATTCAGTAAAGTCATTCCATCCGCGGTTGAAGTTCTTGCACATGATCAGAACTTGTTATCATTCACAAACCGGAATAAAACTCATAACTAATGGATGTTGAGCATTGTTAATTGATGTTGAACTGTATATATTGGCATTTAATAAACCACGCACGATGTAAATCGTATGTAGGGCATGTTTTTGTCTTCCTAACCTACGAATATCTTATGATTGAAACCACATGTTTACCTGAATAATGATTGGCGATATTACTATGTAAATCTTACCTTATTGCTGTATTGTTGTATCATTTGTGTATTTACTTTGTACAGGTTTTTATTTCTCACGTTGTTCAATCACAACAATGTCACAGGTTTGACAAGCCCGTGAACTGGCGACATACGTTCTGTCAAAGGACCTACCGTTACAATAATGAGTAGCAACTGTCAATATTTATTGTTATAATGTTTATTATTGGTTTTTGATTGTTGTGAGTGATAAACTGGTACAGTCGGGTTGTTTAATGACTTTTAGTTATTTTTATATATTTTATTTTTATTGTACAAACGCCATCAGCGCCTTTTTACAGTAACTAAGTTTAAAACGTTTCCCCTCCAAGTTTTGGGCGAGATTATGCCGGATTACCAGATTCTGGGTATAAAAGGCGCAGCATCACTTGGAGAGATCAGTTCTCGAACTCATCTTGAATGGTCCCTTGAGGATCACGATTGGAGTGCGAACGTTTGAGTCAAAGAAGTCTTACCGTGGATCTTACCACTGTTGTTTTTGGTGAGTGTAAAATCACCGTCCGAATTTCCTTGTGGGTGATAGACAACTCCGTCGTTGTGCTATCACAGGGAATTGCTGTTAGCGCAAGTTGTCAATTTGAATTTAAACTTGGCGTTTGTTTGTTTCTTAGAAACACGTTTCATATTTTCATTTTTTTGGGTTACTTACCGTTAGTAAAAGACTGTGCCATTGCCGTACCGCGGGGGCGCAGTCACCATTGTTTTGGGGTCGTAAAATACCAGTTTGTGGCTCGACACAGTTTTGTCGTACACTGCTTTATATTATTATTATTATCAGTATTATTTGTTTGTATTGTATTGTGGGTAAAACTGAAATAAAGGTTATTTATTACGGGTTAAAAACGTGCTTTTTCAAGCGAACCTTGGCCTCCCTCCTAGAGCTATCCCGGCCCATATTGTCCCCCTTTCAGCTACCACCACCGAAGGCGCCCGAGTATTCCGACCGACGGCTGAAGGGACAATCCGACGATGGCCCAGCCACCGATCACAACGGGGCCACCGTCACAAAGTTTATGTAAGAACGCAAGGTCGCTTAACTTTCTTCTATTTCTAATGACAACAATTTTGGCCTGTATGGTGGAAACTTACGATTGAGATTTTTTTTATCGTTGAATCGCTTCAATACGATTTATATAAATATCATACCGTGGGTTCCAACATACAGAAGCAAACTCCAGTTGACTTCTAACAAATGTTAAAATAGTGATGGATGTCTAAAATTAGAGCTTGCTTGTATTAGAAAACCTAACATTTTGAAGCCTTTTTAACAATATTGTCGATGTGAATGTCAAAAATTAACTTGTTATCTAGTATCACTCCTAAATCCTTTACATGATTAGTTTCGTTGATTACATTACCTTCTACCTTATATTGAAAGTTGTAGGTGTTCCTATTTCTTGTACACTTTATATCAGTGTTTCTCAACCTTTTTCGTTTCGCGGACCAGCCAAATTATGGATAAATTTACGCGGACCGGTAATAATAAATACTATTATGAATTATGTTTAATTACTTAAAAAAATGTGCCGCAGGCGAAATTTTTTTTTTCATTCAAGGTCAAATTCCTTATAATTGAAAGTTACATTTTTTCAAGGGATGTGCAAATGCATGGTGTTTTCCCTTTCATGTACAAAAATAAATTGCCAGATCATGGAACATTTTAGGAAAGAGCGAGGAAAAGAGAATATATTTAACGGTTTGCAGCAATATACATAATTTTGGAAACATTCCGAAAATTTCGGGGAGGGGGGGGGGGGGGTTGTTGAACCCGTAACTTTCTGGCGCCCCACCCACCCCATAGCTACACCACTGTATTAGAATATAGGTACCCATTTTTAAAATACACATATTATCATTATTATTTATTTAGAAACATCACGTACAAACCAAAAATTTACTTCACAAATACAATATACGTATTACTTATAAAAAAAACCTAAAAATTTAAGTTAACAGACAAATGAGTCACAATTTATTGTGACTGTTGTTGTTGCTCACGTTCGATAATTGAGTTAATGTTAGGTTCTAAATTCGTTAAAGCCAGCCGAAGAGATGAATCTATGGATAGGCGGTTTCTTAATTTAGTTTTTATTATTGACATTGCCGAAAATCCTGCTTCACACAAGTATGTTGTAGCAAAGGGAACTAGCATTTTCATTGCTTTGTCATGAAGACTTGGGTACTCGGTTTTCATTGTAATCCAACATTTATTTAAATTTTTGGTTGAAAAGTTAAGTTTTAATGTCAAATCTGCACTCAGTTCTAAAATATTCTTGCTCTTTATTGTTTAAATTTAAATTACTTAGTTTATGCTCCATGAAAGGATTAATAATCCATAAATTCATCTCTCGCATGTTCATATCTGTTGGGAAATATTTCTCGAAACCATCATACAGTGATTGTAAATGATGGCAAAGAACTGTATTCAGTTTCTCTACATTTAAATCTTGCTGTGCACTAACAAAATCGTAATATGAAACAAATATGTCACAATTGTTTTCTTTTACTTTTCCCAGCCAAAATTTAATTTTCTTTTTGAACCCATCAATTTTGTTATATAAATGAAAAACATTCGTTTCATTTCCCTGCAGACTTAAATTTAAGTAGTTAACATATGAAAATATATCACTTAAGTACGCTAGTTTTGCAATCCATTCAATGTCGGGAAAATATTTCGGTAATGAACTCTTTTTTTCAATCAAAAATATTTCTACTTCTGTTCTCGATTCATACAGTTTCGTTAGTACTTTCCCTCGGGAAAGCCATCTTACGTCAGCATGAAGTAATAGCTGCTCATGATCTGCACCTACTTCTTGGCAAAAAATTGCAAAAAGTCTTGAACTGAGATCGCTATTCTTAATAAAATTAACGATTTTTATAGACTCCGACAGAACATCATTCAACTCTGGTGACAAATGTCTAGCTGCTAAATGCTGGCGATGTATTATGCAGTGTGTCACTAATATGTCTGTAGAAGCAATTTCTTGAATTTTTTTAGTAACCCCACAATGTTTGCCTGTCATACTAGCTGCCCCGTCAGTACACAAACCAACGCAATTTTTCCAGTTCAATGAATGTTTATTAATATAACTATTTAACGCATTAAATATTTCAGAACTCGTTGTGTATGAAGATAATTCTAAACAACACAAAACATCTTCTTTGACGTCTTCAGATATATAATCAATATATCGAACGTAACATAGTAAAATAGCTTTTTTTGATATATCACAGGATTCATCAATTTGAATTGCAAATATAGACGATTCTTTTATCTTGTTAATTAATTGGTGTTCAACATTCTCAGATAATGTTGCAATTCGTCGTCCTATCGTATCGTTGGAAAGAGGGATTGATCTGACTTTATCAGCAGCTGAAGATCCAAACATTTCATAACATACATCAATTAAATGAGGTTTTATTAGATTTTCCCCGGTAGTCAATGACTTTTTTGTTTTAGCAATTCGGAGAGCTACTAGATATGAACATTTTAATAAAGATTTATTTTGAACAAAAGTTTGTTTAAATGCTTTTTTTACAAATTAAACTGTTGCTTTTTTAGATTTAAAAATTCTAGCGGTTTATTTTCCAATTCGGAATGTTTCGACTTCAAATGCCGTAACATTTTTGACGGTTTCATGGCTTCATTAGCTTTAACTTCATGACAAATTACGTACATTGGACGTACATCTTCTTCGGTAGATTCAGGCCAAAGAATGAAACCATATTTCAAGTAATCATCATTGTATCGTCTTATAAATGCTGATTTTTTCTTTTTACTTGCTGGACATTCAGTTTATTTTTCTTTTGATTCTTCTCGAGAAGTTGAACTAACATTTAAAAAATTTAATAATGTTCCTTGCTTCTTTTTATCCATTTTATTAAGAGCTAAAAATTAAAATATATATAATTAAAAAATTTCATGTAAATTATGTAGGTATTTATTTTTTTCCTTACCTCTGATTATGGCAAGTTTCATATAGTACATATATAGGTAATTTTATTAAAATTAAGTAGTTTTCTAACTTTGATTATTATAAAAAATTAAATTTCACAACAGCGATGTATACCCCACCAAAACTAAATCTATACTAACCAGGATACTAATCAGACCATTTACCACACCACACGGAGCATTCGCACAGTTGCGCAGTATACATTATCGACAGAAAGTTAGTGGCGGGAGAGCGAGGGGTAGAAGGTATGTTATAAAATATTTCTAAAATCGTCACATGAGTATAAAATGTACATTTTATCACTGTTTCAACAACAATGTATCATACTTGTATGTAAACAACAGTGTCACTCGTAATTAATGTCAGTACGTCAGATATTTTTCTGCGGACCGGTGGAATTTTGCCGCGGACCGGCGGTTGAGAAACACTGCTTTATATAATAGCATTTATCAGTGTTAATTGTCAGTTCCAAATTATTAGCGTACTCAACTAAATTATTTAATCTTTTGAACTTTAAGACAATCGTGAAACGATTCTTAGTGTGGTATATTTTTAAGTCATCCGCGTAAAGGAGAAATTTTGTAAATTTGAAACATGTTGCAATGTTGTTAATGAATATATTGAAGAGAAGAGGGCCTAAATGGGAACCCTGTGGAACCCTCGACGTGACAGTGACATCGTCAGAAGGAAAACCGTTCAATACAACTCGCTGTGTTCGACCACTCAAATAAGAACTGAACCATTTAAGAAAATTTCCACTGACACCGACCTCAGCTAGCCTAGTTATTAATAAATTATGAGGAATTCTGTCAAACGCTTTGCTGAAGTCGGTGTAAACAGAATCCACCTCAATTTGATTTTCCATAGCTTTTGAAATGTAATCTGTATATTCCACTAGATTCGTTTCAATTGAGCGTCCCGGTACAAAACCATGTTGTGGTATAATCTTATGTACTAGAGCATACAAAGATTTATAAATAATACTTTCAAATATTTTTTCAAATATGTTTAATTTAGATACTGGTCTGTAATTGTTAACCATATTCTTGTTTCCATTGAGTTACTTAACCCTTCGTTGGGCGCACCTCTGAACGAAACCCACATATTTTGCCCTCTTCTTCCCACCCTATTAAATTTTAATTCAAAACACCGGTAGGGCACCTTGAGTAGGGTCTAAGGAAAGCAAATATACCAAATTGAACGAAAAAAAACAACCGAGTTTAATGAACAAAATGACGCTTAAACTAAAACAACCAAACTTGCTAATTTGACACAAAATAAAATTTAAAATTGGACTAACAATGTATCATGAAAGTAAAAAACAGGAAACAAAAGTGTTATACAGTGTTTTCAGATGTGGGACCTTCATTGTTCGGCGCAGTCGTGGGAGGAAACCGATGTTGGGTCTTCCAAAGTAGCAATTGAATAACAAGTCTGGCACAGTGGTTTTACGTGGCTTAGGCAGATCGGTTAATGACAATTTTGACATTCGTAATTTGCCATCCTCCTAAATCCTGTTTCAGCCATGCACGTCCCACACTTGCGTCTTTTGGGAGGTAAGGATGGAGATTTTTCACGTTCTTCTTGGGGTAAAAACTTCTTCAAGCGGAATTGCAGCTGAGTCGGCATTCCATCTGTATTCAGATTTTGCCGTCTATTTGTCCAATCACAAGTTGATGAGACAAAGTTTTGAGGAATATTCTTCTTTTTAGTGTTCTAGTCCATTTCCAATCGAAATCACTTGGGAATTTATACCGGCTATGTTCAGGCAGGCAAAAAAATTACCATCGGCCAGCGTCGCGTGTTCCGGCTTACACTGAATGTAGAGCACATTTAATCAGCTGTGTCAACTCTAGATTTAGTGATATTATAAAAAGTAATTACTTCTGGCTTTTACTACTGTCCAGTAGATTGATCAATGGCATCCGTTTCACGGAATGAAGAAACAAGAATCACGTTTTTCTCCTTCTTTGGTATGTATGAAACCAAAGTGTTACCATTGTAGAAGCCGAACAAGCTACTGTATTGAGCCCTCCCTCTGATATTGACAAAACTGGCTGGTCATTGCCTTTTATTTTTTCTAATTGTACCGACATTTGACAGTTTCTTTTTTTTTCAAATCATTAATGAGATCAATGTCTGTAAACTAGTTATCAGCGGTAATATTACGCATTGTCTCAAAAAAAAAGCTCAGCAAGTCGTTTCATCACTTCACTTGGTTTGTTGCTGACAAAAAATGGCTCTTCGGGCTGTTTTCCTGCATAAATTTCGATGTTATAGGTATATACCATTCTAACATCACCAAGGGCATATATCTTTATACCATACTTGGAGGATTTCGCGGGTATATATTGCCTGAATGTACACCTCCCACGGAATCCTGGCAATATCTCATCATCTGTAACATTTTCTTCAGGAATGTAGTTATTTTGACATTTATGAACAAAATGATCAAACAGTTCACGAATTGGACAAAGTTGATCATATTTTTTTCGTTGTACGCGGCTTGTAAGATTGTCAAAACGAATACAACGTATCCTGCTTCAATTACTTCTGTAGCTCCTTCACCTGACACTTTGGATATTAATTCCAAAACTTTTAATTGAACATCTGTAAGATCCTTTACATTAGCAGGACCGCCGCCAGTTTTATTTTTTGAATTTATATTTTCACGATCACGTTTTTTCGTATATGTTCTTAGTTCTTGGAATGCCTGAAATTTTATTTTTGTATAATTACTATATAAAACAATTTTATTACTAACAAATTTACCTTCTTCCATTGTGCTGTTGTTTTTAATGGGCCTTGGCCACAGCCATTTAGTAGGTTAGTTAATTCTTCTCATTTTTCTTTTACTATTTTTATTTCTCTTGGTTCTAATTTTGCTTTTAAAAGTATTTTATTTTCGTAAATGAAATTCGTCATTAATTCCATTTGCTTCTTCGTTGTCCTTGGACCACGCTTTTTAATAGTATCTGTTTTTATGAAATATGAAATGAGCACTAGTACATGAATGTATTAACTAATTGATTATTCTTATCGGTATCGCACATATTGGTGTATTGTTCTGAAAGTCAAATTAATCGAAGAAGGCCCAAAACGTGAGAAAAAATCAGAATATGGCTCAGAATCAAATGAAAACGCATTACTTTCAAAATATAAAAATAAATCATTCAGAAAAAAATCTAATAATGAAAACAAAAAGTATCTCAAAATATGCAATATATATGCAAGAAAAAGGGTCACAATGAAGATGATTGTTGGTTTAAAAACAAGAAAATAAGCATAATTTGTTGAGTTATTTCGTTTTCATATTTAAATTTACATTGTTTTAAATACTTTCTGTAAGTTTTTTTTGCATTGATAAAATTTTCGCGATTTTCTGTATTACTATTTTTCTTATATATTCTGAGATATTTATTTGCTTCACTTTTTAATGTTTTACAGTTTTTGACAAACCAAGATTTTTTATCGACTGCAAAGATAGGATTATTACAATTTTGGGTTGCCATCATTTCTGCTTGACACGCTGCCTCTTGTACTGCATTAATGAAGTTATTATTTAAATCATTTACATCTATATTGTTGAAATAGATTTTGCCCGAGTTTTGCAGGTTATAAACGTATTGGTCTAGTTGATCTATAGAGAATTTAAAAATAGTTTTAAAATTTTTATTTACTGGGCTAGGATTGTTTTCTATAAATTTTGCTTGATAATTTAACTTGATATGAACTATGCTGTGTCCAGTGGAATTTAACGTAGGAACAATTTCTAAATTTTGAATTACATTGAATAATTGTAAATTTCCCCATATTAAGTCAATGAGACTCTTTCCAAAATGATTAATAAATGTCACTTTACCTTCCTTCGAGATAAGATCCAGTTCTGCCATTCAGCACATGGAACCCAATATTTTCCATACCATTTACTAAGTTCATGCCTCTATTATTTATTTGATCGCATTCTGTATTTCTGTATTTGGTAATATTTATATTATCAAATATATCTTCATCGATTTGATTTAGTTTGCCGATCTTGGAATTAAAATCTCCTACTATTAAAATTTTATGTTGATAGAATCGCTCGTGTATTTCCTCCAGAGTTTCGACCAGCATTTGGACACACACCTTGTCATCTAAATTTGGTTTCAGATATACGATCTCTAAAATATATTTTTGTTTGTTATTAGCAAGTTCGATGATAAGCCAAAAATTTCATTTTTCAATAATGTTAATTTGATTAAATATTTTTTTCTTTTATTAAGCAGGCTATATCACCTGAAGGGCGACCGCGATCAAATTCGCGACTAGCAACACTAGTAAAAACATTGGATTTGAACTCTTTGAGATAATTGGGGAGTGTTAAATTTTCATTCATGTTCATAGTTTCCACAAAGCATAAAATGTCTACTCTTACTAATCTATTTAATTCAACTCTAAAGTAAACAAATTATTTATACTACACTGGCGAAAGAAATTAACGCATCACTTATAATTTATTCTATATCTTGGAACCGACGTTATGTTTTAGCGGAAAATATTTATGTAAGGAAAAAGTTTATCAAGTATGATGTTTTACTGATTGTTTGATATTTTTTATTCTCATGGTATTCTGTCAATAAATAAAATTTTCTTTTCTGGCTTAAAGAAAGCTTCATATTAAATTCATTTTTGGATTTGTTTTGAAGTACTCTCGAAATTAAGTGTTAAGTAGTGAAGCGTGAATATGAATAGACGTCAGAATCTTAATTTAAGTGTTGAAGAAGCTGTGGCTGTAGTAACACTTGCAGAAGAAGGTTGGATTCAGCGTTTCATCGGTCAGCGCCTTGGTGTTAACCAGTCGACAGTATCGCGGGTCTTGAAGAGACATCGGGAAACTCACTCATACTCAAGAAGGGCAGGTCAAGGGAGAAAACGAGCCACAAATGCTATCCAAGATCGTTTTTTGATGATGCAGACGTTAAGGGAACGGTTTATTACGGCTCCTAGGCTACAAAATATGCTCGCAGAGGCCCACAATGTTCATATTAGTTCCGTTACCATAAGACAAAGGTTACGTGGTTTTAATTTAACCCCAAAAATACCAGCAATAGGACCCCAATTAACCGCAGAGCATCGCAGAGCCAGATTAACGTTTGCTCAGGAACATGTTAACTGGTTACAGGCCGATTGGGCTAATGTTATGTTTAGCGACGAGTCCAGATTTTGCCTTTATAGCAGTGATAGACGGATGCGTGTATACAGACGGCCAGGTGAACGTTATGCGCAATGTAACATTGTTCCGACTGTTATGTTTGGTGGAGGTTCGGTTATGGTGTGAGGTGGTATCACTTCAGAGGCTCGCACGCAGTTGGTGGTCATACCAAGAGGGAGCATCACGGCAACATCTTATATAGAAAACATTTTAGAACCATATGTAATGCCTTTTGCGCCTGTTTGCAAAACCCCATTCTGCCCGAATAGTGCAACAATATCTTACCGAAGTGGATATCACCACAATGCAATGGCCTGCCAGAAGTCCGGATCTTAATCCCATAGAACACCTTTGGGACACGATGGGTAAACGACTTAGAGCACTTCCACGGCGTCCAATCAACCAAGAAGAGCTCGGGCAAAAATTGCAGGAAATTTGGGAAGATATTAACCAGAATGACATTAGAGCATTAATTAGCAGTATGGGTCGTCGCTGCCAGGCTGTTATCCGAGCAAGAGGAGGAAACATTAAATATTAAGTGTTTTAATCGCATGTTAAATTTTGTTAAAAGTGTTTTTCTTCATTTTTCTTACAAATTTATTAAGTTTTTATTGTTTCATTGTCTTCATTCTTACCATAAAAGTAAAATTATAAAAATAAATGATTAAAATTTGAAGAAAATAAAACTATTTCAATATTAACTGAGTTTATAAAAAGTGATGCGTTAATTTCTTTCATCAGTGTATTTATGTTCCAAAACAATACTTCCAAAGATTTTCCTAAAAATACATTATTGATACTTATCTTATTAACTATATTGTCCTTGTAATTATTACGAGAGTTGTTCTTCAGAGTATTGTTGTTTGCTTGCTGCTTGGCTGTCTAAAAAAGTTTCCTCCACTTCGATCGACTCGTTCAGGGAAGCCCCAGCTTTGCCCAGGAGTTTAAAATTTTTCGATGGTTGCCCCATTTGCGACGGCGATTCACTTGATGATTTTCGAGGCCTTTTACTACCCTTTTTGCGTTTTTGCTGTTCATCTTTAGAAAGATGTTCATTAATATAAATCCCTGTACCTTTTAGTATTTTTTTGTTAATATTTTATTTATTATTTTGACTGATGTGAATGATACGAGTACAGGTCTTGAAGTTTTCGCTTTGTTCCCAATTCGAAATGCTTTTTCGATATCAGTTTCTTTAATATTATTTAGTTTAAGCTGTTTCTGGAAAAGTTCAATTAACGTGTTTTCCAGGTCTTGAGTGTTATTTTCAATGTCTTTTAAACCAGTTATTATAAAGTTTTTATCTTTGATTATTTTGTGCATTTTATTATTTTCAAGTTTCAAGTCAGGAATCATGCCTTCCATATTGTTTATTATTTCTTCATGATTATTTACTGTGGCTTTTATTACATTAATTTCCGTTCTTATCATTGTTATATCACTTTGTATTATATCTACTTTTTTGATAATTGTGTCTAGTTTTTGCGAATCAGTCATTTTCCCTCCCTATAATTGAGGTTAGGATTCCAACTTGCACGAGGTGCTTGACTCACTTCAAATTATTTTAATGCTAAAAATTAAATTTTATGTTTATGTGTAATTTAATGCTTCACTTTTTAGTCCAATTAGATTTATATATGCTTTTCTTGGATTTTATAATAATTTGAAAATAAAAACTTTTTATCGTTCAAAAAGTAATGCTTCTTTAACAAACTCAGTGTTGCCAAGCCATAGAAGTAAAATATCTCCCAACAGAAGACATGGTTGCTGATTTATTGACAAAACTATTGGGTCAAATTAAGCTTAAGAAATTTTCAAAAAATATGGGAATCTCTTCCTAAACAACGCTCTCGCATTGACGAGAAGTATTGTAAAAAATGCAATAAGAGAGCTATGAAAAAAAAATATATAATAAGTTGTCATATTTTTGATTGACATGTAATATAATAAATAATAAAACGGTTTAATCTATATTGTGCAATTAATTAAATCTACTACATATAGTTTATTCAAATTACAATGTATAATTTATTTGATCATGAATAACTGTTCCATATAGTGATATCATAAATATACTATGGTGTTTTTCTTAGTTTTGAAAATTTATATAAGAAATTTTTCACTAAATATCTGCTGTATATCATACGTTGGGCGTTCGTAAGTAGTTTTTATTCTGTTACAGAAAAAAGTTTTATAATACATTGGATCCCCGAGATGCAGAAGAGCTACTTAATTATTTGGAAGAAATGAACTCTGAGGATGTTTCTCTGATGTTAAAAACATATACGAGTCTCGTGGATGCCACAAGACAGTGAAAAGACTCACACGTTGTAATAAAAAATAATTTATTTACAACAAACAAAAATGTTAAGATACTTAATATAATGAGCTGTGTTGCTTTTGAAAACTGTATTACAACTGACTTAGTGCTAATAGTTTTCCTTTACACCTTCTTACCCTCAAGGAGGGAGTGGTAGTTTGAGTAGGGATAACTACCACCTTATTGGTTGTGTCCTTTTATCTTTGCATGCATTAACATACTCCCCCTCCTTGAAAGTATCACCTTTCAACGAATAATACATACATATGTAATTAATGTGATATATGAGTACATGAATGAAACTTATAGTCCAAGAAAGTAGATTAAAATATATATACAACATAAAGTGTTAATGAAATACGAAAAAAATGGTTATTAACTAAGTGACACTGTTTCACATATTATTGGCTTGGTAATGGGCATATTCGAGACACTGCACGTTTTATCACTCCACGCACTGTTTGTATGGACACAGTCCGTGTGAGTCCATCAGCACCAGGATGGCATGCACGCACTCTGCCAAGCGTCCATTTCTGCGGTGGAATGTTGTCCTCCTGTAGAAGCACCAGATTGCCAAGTTCTACTTGTTGACCTCGTTGTTTCCATTTGACCCTCTGCTGCAATTGGTGCAAATATTCTTTGCTCCACCGTTTCCAAAAATGATGTCGGATGTTTTCCAGCATTTGGTATCTGGACAGCCTGTTGCGACGGTGGACAGATCTGGTTCTGCTGGTATGGCCAAAGCGTCCCCGATGAGAAAATGACCTGGAGCTAGTGCTCTAAGGGCGCTGGGATAATTGGAAAGAGGAGTGAGAGGACGAGAGTTGAAGCTTGCCTCAATGAGAGATAATACGGTATACATCTCATAATTTAATAAATTGTTACTTACAACCTTTTTCAAATGTGTTTTGGTTGATTTTACTGCTGCCTCCGAGAGGCCCTTTAAATGAGGGTGATCTTGGTGGAATAAATTGTCACTTAATTTCTTGATTTGCTAATGGCTCCATTACATTGGTTTTGAAACTAGTCGATTTAAATAGATTTTTAAGTTCTTTATTTGCTCCTACAAAATTGGTGCCATTATCAGAATATAACATGGAAACTTTACCTCGTCTAGCCATAAATCTTTTAAGGGCGTTTAAGAAAGTTAAAGATGTACAATCACAAACTAGTTCTAAATGCACCGCTTTCGTTGCGAAACATACAAATACTGCAATTAGCTTTTTATTGTTTTATTTGTTCTTCCTTGTCCGTTTTTGATCACAATTGGACCGGCATAATCAATTGCAGTGAACGTAAAGGGTCTTGAAGATGTGATACGCTTTTCCGGTAAATCTCCCATTAATTGAGTGAGAGGTTTCTTACGGTTTACATTTAAAACAGATATTGCATTTAAATATAATTTGTCTAACTGTATTGCGACAAGATAAAATCCAATATTTCTGGCGCAGTGCAAAAGTAGTGGCTTGACAACCAGCATGCAAATTTTGTGTGTGAAATTGTCTAATTAATATTTCTGTGATGCGATGACTTTTCGGTAAGATCATTTGATATATTTAATCATAACCTAGGGCCGCGTGTCTAAGCCGCCCACCATCGCGCAATGAACCTTCTTTATCGAGAAATGGATTTAACGTAAGTAATTTACTTGACTTTGGACTTTCACCATGTTTTTTTAAACAGTGAATTTCCTCTGAAAATGCTTGTTGTTGTACAAGTTTAATAACGATATTGTGCGCGTTTCTAATTTCATTTGCTGATAAATTACCTATAATTTTATTGTTTGCATTTTTACTTCCTTGTACGTAAGTATTCTGCTCTTGCATGTTTAGGGAAATGAATTGATTTTGATTATTATTTTCTAATGGTAGTATATGTGAATTATTTGAGACAAATTTACGTAATTCAAATCCTCCCGTTCCTAATATTGTGGTTAATTCCTCCCGAATTTTTATTGTTTCGCTTATAGTATCTGCACTCGTTAGTACATCATCTACATAACAATCACGCAAGAGTATTTTGTGTGTATCAGGAAATTTATTTGCATTAGATAATGCCAATTCATGAAGACATTTTATTGCTATATAAGGTGAGCAAGGAAGTCCGTATGTAACCGTTTTCAAACTTAATGTTTGAATTGGTTTGTGTGATTCATCGCGCCATAATATTAGCTGATAATTTTGATGATAAGGATTTATTATGATTTGACAATACATTTTAGCTATGTCTCCACATATAATATATTGATGTAATCGGAAACGTAGGAGTATACTGAACAAATCTTGTTTTAACGGTAACGGTGGTCCTATAAATAAATTATCATTAAGACTTTGTCCGTTAGTTGTCTTACATGAAGCGTCGAAAACCACGCGTAATTTGGTTGTTGTGCTATCTTTAAACACTGAATAATGTGCAAGATAATATGATTCTGTTTCGATTATATTGAATTCTTCTTCCGCGGATAACTTTTCTAAATGCCCTGATGATGCATATTCGTTAATAAAATTAGTATATTCTAGTTCTAAATGAATGTCACGATTAAATTTGTTTTCTAAACTACGAAATCGTTTTATGGCTGTTTGCTTACTACTACGTAATTCCGGAGGGTTTTTCTTAAAGGGTAATTGAAGTATAAACCGCCCGGTTGGGTCTCTTTGTGTAGTGTTCTGAAAATGGATTTCATTTGTTAAATATTTATTATGTTCCAAACTTTCTATTTCCCAAAATTTTACCAATTGTTTTTCTATTTCTGTAGAAAAATTACAAACAATATTCCTTCTAGGAAAACCCGTGTTTATGATGCCGCCTGCAATAAACCCTAAAAGCGTTTCTTGTAAGTACAGATGTTTTATATTGGTTTCAAATTTTTCAGAATCTAGTAATTGCCAGAAAATATCTGGACCTAATAAAATATCTATATCTGATGTAATATTGAAATAAGGATCTGCTAATTCTAGATGAGGTGGAATATTTAAATTAGGTAAAGAGAATGTACGAAATGGCAATTTAGTAGTAATTTTATCAAGCATTAAAAACTCTACTTTGGTCGAAAAGTTGTTAATCCGCGATTTAATTGAAGTTTTTGCTTTATAAAGAATATTGCTACATGATTCGTTAATGCCAGTAACAGAAATATTAAGTGATTCTAGCTTTAATCCTAAGTTGTGCATAATTTTGATGTTATGAAGCTACTTTGAGAGCCGCTGTCCAACAATGCGCGGCAAGTATGTAATCGACCACTTGCATCCATTATTAGAACTAAGTGCAGTGGATAATAAAACATAATTTTGAGTATGATTGTCCCAAAAATTGCTTACAATACTATCTGTATTATTGGAACTACTGGGATTAGCTTCATTTGTATTATTGGAACTAGATTAATTAACCACATTTGATGAATGTAATAACGTATTATGCTTAATGTTACATGTTTTACAACTTCTTAAAACGCATTTTCAGCTGTATGTGCAGCACGTAAGCAGTTTTTACATAAGTTGTGTTTTTAAAGAAGAAATTTTGACATTGTAATATCTTATCTAGATAGCTTAGTAATTGTTTTGCTGTAATCAATGTCAAAGACTGTCAAAGTTTTTCCGAATTAAAGCCTATTATCTGAAAAGGTTTATTCATTACAATTTAATTCGGAAAATAGTAATAGTAATAAAGTTACTTATAATCAACTATGGACAAGTTCTTGAAACCGGAGAGATTTGAAGGGGAGCCGGACTCTTCGACCGCTGCTAAAGAATGGGCTCACTGGAAACGAACTTTTGAGAATTTTTTGGAAACGACGAACAGTAAAGAAAAGCTACAGGATAATGAAAAATTCAAATTGTTAATTAACTATGTTTCCCACCAAGTGTACGAATTTATAAGTGATTGTAAGAAATATGACGAAGCCATAAAAATATTGGATGACATATCGTCCCTTCCATGCCAAAACCACGAATGTGTAAATTAGTAGTTCGTGGCAAATTAAGATTTAAAATTTATTTGCTTAGGAAAAATACAAACTCAACGTGGCAAAATTTATTTCAGCATTTATTGAGTTTATTTATACGGTTCATCAGGCTGTTTACCGTAGAAATATATATATATATATATATATATATATATATATATATATATATATATATATATATAAATTTTATAAAATATTGCACATTCCTGATTTTGACTTTGGAGTTTGAACTCAATAATGTAGGTTCGCACAAAAACACATAATAATTTAATCGTTTTATTTGCAAATATTTGCTAAAAATATTAACATAGATATTTAACAGAAAATAACTGAGTCATTTCTTAGAATTTATTAGTTAATCTGAGTCAGATTCTTCCTCTGTGTCCGGTTGAGGCAGTGAATCTCTTACATTTTTGTCCGTTTTTAGCGAAGCATAGAAACCATGATAAGCTTTTGGTATGGTGAGATCCATGCACATTGTTTTCAAGTCTAAAACTAAAAGTTAGGTTATGTTTTTATTTATGTTATTTAATAAATTGCAATAATTACCTTCTAGTTTTGAAAGTGCCACTAACATCTTTCCTCTGCTAACCATTATAGCAGCAACTGTTTAATTTTACACACTCGAACATAAACAGAATATCTTAATACACCACAAAAAAAAACACAACACGCAGTAATGCACGAATGTGACAATGCAACACGTAATATGCATTTATCAACAACGATAAAACCACGAATGTGGTACATTCATCGTTTTAGTCTTGCAGCCATGAATAGATTATTACATTCGCGACAATACACCAGCTTATATCATGGTGTGCGACTATGTGTGCACATTTATTGTTTTGGCATTGGATAGATTGTTAAATAATATAGCTGTGCACATAAGTGAAAACGGTCAAATTTGCACATTCGCGGTTTTGGCATGGGAGTGACGATATACGTCAAGAAGAAAAGTGTAATATTTTCAAGACATCAGTTTGCTACTAGAAAGCAACAAAACGACGAAACAATAGACCAGTATGTACAAGTTCTTAAGCTTCTTAGTAAGGATTGCAATTTTGAAAGTGTAACTGCAGAAGAAAACAAAAATGATTACATTCGTGATTCATTTATAAACGGCTTATTATCCACTGAAATAAGACGAAGATTACTGGAAAACGACACAGTAACTTTAAATGATGCTATTATTCATTCACGTTCACTAGAAAGTGCACAAAAACAGTCTGAATTATATACTTCAAAGTACAATGTGTTAAATGCTAATGCTGCATATTCTAAAGAAAATAAATTATCAGTCTCCATTACAAAACGATGTTATTTCTGTGGAAATGGTCGTCATGCTCGTTCAATATGTCCAGCACGAGGTCAAATTTGCAAATACTGTCATAAAATGGGAAATTTCAGTAAAGTATGTTTGAAAGCCAAAGCAGAAAACAATAAATTAAATGCAGCTTCAACATTCATACTTGCATCTGCTTGTCATGACTTCCCGTCCTCCCTATCGAAAGCTATGGTAAAGACTACAGTTAATGACGTGTATGCAACTATGTTAATAGATACTGGGAGCTCCGACAGTTATATAAATTATAAATTTGCACAGATAAATAAATTAAAAATATACCCATGTCAGGGACAAGTATCAATGGCAGCAACTTCATGTTCTTCACAGTTAAAGGGATACTGTGTGGTAAATCTCAAGCTTTTTAAAAATATATATCAAAATATTAAACTCTGGGTCCTTTTCAACTTATGTACTGATGTCATTGTTGGACAAGATTTAATGAAACAACATTCTTCAATTACAATTGCCTTTGGTGGTCCTAAACAGCCAATAAAAATATGTTGTTTGACAGCAGCCAAAATTGATGACCCTCCATTGTTATTTGGAAACTTAACTTCAAACTGTAAGCCCATAGCGACGAAATCAAGAAGACATTTTGAAGAAGATGAAAAATTTATCAAAGAAGAAATAAAAAGAATGTTAAACGAAAACATCATCGAGGAAAGCAACTCCCCTTGGTGAGCACAAGTTCTGGTAACAAAAACTGAAAATCATGAACGTCGAATGGTAATAGACTATTCTCAAACAATCAACAAATTCACACTACTTGACTCTTATCCAATTCCAAATATTGAACAATTCGTTGCAAAAGTAGTAAAATACGAAGTATTCAGTACAATAGATCTTAAAAGTGCGTACCATCAAATCCCCATTCATGACAAAGAAAAACCATATACAGCTTTCGAAGCCGATGGACGGTTGTATCAATTTCGTCGTATACCCTTCGGAGTCACAAATGGCGTATCTTTTTTTCAGAGAGTTATTGATAAAATTATCTCTAAAGAGAATCTAAATGGGGTATTTGCATACCTAGATGACGTTACTATTTGTGGTGAGAATCAGGAAACACATGATAAAAACCTAAATCAATTCATGAATAATATAAGAAAATATGGTTTAACTATTAATAACAACAAATGTATATTTTACAAAAGATCTATTAAATTATTAGGTTATTTGATAGAAAATAAAACACTGAGACCAGATCCTGAAAGACTAAAACCTCTATTAAACCTACAAATCCCTACTGACACTTCTGCATTAAAACGGGCCATAGGAATGTTTGCACACTATTCAAAGTGGATATCAAAATTTTTGGAAAAGATTCGAAATTTGATTAATTCAAGAAGCTACCCATTATCAGCTGAGGCTGTAGAAGATTTTGAAAAACTCAAAAACGAAATTTCTCAATCACTTCTTTGGACAATAACTAATAACGAAACATTAACCGTCCAAACTGATGCTTCAGAATTTGCAATTGCAGCAATACTTAGTCAAAGCAGCAGACCAGTAGCATTCTACTCAAGAACTCTTTCAACCTCTGAACGGAATCATTCATCAATGGAAAAAGAAGCATATGCAAATGTGGAAGCTCTGAAAAAATGGAGACATTTTTTGCTAGAACCAGGAAGCAGTCTCATTTATGTTCAGTACGAAACATTGAACCAAAATCAAAAATGAAAAAATTATGAGATGGCGCTTGGAATTAGCTCCTTACAGTTATGACGCCCCGGAAAAGCTAATGCTGTAGCTGATGGTTTCTCTCGTATTTCTGCTGCAAATCATCGTAATGAATTATTCGATCTACATCGAGCTCTATGCCATCCCGGAATAACAAGAATGTATCATATAATGAAATCTAGAAATTTACCTTATTCACTACAAGATGTTCGAAATATGGTATCGTCGTGTCCTATTTGTGCAGAAATAAAACCTCAGTTCTACAAAAACAAGAACATGCACTTAATAAAAGCAACATCTCTATTTGAACGGCTAAATATAAACTTTAAAGGGCCGTTACCCAGTACCTCAAAAAATAAATACCTACTAGTTATTGTGGACGAGTTTTCCCGTTTTCCGTTCGCATTTCCGTGTTCCAATGTGAACTCAGCCACTGTTACTCAATGCTTGAACCAGCTGTTCTCAATTTTTGGAATGCCTGCTTACATACACTCAGTCTGTGGATCATCCTTCATGTCAGAAGAACTAACTACATATCTTCACTCACGAGGAATAGCTACGAGCCGCACGACTCCTTTCAACCCAGAAGGAAATGGTCAAGTAGAAAGATACAACGGTATCCTTTTGAAGACAATAAATCTGACATTAAAGACTCGGAAGTTGAAGGTCGATCAGTGGGAAATTGTTCTACATGACGCATTGCATTCAATCAGATCACTGCTTTCAACAGCTACTAACTGCACCCCACATCTCCGAAGATCCTCATATGGAATTACAATGCCTACCTGGTTATTCGCAAACAATACGGTACTACTGAAGAAGCATGTTCGTCCAAGTAAGTACGACCCACTTGTCGAAGAAGTAGAATTGGTACATGTCAATCCCGAATACGCCACTATAAGACACTCTAATGGGCGAGAAGCTACAGTTTCATTAAAACATTTAGCACATAGAGGAGATCTATCCTTATTCTCCTCTGACTCCGAAACAAATAGCGAAAAAGGCATAGAACCTGAAACAAATACTGAAGAAGGCATTGAAGAAGAAAATACCTCCGAAGAACAATCAGAAATTCAAGAAATAGAACCTCAAGAATCTGAAACTCAAGAGCCTCGTCGATCAACGAGAATTCGTCGGCCCCAATCATATCTGAGATTATAATCAAAATAAAAGAAGGGGGAAAATGTAATATCTTATCTAGATAGCTTAGTAATTGTTTTGCTGTAATCAATGTCAATGACTGTCAAACTTTTTCCGAATTAAAGCCTATTATCTGAAAAGGTTTATTCATTACAGACATTGATATAATTTATGTGATTGTTTGCATAATGGACAGATATATGGACGATGTATGCTGATATGAGATGCCGAATTTTTAATTGGACCTCTTGAAGCGTTATGGTTAAGGTTTTGCGATTGATATAATGGTTTTTTATACGTTGAATTAATTTCTAAAGACTCCAATGTTTGACATCTTTGTGTGAGGAAATCTTCAAGCTGTTTAACAGTTGGTGGTTCTTGTGATAGTTGATTTTCCCATGCAATAGTAGTAGGATAATCAAAATTTGTACTTATGAAATAAACTAACCAATCATCCCAATGTTCTACTGGTCGTTTAATAGATTCTAACGCCTTGATATTTGACAAAAACCCGTTTAATAATTGTCGCAAGGTTTTAACATCTTTATTAAGAGAAGGTAAATTAGTAATAGCGCGGATATGGTGTTGAGTAATTAATCGTTTGTTTTCATATCTGGATTCTAATAATTCCCATGCTGCTATGTAATTGTCGTCGGAAATAGTGAAATGTTCTATGATTTGCAGCGCCACTGATTTTACACTACTCTTTAAAAAATGAAATTTCTGTATGGTAGTTAATTGGTCATTATTGTATAAAAGTGATTTAAATGTATCCCGAAACGAAACTCATTCCGTATACAGACCATTAAAAACTGGTAAAGATATGTTTGATAACTGCATTTTAACATTAGGATCAACTGAACCATTTACTCCACTTGATGAATTGCTATTATTAGTACATGATTTATTTTGATTGATGTGCGTTTCTGCTTCCGAAATGATTTTATAATAGATCTCATCAAATTCAATAATTTCTTGTGTGCAATCTTCATTTAAAATTTCTAACTGTAAACACACCTTTTCAAGTTTCGAGATTTAACTTCCTGACTTTTCTTTTTATTTTCGGGATTTTCAAAAAATGTTTTAAATCTTGTTAATCTAGCTTTTATTAAACCACGCGCAATATTTAAATCTTTGATTTGCTCATTAGGCATGTTGATTGAAGTGGTGATTCCGTATTATAGGTAATGAATAAAGGAAAACAATATACAGGTGAGATAGGAGTTTGACCTTGTGCACTAACCTGGACACTGTTGATTCCTGGGATCTTCTGGACACCGTCTGCAGATAACTCCCGATGGATGATAACTGTCGATGAATTGTATTCCGATGATGCTGGTGATAGCCACTGGTGTGGATACCCGGTTCGAAGGACCAAAATATGTTTCTCTGATGTTGAAAACATATACGAGTCTCGTGGATGCCACAAGGCAGTGAAAAGACTCACATGTAATAAAAAATACTTTATTTACAACAAACAAAAATGATAAGATGCTTAATATAATAGTTTTCCTTTACATCTTCTTACCCTCAAGAAGGGGGTGGTAGTTTGAGTAGGGATTACTACCACCTTATTGGTTGTGTCCTTTTAGCTTTGCATGCATTAACAGAGGACGAGGACTATGCTCAAGTGAACGACAGCGATAAATTGGAACTTGTACTTTTGCCCCCTAAAGATGGCGCAGATACAGATATAGATGATGCTCCAAGTGACGACGAAGTGGAAGCTTCCTTTAGGACAATTGGGAAAGGTGTTCTAAGAGAAGCTATGGAGATTTTTAGCGTAAACAATGAAAAGGAGAAAGAAGAAATAATTTTAAGCGAAAAAGAAGAAAACAGATTCGATTAAGGGAATGGGACAGATTCTTCCTCGGAAGATGTCCCATTCGCTACTTTATTCAGAAGAGAGTTGAAGGACAAGGAAATTAGAAAAACTATAAAAATCCGAAAATGGGAAACAAAAGACTTCGTAAGAAACCTTGATAAGATTAAGATTCCTGCAACGCCAATGCCAGATTTTGTACAAAAAATAAAGGATGAAAACTTGCAACCAATAGATATTTTTAAAATTTTCTATAATGACGAATTTATGACATTTTTGTGTCATGAAATGGAGAAATGTGCAGCTTCCAAAGGTGACCATTTGTTTAGTGTAGCAATAGATGAGGTTTATAAGTACTTTGCTATTCTTCTTTTATCTGGTTATTCGAAAGTTCCCGATCGTAGGCTATATTGGGAAACTAAGAGAGATACTTACAACAGTTCTGTCAGTAATAGCATTTCACGTAACAGGTTTAAACTTCTACATAGATACTTGCATTTCAATGACAATGCAAACATACATCCCAATAACAGGGTTTACAAAATTGAGCCACTATTAGATCTTGTAAATAATCAATCTCAGAAATTTTTCCAGCCTCTGGGAACCTCATTTTCTATGGTTGAAGCAATGGAACCTTACTACGGCCGTCATAGCATGAAACAGTTTATAAAGGGTAAGCCTATAAGATATGGTTTCAAATTTTGGTGCTTAACGACCTCAGAAGAGTATCTTCTAAAATTTAGTCCTTATTGTGGATTGCTTCAAACACTTCAAGCCCATAATATAAATTGAATTGGTACAATTAGGTCAGAAAGAGTGGAGAAAGCCCCACTTAAAGACTTGAAGAAAGATACTCGAGGTTCAATACACGGTTTGACCGATATGGCTAATGGAATATCTTTAGTCCGTTGGAATGATAATAATCAAGTTACCATAGTAACAAATGTTTCCGATTCTAGTATAATTTTTTCAAAGGGCCTTTGTAAGCGTTGGTCTAAAAAGAGAAAACAACAATTCAAGTGGATCAACCAACACTTATAAACATGTACAACCAAGGAATGGGAGGTGTAGATATATTTGATAAACTGCGGGGCCTTTACAGGATTAGAATTAGATCTAGAAAGTGGTATTGGCCGTATTTACGGTTTTTCCTAAATGGATCAATTGAAAGTTGTTTCATTTAAAGGAACTCTGAGCCTTCGGCTCTCTTTATCCTGTATCGCTTTTTTTTCTAAAAAATCAGTTTATGTAGTTGTGTACGCACAGTTTCTGTGTTGTGTCATTGTTTTGTACTAATCGAATAATTCACTTAGTATGCATTTAGGACTTCGATACTTCATTGGTTGAAGTTCATCGAAGTTGACAGCTTCTACTACTGTCGGGTTCTCGTGATTTTCCATGATTCGCAATTTTGTTGCAGCTCTTGTTTTATTTACTACCATTGACGGATAATTTTGGGAGTGTTTGTAAGGCCAGTTTCACTAGTTGCACGGTTGGGTTGTCCGCTGCAAATTTTTCTGTAATTTTTAGGATTACTTTGCAAACATTTTCTAATGAAGAGTCTTGCAGAAGATCAATATTATTGATTTCAAGTCAAATGTAGAAAAAACAGCTTTAGATTCATTAGATTTGATTGGTTTTTTTTTATTTCGTTTTCCTTTTAACTGAATTTTTCTTCACCTTTCTAGCTGGTACTTTTGCAGTTGTGTGAACAGCAGTATTAGCAGTTGGGGTGGCCCCATATGTTGACGGAATCGACTCTACTGGTACTGGTGTGGTTGTAGTTACCGGAGTTAATGTAGGTGGTGTTAGTTTTTTTTCCGATTCGCTAGTAATGATGATCGGGCGATCATTTGTCGATTTGCGAGTTGGTTTGCTTGTTATTTTGGCTTCAAGGGCTGCTTTGTAGGTTGGACAACCCTTGAAATTTGCGGTATGTTTATTACCACAGTTCGCACATTTGGCTGGGTAAAGTGTTTTGTCAGTTTTCGTGCAATCACTTGTTGCATGGGATTCACCGCAGCGTACACATTTTGGAGATATGTTGCATGCGGTCGATGAGTGACCAAAATTTTGACACCGGTGACACTGGCCTGGGGTCTCAGGTCTCCTTTTGCTCTCCACAGAGACTTTTTAATTCACCACTTCATTTAAATTGAATATGGTTTTACCCATTTCATTTTTTTCGACGTTGACAGCAACCAGTTTTGTGGACTCCCAATCTATAAACGTTAGTCACTGGCAGGTTTTTAGTTTTTAGATCTTCGAGGATTTCTTCGGTGGGTATAGTTTTTGGTATTCCTTTTTTTACAACTTGTAATGGTTTCTCGTCCTTCGGTTGGAAGGTGTAATATTGCTGTTGGGCATTTTTTAATAATCTAATTAGATTCCGGTAGTCGGTTATTGTTTCTGGTTGCAGTTTAATAGTTTCTGCATTAGTGGATTGTGCGGATTTAATCTTGATGTTTGCCATTCTAATTGCGTGCCAGGTAGCTTTCCACGACTCTACGTTCTTCAAGAATACCGGTGGCGGAGTTTTTTCCTTCGGCACTTGAGCAGAGATTACGGGCGTGGTGTCCATTTCACTAGTGGTGAGGCAGTCAAATTTGTTTTTACAAATTATAGGATGTGGCGAGGCGTCATCCGTTTTTGGTCTTTTAGATTTTTTATTCTGGGAGACAAGTTCAAAGTCAGAAGTATCACTGTCAGCATGTCCATCAGCAGGTTCTTCAGAAAGCGGTTTAGCAGCCGCTGAATTCGTTGTTGAAGCAGGTAAGGCGGCATAGGCGCCGTGCGAGACAATCATAGAATCATGATCCTTACCAGTGCCGCCGTCTTGGACATCGTGAGTGGGCGTGGCAGTCTCAGCCGCGCTCGTGGCTGCTACGTTTGTGTTTGGCAAGGTATCCTTTTTTCTTTTAGTAGACTTTTCCTTTTTGGAAGTTTGCTGTTGTAATATTTGTTGGATTAACCCCTTCAGCATGGCAATTTCAGCGTCCTGTAGCTTGAATAATCGTTGCGATTGCTCTGGGCTAAGTACTTGTAAGTTGGAAAGAGCGGCAATCTCTTTCTCGATGTCGTCGACATTATTTACACTATAGCTCTGTACGTCAGTCATGGTGGGTTTGGTTTTTGAAACGACACTTAGTGTTCGAAATCACTTGCACATTTTGCACTTCAGTTGCACAGCACTGTTCACGACGCGTTATCTCGACACGGGGCGACCATGGAGAATACCCGACGCGTAACGACGCTTGCTGGAGCTACACCCCTGTGTCGGGGGCCCGGCAGACGCCCGAAAGCGTTTTGTCCCTCCTGGCAGTCCAGCAGAAATACACAACACGTAATTGTACAGTGCAGAAGCACAACACCAACTGGATCAGTTTACATTCAACACATTATACACAACCAGTAACAAAATACTGTATCCCTGTATCGGGGACACGACAGTAGCTCCCGGAGGCTTGCTGTCCCTTAGCCAGTATCAAGTCAAGTGAAGTGAAGTGTACAAGTCAAGTCAAGTGTAACGGATCAATTGTTAACATGTGGATACTATATAGATTTGTGTATCCCAGAACAGGGTTATTAGATTTTATTAGGCGAATAGTGTTGACTACTCTAACTACATCAGATTATTTGGGGGGTCCTAAGCCGAAAGCCTCCAAATGTGTCCTAAATGATGTGCGATACGACTGTACTAACCACATAATGGATAAAATCACAACACAACGCCGCTGTGGGTATTGTGGAAAATGTGCAAAGTTCATTTGCATCAAGTGCAAAGTTGCTTTATATCCTGATACTTGTTTCAGGCTTTATCACATAAGTTAAATTTGGTGTGTTATGTAAAATCTCAGTTTCGTTTTCATTATATTGTATTGAAAATTCACTAAATATTCTCAGAAATTATATTTTTAAGTTCACTTCATACTGTCATTTTATTTATTACACTTATCCCACACTTACGTAAGGTTGACATCGATTTATTTTTTGTACCCTTTACTGTCCAACGTATGATATATCATACGGCAATTAAATCATACTTTCATATATAATTTATTTTCATTATTATCAGAATCGTACATTTTAACTCCAAATCAATAATTATAGGCAAAGAAAAACTAATTTTTCCAAAAAAAATACCTGGGCGTTAATGGGTTAATTTGTATGGCGGACATATTTAAAACAAATTTCTGTTTTTATTTTAATATTATCATCGCTAAAGTGAATACAAGACGTATGATATCTCCAATGCCGACATTCCGTTTCTGTCTATAAATGGAGATAATTTAAAACAGATTTTTTTTGCGTTTTCATTCACGTTAATTTAATTGTTCGATTTCTTCATGAAAATGAACATGTAGTGATTTTATAATAAAAGTTCCAGGTAAGTATATATCAGAAACTGATATTTTTTGTTTATCAAGTAGTATCTTTTTTTATAAAGTAATTTATTCCAAGTTAACAAACAAATAGCTAAATCATGAAGAATAGGTTTATCTATTGCTTGATAGATAGAGAGGCTAGTATGTAATTTGACGATTAAGAAATTTGGGGTGTTTTGGTGTTATGTTGTAGTCTGGTTTTGTTTTCCTATTTAAAGGGTTGTATGTGATTGGGAATATCCAAAATGTAAAAAGGAAGAGAGTACTATCTTTTTTAATGACTTGATGTTCATCCAAGGGCGGTACTCGTGGATGGTTCGATGTTTGTACACTTTAATTGACCACTTCGTCGGAGATTTCGATGATATCATCTATCACTGGCTCTTCCAAAACGGACACATAAAAGGTTTTTTATCGACTCATGGGGTTACTTTAAGGGGAAAATATATGTCAATAAACTACGACCTCTGGATTAGTTCAAAGAAAATATTCACCCCGAAATCGAAATTCTACGAGCCGAAATGTTAAGGACAGTGATGGAAAATAAAAAAGCTCGGTCGCATAGCGGGTAGTGGAGGGGGCTTTGGCCAATTTTATTTTCGGAAATTGACATTTAAAAAAATAAGGGACTAAAAAAAATGTTTTGAAGTTCTATTCAAAATTATAGGTACACTAAATTCGATGACAATATATGCGTGAGACAGTATTCACAAAATTATAATACATTTAAATTGGGGCCCCTCTAAGGCCGGTGGCCCGCCCGCAACGCGGACCTGTTAGTTACGCCACTGGACGAGTGCGCCACTCTGGAATCGTTTATGTAGCCTTCTCTTCGTGATGAGCCGTAACGTTTCGATTGGCGATAGGTCTGGACTGCTAGATATCAATTTCAAAAGTGGAATATCCTTTGCAGATATCCAGTATTTCACTTTTTTAGCCGTATGGTATGCAGCACCATCCTGTTGGAAAGTACAATCAACTCCAACCAGTCGCAATTCTTCTAATGATGGCTTTAAATAGTTTTGAAGTATATTGATGAAATTATCAGCGTTCATAATTCATTCCAAAAAGTAGAGTTTACCTACTTCTCTTGCTAACATACATCCCGTTACCATCTCAGAAGCAGGACATTTTTCTTAAGGCAATCATTATTATAAACTTCATGTTTAGTTCTTATAACTCTGCTTCGACTATCACCAATACAAACTTCAAATCTCGATTCATCACTCCACATAATAGAGACCAATTTTTATGTTCTTATGCCATCAAAGTCTGTTTTTTTTTATGTATAAGTAGCGGTTTCTCCTTTGCCTAAGGATTAAGTAACTTGCAACGGATAAAAAGCAACCCGTTTGTTGAAAATAATACACATGTATAATTCTTCTCTTCCATTTGCGTTTGATTCAATTATACTGTGACATGGGCTTTACATAATTTTTAAATGTAATTAGGGTTTTTCTGTAAGTGTTTTCGATGGTTTCCAAATGTAACAGTCTTTTTTTTTAGTTTAGTTGCTACACGCAAACGATTTCATTATAACATATAAAAGTGTAATTTATCATTAACATTATTTTCAATTGAATTGGATACGGGAGATCGTGACAACCAATCAGCATTATTTTTCTGATTCGTAGATATAAATATTGATTAAATTTTTGTAACCCAAAACCTAACGCTAATGCTTCTTTCTCAATCATTGAATAGTTTTTCTCAGCTTTCGATAAAATTCGAGATGCAAAAGCTATGGGTTTTTCTGTACCGTATGTGCGATAATCGCTCCTACCTCATACGCTAACGCATGTACTGTCAATTAAATTGGTTTTTCAGGATCGAAATGATCAAGAACTGGTGCAGGTAAAAGTCTATCTTTCACATTATTAAATACAATTGCACATTCACTATTCCAATTCCATGGAACATTTTTCTGTAACAATTTGTGAAGGGAGTGCAATAATGTAGCTAATTTGGAATAAATTTACAATAAAATGTTAGCATGCCTAAAAATGATTATCTCTTTATAATGTGTAGGGGTAGGTGATTCATTTATAGCAGCAACGCGTTTTGAAGAAGCATGCAATCCATTTGCGTCAATAACATGACCTAAATAAGTGATTGAATCTGCAAAACAATTGCATTTTTCGTTTCGAATGCGTAAACCCACCCTGTTCTAGTTTTTTAAAAACAATTTATAATCTTTCTAGATGTTCTTGTGTTGCACCATTTAAAATTATATCATCTAAAAAACACGTAATATCAGGTAATCCCATGAACATTTGTTCCATTATGCGCTGAAATAACCCTGGCGCGCTGGAAATACCATAGGGTAAACGAGTATATTTAAATAAATGCTTACTAGTTGAAATTGTCACAATATTTTGTGATACTTTCGTTAATATTTGTTGGTATGCCTCTGATAAGTCGATTTTAATAAAAAAAATCTGCCTTTTAATTTTGTAAACATATATTCAATTCGCGGTAGCAGGTATTTAACTGTTTCTAACGCCGGATTTAGTACATGTAAAATCTCCACAGAGCTGTACTGAGCCATTGGTTTAATGATGGGAACAATTGGTGTTCCTCAATCGGAATATTTGATAGGAATTAAAATTTTATTATTTACCTACTAATCTATCTCTTTTCCACTGTTTTTTTACCTTCCGTCACCTATAGGTAAGGAAGGTATTGTCTTTGGTCAAAAAAATCGGTGGTGAGTTTCCATTGAATAAGCACGTTTTAGGGTCTTTACAATACGATTTTACTATTTTTACGATGATGTCTGTATGTGTGTGTGTGTGTTCGTATGTGCGTGTGTGTGTGTGTGTATGTGTGTATGTGTGTGTGTGTGTATGTGACCGTTTTTTCCTGCACGATATCTCCAATACTAGAATTCCAAAAATTACAATTCTTGCGTATTCCTCTTCCTTACAACCATATGCAGACTTGATTAGATTTTGGTCAACCGGAAGTACCCTCATTTGAAGATTTTAACAGTTTTTCTTGAAAAACTCAGTTAAATGTTATTATAACTTAAAGAATATATTATTGTTTATACGATTTGATTGCATTTTATATTTCATATTTAACAGATATAGGATTAAAGAATAATAAAGATAAAAAAATTCATATAAATTTCATAATTCAGCCAGCTATGCTAACTTAACCATGGAAACTGCTAATATATTCAGGTAATTCAAATTGACAGATGTCAGTATCAATAAAATGTAAATCAATGACAGAATAAGGGCAGTAACTCTAGTGTTAGAAGTTTCTGGATATAAGAAAGACGATTACATTGGTTTGAACATGTCATGAGAAGCGATGAATATATTAATAGAAGGTGGAAGAAACATAGGAAGACCAAATATAAGATGAAAAGATTGTATTGCAGAAGACTTGAGAGAAAAGGAACTGAATGAGGAAGACACGCAAAACAAAAATGAGTGGAAGAAGAAAATAAAAAATAGCGACCCCCTAACGAATGGGAAAAACTAAAGAAGAAGAAGTAGATGTCAGTGTCAAGTGCAATTTGCATAGTTTGTTTATGAAATAACTTTACTGGAAATATAGCATCTTTTGCAAAAAAAAATATGTATAGGGCGCGTGCCTTTGGCAAGCAGATATGGGAACCCGTATCAAAATGACAGCAATTAATTATGTCCATAACTGACAAGTGTCATAATTTTTCATTCAAAATTTCATGATTTTCTTATTTCATGTGGTTTGTTTGTTATCAGGAGAATGGAATTCAGTTGCCGAGAAAGGGAATCATAAAATACCAAAAAATTAGAATCTTTTAGAAGAAAATTTATGTATGGAATTTGTACATAATACACAGGATTGACGGAAGGTATTGTGCTGGCCACAACAGATTTTTAAATTTTAAAAGAAAGTGTCTTAGTTTAAAAAAAATGGAATTGCATTATTTTTTAAAGTTAAATTTATCTTACCTTTAGTATAAAGTCCCTAAACCTGATTCAAAAACAGAATTGTATTTTTCATAAAATTTACTTACTTTGTTTCTTGTCTCTATAAACGTTCAAATTAAATGCTAATTTATAAATTATATAGTGGCACGTTGGTCCGGATCAGCCCATGACACGACAATATTTAACAACAGCAATATTAGAAGAAATTTTGAGAGAAATTTGTATCCTAATTCAATATTATTAGGTTAGTATTGATTTAAAATTATTTATCTCTTCTTACATATTTTGAAGTTATGGTGTATGAACAATTCGAAAAGATATTAAATTAAAATTAAAACTATAATATATAAAAACTATATATATAAAATATGTAATATATAATTTTATATTATACCAGGTGGTGGTGGTTAGGGGTGAACATAGGGATTTAACATGCGATTCTAATTTTAGCAATTTCCTGTTCTGCTATTACGACAAAAACTATAGAGTTCAAAGTTGTTTAGAATTAACTCTATAGTTTTAAAATCAGATGGTTTCTAACTACCCTAATTAACAGCAATGGAATCATTTTCCGTATTATTATCATCATGTCGATCATTAATATAAAAAATAACTTCTGCATTTTCGATCACATTATAACAATTTGCAATTTGCGCGTCGTTGTCAAAATTATTATCCAAGCCATATACACTTTTACAATTGTTATAGCATATTGTTTCATCAATTTTACTTTATAAGTACCTCCTCCGATTTCCCTTCAGCAGTTTTCTACCGAGTTTGTTTTTTAATATTTTCGTACAATTTTTTCAGGGTTTCAGCACTTCTAAATAAGTCTAAAAATAATCAAAATTAATTACTATTATATTACAGTACTTATATCGTTTAATTCTTACCTGTTGGAGAAGCGGCATTAAATTCTTTGTGTATCCCAAGCATAATTTTTTCACGTCATATTAAATGATCTGTCTATTTATTTTCTAATATATTTTTGTATTTACTTGTCAAATAGTTATAAAACAAATTATCATAAAATATGAAGTTTACTTAAACCAAATATAAGCGGTAGCTGTGCCACTGATTAAAAGTTTTTTTTTTCTGACAGCTGTCGTTTACACAGAAGCTTAAAAAATTAATCATTTTGTAATGTAATAGTTATACAAAAATACATGTTTACTTTATACAATCTTATAATTATTATTTGGTCAAATTGTACGAATATTTCCAGAAATATTTTTCAGTTGTCATAAAGTGGTTGGTGTGACCTGTAGACAACCTCCAAGATGGTACACCATGGGCAACGTTGTGCTTGCACAGAGCGGCTAATAGTCTACACAATTGGCGACCGAACTGGACATAATGTCCCTCCCGGTCAAAATCAGAAATATTTGGAAGATAAGAAGACACACTAGGAAGACAGAACTAGCCATTCCGGCAACGCTTCACTGGTTAAATTCATCAGACACAGACTATGAGATTGCCTTTTATTGTATTACAATTTATATTTCTGTAGCCATACATAAATAAATAACAGCCACGTCTCTCCCTCTCTCTTTTTTCTCTCGTCCTCTTGGGTACGTTCGGATTCTAAACGTCTCGCTCAGAGTAAGGCGATGTCAAATGTGATGACGTCATCGCTTTTTAACTACTGTATCCGAACGGCTTGAACTAACTTTGCTTCGCTTTTACTAACCTGAAATTTTTAAAAAATGACGGAGTTAGCTGTCGGCATTTTAAATGCATCAAAAATTTTATTTAACAGTGTTATTTTGCTAAATAATACTGACGATGAAGATAGTGATGAAGAATTGATAGAAGTTCACATCAATTTACTAAAGAATCGACTTAAACACGAAAATGTAAAGCCTTCTCGCTGCAGAAACTTTATGGAAATAACAATTCCAAATACTTCATCTAAAGAATTTCAGTCATTTTAGAATTACCGTTGACTCATTTAAAAGGCTAAATGAATTACTTCTACCGATCCTAGGGCGTGAATTTGTTGTTGGCCGAGACCGTTTGAACGGAAGGAAACAATTATTAAGTGTTTTTTGGTTACTTGCGACATCCGAAACTTACAGGTTTGTATAATAATTCGTAAAAAGATTATTAATTTTATTATATGTAAATTTTGTGTTTCAGATCTGTCGGGAATAGTTTTGATATGAGCAAATCAACATTATTTGCATGTTTTGAGCATGTCATTAACGCTCTTATGTCAATTGCTCCCCAGATTATTAAATGGCCTACGAGAGATGAAGCAAGACAAATAGAACGACGATTTTACAGATGTGCTGGTCTAGGAGGCGTTATAGGTGCAATAGACAGAACCTACGTAAAAATCAAAGCTCCAAAAGAAAACCCGGAAACCTACATAAATAGAAAATGTTTTCATGCCATTACGCTACAAGCAGTTGCTATACCTTCATTTTTGTTTACTAATTGTTTTACAGGCTATCCCAGTTCTGTTAGTGATATTATAATTTTTCGTAACTCTGATATATACAACAAAATTTTAAACAACTATGAGCAATACTTTCACAACGATACGTACTTAATAGGAGATAAGGCATACCCATTTTTTTCTTGGTGTATACATCCATATATCGATAGAGGTTGGTTATTAAATTATCAACGACATTTTAATACTACACACGCTAAAACAAGACAAATTGTTGAACGATCCTTTGCCTTGCTATTTGGAAGATTTCGCCGTCTTAGAGATTTGGATATGAGTAGAATTGATCTAATTCCAAAAACAATTATTGCGTGTTGTGTTTTGCACAACATATGCCTAAATTTTGATGATGCAAACGTTGAATTATATATAAATGAAGGTCAATGTATAGTTGACGGTGATAATAATGATAATATAGTGAATGTCGAACAAGAAAGGATTGAAAGAATGACTAAACGAGATCGAATAGCGAGAGATTTATATAACGGAAGAGCGAATAATTTATAATTACATGATTTTTTTGTATTTTTTATTGTAATAACAATAAAGATGATATTTATGAAATAATAATAATAACCTTTATTGGTAAAGTTCAGCATTAGCTGTTTTTACACTTAACCTTTACAATAAATAAATATGAAGTTATACATTTAATTTAATTTTGGTATGAACATTGACACGAAGATAGTACAAATACATTTATTTACATGGTGAGCCTTACAAGGTTACAAAGACAATCAAAACTATATATCTATTACATAGTAAGCATAGTTAAATGTGAATCTAATTAGGATTTTTGCGTGTCCAACAAATGTTTTTTCAGTTCAGCACAGAATGTTTGAACTGTCAGAGTTTTGAGGTTATCTGAAATTTTGTTATAAATAGTGGTACAATTGTAAGTGAACGAGCGCTGAAACAAGGAAGTGCGATGTCCAGGAATATGTAATCAAGATTATTTCGTAGTGTTCTGTTATGCATATTGGATCTGAATGATATTTTTTTAGAGATGTATGGGGGAATTTTTGATGAGATGACACGATGTGTGAAAGATGCCAGGTGGTGGATTCTACTGTTTTCCATATTTAGCCATTCTAGTTCCTTTATTAGTGCAGAAGTTCTCTCAGATCGAGGTGCCGAATATATGACACGTGCACAGGTGTTCTGTACCTTCTGTATTCTTTGTTTATCTCGAACTATACATATCAACAAAAACAAATTTATTCTTATAGTTTAGAACGATCATATATTCTTTCAGTTCTAAAATGAAAAAAAAAACAAGTTATTAATATCAAACCCGGTTTTTTCACCTCTCGATAAAGTTCCAGTTAACATATCTTCCAGATAAAAGAAAAATATAGCATCATATAATTGACGTGTGTATATTTTTGTCAATTTACGCTCTAATATCGATGCGATATTTTATAATTTTTTATAAAAAATAAAATTATTCTTATTATAGAATTCTCGCATATAAACTATTCAGTCTTAGAGTAACAAAAATTAGAAATTGTATAATAAATAAACTATTGTAAAAATTTACATCTTTTCTAAAATTTTATTCATTGCTTGTGAAAATGCTTCAATAGCTCTATCTTGTCTTTCCAGGTTCTCAGAATGTCTTCTTTCCTTGGCCTTTTCTCTTTCCTATAATTTTTTTTCATAAATATCTAATTGCTTCTGCAGCTTGCTTTTCTTTCTTCTGGTTGTAAAGCATGGGATCCACTGGAAGAAGCAACATCCGAATCACTATCGGAAATATTTTTAGCTGGTCGTTTTTCGGTATTGCAAAGATGCTGTAGTTGGCGCATTACCTTGTAGTAATGATGCTATTGATATGGGCGTAACATTGGGATCGTTGCCGAAGATTTCATCAAATTGTTCTAGATAATCAAATTTCACTGCAAGGGCTCCAATTTTCTTGTTTCCCATGTCCTTTTTCTCCATATACTTAGATTTGAGATATTTAAATTTATTGCGACACTGAATTGCAATGTGCGTGAAATTATTTCCAACCATTTGCCAGACTTTTATCTTTTTTCATAGTCGATGAATTAAACGAACTTTGATATTTCTTATACAGTTCAATTAATTGTAGTATTTCTTTTTTTGACCAAGGATTTCGACTAGAATCTTCTTCATTATTTGCTGTTTCTTCGTTGTCACTATCGTTTTTGGATTGTTGTTCCATAGCTGGTTCGTTAGGATATTTCATCGTAGTAAATTTCATAGATTTATCTATAAAATAATTAAACAATTTTTTAAAAAGAAAAATAGCAAAAATAAACGTCTAACCTAAAAAAGTTAACTTACCTTCATTGTCAAACACCAGCATATTTCCTTCAGTATAATATATATTTTCCCCATTACTGTCCGTTATTGCCATAGCTGCCCTGCCGAATGTGTTTTGATAGATGGAGGAACGCGTTAATGTACTACTGCGCAAGTCGGACAAAATTTATTATCAATTTGCCCATGTAAATTTAGGACGAAATAATTTTATCTAGGCGTTCGCCTAAATTGATTTCGAACGCTCAAGTCGTTTTACTTAGACAAATTGTACAGTATAAACGTACGCGTTAGGCGAAAAGTTGTTTGGGCAAGGTGTCCGAACGTACCCCAGGTTTTGTTGCATCTTTTAGTTCAATTTTAAATTCAATCTCTTCGGTTGTTCGTATCTCACTCATGTTTTCAGCAAAACAATCGCGGTATTCATTGCACATGGGTGTGTAGCTGTTTTTTATCATCTTCGTTTAGCGTTTTGTTTACCGGTAGTTCTTCCATTTCAATCGGATTAACGTGCTGTAATCGTAAGACCCTTTTTGTGCTACTTTCTTGTTTTATTCCTTCTTCTTGTGACGTAATCTTCAACTTGCCGTTGGAGCAAGTAATTTTTATATTTTGGTTTGTTTAATAAGCTTCGTCCAATTATCATTGGTACATCTTGTGCTTCGTTTGGTACTATTAGCACCTCACCTTCAGTTATTACCTCGTCAATTTCGATTAATAAAGTTCGTCGTTCTATTGTTAAACTGCGCCGCTCTCCAAAACCTCATAATTCGATTCGATATGGAGAATATTTGATGTATAATTCTTCCGCATCTGTTTCTCGTAATGTTACGCAATCACTTCCCAAGTCAACGAAAGCTAAAATAGTTTTTCCATCAATATTTACCTTCTTATGAAATTCGTCATAAGTTTCTTGGCTCGTGTTTATTTTATGTACGTTACTGTGTTCCCTTGTCTTGTTGGGTCGTTTTAGGAGCACATGCGTTCGCTAGATGTCTGACCTTGTTGCAATTAAAGCATCTTTTGCGTTTTTGTGATTTAGGGCAATTTATCGACAAATGCCCAGTTTCTCCGCAATTGTAGCATGTAATTTCGGCTTGTCTTTTGTTAGAGGCATTGGTTCTTCTCTGGTTGATTACATTTTCTTGTCGTTTAGCTGTATTACCTGAGTGGATCGTTTTTTGTGATATTGTAGCTGAACGATATCGTTCCAGGCTCATTACGTGTTCGTACGTCTTTATTTATTTATTTATTTATTTATTGAAATTCGGACTCTCAACAGGATAAAAGTCCCAATCAAAGAAAGCCTCAAGTACAAAATGAGTACAAAACCATGAATTAAAAATCAAACATATGAAGAAAAGTAAGATAAACAATTAAATATACATACATTAATACAGAAATCTACTTAAGCAACGTTTAAAGATAAACAATGATGTTGAAAACATATCCGGCAAATTGAATTTAGTATTTAGTTCATTAAATGTATTACTTATTCTAATAACAGGAGAATTAAGAAATGAATTTGTTTTACAGCGACTAATGGCAAACAGAGTATGATACCTAGAATTATGGCTATGAACTTTGAGATTAAATTTAGATAGAAGGTATGGCGAGTCTATAGAATTATTAAAGAGTTTATAAAGAAAATGAGGTCTTTAAGTTTCCTTCTGCTATCCAAATTAAGTAAATTTACTCTATATGCTGGAAACCTGTATCTTAAGAATCTTAGAAATTTATTTTGAATTTTTTCTATTCTATTTATGTAAATTAAATACCATGGACTCCAACATATAGAGGCAAATTCTAATTGACTTCTAACTAGACTATAATATAAGAATAATAGTGTGGATGGATGCCTGAAGTTTGAACTTGCTCTTATTAGAAAGCCAAGCATCTTGAAAGCTTTTTGAACAATGTTATCTATATGTTGGTCAAACATGAATTTGCTATCGAATAGAACTTCTAAATCCTTAATGCTGTAAACTTTATTAATTACATTTCCATCTAAATGGTAATTATAATTGAAATTGTTTTTGTTCCTTGTGAATTTTACATAACTACATTTGGATATGTTAAGTATTAATTTATGATTGTTACAATATTCCACGAATGTGTTAAGATCATTTTGCATAGCATGAACGTCATTAGCACTTTCTATTGAATGGTAAATCTTTAAGTCATCAGCGTACATGATAAATTTAGCAAATTTAAAACACTGAAATATTGTTAATGAAAAGATTGAAAAGTAAGGGTCCAAGATGAGAACCTTGCGGTACACCTGATGTAACGAGAACATCATTAGATTTGAATCCATTCAAAACAACACGTTGTTTTCTGTTCGACAGATAGGACATGGACCATTTCAACAAATCTCCACCTACACCTACTTCAGAAAGTCTGGAAATGAGTAAATTGTGATGTATTTTATCAAATTCCTTACTGAAATAGGTGTAGATGACATCAACTTCTACTTGATTATCCATAGCCTATAATATATAATCACAATATTCTAAAAGGTTTGTTTCTATGCATCGGCCAGAAACAAAACCGTGTTGTTGAGGAATGATGTAATTTTTAAATGCAGCATATAACTCTTTACAATTTTTTCAAAAAAAAAAAATCGAAAATGCAAAGTTTGGAAATTGGTCTATAATTTTCTATTAAATTTTTGCTACTGTTTTTAAATACAGGTACTACGTAGGCGATTTTCCATGCATCAGGGAAATGACGTCATATAAAGATTTATCTTTATCTTCAATAAAAGTTCTTGCGTGTCTTCACAAACAACCATTGTCAATGATTTTGCCAGGTCTTGGTCATGGATTCCAGCTACAATATATTTATTAAGTGCTTGTGTACCAATGCTACTTTTCCTTGCTATAGCCACCATTTCATATACGTAATCTTCGTAGCTTTCTTCCCGCCGTTTCCGTCTTCGTATATATATTGTTAGGAATAATAGAAATAATTATTATTATTTTAAACAAACACAAGATTTATTGTAAAAATAATGAAAATAAAGAAAGAAATATTGTACCAATGTAATGATCTTTGCTGATCCTTTGGCGTGTTGATTAATGAAATGAAACACTTGTTAAAGTGGACTGTATTTATTAAAAACCTTTACAATAATTATGAACTGTTCATGTGCAACTGCGAACGTTCGGCACTCTTCTGTCTACACACATATGTTTTTTTGCTGCCGTCTATGCGCACACAGCTAGCGCAACAACATGCTCAGCAGTTCCAAAACATTTTCTCTCATATAATGCTAAACATTAAACAAATATTAAAAACTGAGCGGCATGTAATCTGAACGCACCGAATGCAGATTCAACAATAATCCGCCTTCGGTCGGCCAGCAGCGGCTCGACTCAACAATAACAATTGATAAAACAATGCTCCTATTCATAAGGTGAAACATATGATTATAAAGAAGTTTTGTCTAATCATATAAACATAAAATAATGAAACAATGAAATAATAATTAGTAAATAATGAAACAAATTTAATAATTGTTAACACGACCATCCTGACGGAAGCTTCGCTCTCGAAGCTTGAAATGGACAGCAACATCATAACTGTAGCAGCTCGGAATCCACAACGACGCCACCCGGAATTCTGGGACCAAAGTCACCACCGCGGCTCGACCACTCAAGGGCATGAAACCGAAATCAAATATCAGCACCAGTGGGACCAAAGTCACCACCGCGGCTAGACCACTCAAGGGCACGAAACCGAAATCAAATTTCAGCACCAGTGGGACCACAGTCACCACCGCGGCTCAACCAATCAAGGGCTCGAAACCGAAATCAAATTTTAGCACTAGTGGGACCAAAGTCACCACCGCGGCTCGACCACTCAAGGGCACGAAACCGAAATCAAACTTCAGCACCAGTGGGACCAAAGTCACCACCGCGGCTCGACTATTCAAGGGCACGAAACCGAAATCAAATTTCAGCACCAGTGGGACCACAGTCACCACCGCGGCTCGACCACTCAAGGGCACGAAACCGAAATCAAATTTCAGCACCAATGGGATCAAAGTCATCACCGCGGCTCGACCACTCAAGGGCACGAGACCGGCAACATAATTAAAACAACCATCAGGACCGCAGCCACTGCCTCGGCTCGACCACTCAAGGGCACGAGACCGGCAACCGACAAGCAATTCATAAATTTTTACTCAGTTGTCTCATTCTGCACTTCAAATTCTTCGATTTCTAACATTTCCAGAAGCTGCTGCATATCACAGCTTAACGACCAATCAGCGGGCCATCTTCTCAGCTGCTCTTTAGCTGCTTTGGTTACAACATTAGAACCGACTTTCTTCATTTCAAATCGGTCATTATTAATACGTTTAGTTATTTCATAAGGCCCCAAAAACTCATAATCAGTTTTACTAATATGCATCTTAGAATCACGATGCATTAAAACAAAATCACCCACTGCAAACTGAACTGTATTTCGACGTTTTGAATTAAACTTATCGTACTTTTTGTAATCAACTTTAAAAAGTTTTGCATCTCGCTCACGATATGCTTGTCGGCTATGAACTGGTGTCAAATCATGTAAAAGGTCACGTAAAAGGGCTTGAATCAATGGAGTAGAACTTTTGATTTCCAAAAGTAATTGTAAAGGTGTTTGTAGTTTTCTGAATGGCTGTGTTCTAAACTAACTGAATCTTGCACAGACTGCTCGACCATTCTGACTTTAATTGTGTCTCAATTCGAATTAAATTCATTATCGTTCTCATGTAGCGCTCAACTTGACCATTACCGCGATGTTCGTCCGGAGTTATGTAATGACATTCAATTTTCCAGCTGTTTAAATATTTGGGTAGTGTCGTATTTTTGAAATTCGAACCAGCGTCCATAACAATACGATTTGGAGTTCTTAAAAGAGCAATAATCGACTGAAATTTTTCTTTAGTTTCCAGTGTCGTTACGCTTTTCATTGGTAATAATAGGCAGTATTTCGTGAAGGCATCAATCATTACCAAAATATGTTTGTAGCCATCTGAAGTGATTGGAAGTGGTCCAAGGCAATCTGCATGTATTGTATGAAAAGGTTATGTGGGTTTTTCTAGAGGTAGGATAAAGCCTTGCAGTAGGCCTGTTCGTGTCTTCTTTACAGCACAAATCAAACAATGGTTTATGTAGTTTTTTACAAATAGTCTCATACGAGGAAACCAAAAATGTTGAGAGATAGATTCGTAGGTTTTATCTGTTCCCACATGACATTGTTCATCATGAAATATTCTAAGTAAACCTAACCGACTCTGGCGGGGAACAAACCATTGAAGGTTGGTGGTTCCATCTGAATTTTTCTTTTTATGAAGAAGTAAACCATCTTTTTCGGTGTACTGATTAGAGTCGAGTTTTCCTTCACGTAAATTATTTAGCATTTCTTGAACTTCAGAATTTCCTTTTTGCTCAATGTAAAGCCAATTTTTATGCGTTATTCTTCTTACGCTATCAGGATTACGACTCAAATAATCCACATGTGCTAATGAGCTCCCTTTTCTGTATGTGATATCAAAGTTAAAGTCTTGCATGTAAACCCACCATCTGGCAACACGTGGAACAAGGTCTCGTTTATTTGCAGTGGACTTGATAGTGTTAAGATATATAATATATCGACGTTAAAGTTTATTATATATATGCTTCCGGCCAACGGGTGAAGCGGTCAATGCAAGTTAAAATATAATGAAATCCACTAGAACAAGGGAAAGGTCCAACTATATCAATATGAATTTCATCAAATCTTTTAGACGGTAAAGAAAAAGGTTGCAAGGGAGCTTTAGTATGTGTACTGATTTTAGATTTTTGACAATCAATGCAAGAAATAGTCCAGTTTTTAACATCATTTTTAATATTTTTCCAAATAAATTTACTAGTAATTAATCTTATAGAAGCTTTAATGCCTGGATGAGAAATGCCATGTATTTGATCAAAAACTATTTTACGAAATTTTAAAGGAATAAAAGGTCGTAAAGAGTTAGTTGAAATATCGCATTTAAGTGATAATTTTGTGTCAGGCAAGGGAAAATCTTTAAATTTTAGGTTGGTAAGAGGATTGTTAATTAATGACAATAATTCTTCGTTATTAATTTGTTCTTTTGCAATATCTTTATAATTCAATTTGGAATGTAAATAAAATGAACTGATATTTAAACGAGACAAAGCGTCGGCCACAACATTACTATTTCCAGAAATGTGTCTTATGTCGTTAGTAAATTGGAGAATATAATCTAAATGTCTTAATTTTCGTGGTGAACAATTGTCAGAATTTTTGGCTAAAGAATATGTAAGTGGTTTATGATCTGTTAAAACAAAAAATTCGCGTCCTTCTAAGAAATAACGGAATTTTTTAATAGAGGAGTAAATTAAATAAAATTGACTTTTGGACTTCCATTATCTTTATTAAAAAATTTCGTAAATCATTTTGCAATTTTGGTAGAGGAATTTTTTTAATAATATCGATTTTTTCTGGAAGTGGTTTAATACCTTCCTTAGAAATGGAGTGACCAAGAAAATTAAGTTCCGTTTTTCCAAATTCACATTTTTTAATATTAATCAAAATACCATATTTTTCTAATTGTTTAAAAATTGTTCTTAAATGTTTTTTATGTTCTTCAAGATTCTTGCTAGCTATTAACAAATCATCGATGTATGCGAAACAAAAGTCAAACCCGCGGATAATTTCATCGATAAATCTTTGGAATGTTTGAGCGCTGTTACGTAAGCCAAATGGCATAAAAACATACTCGAACAAACCAAATGGTGTACAAATAGCGGTTTTAGGAATTGATGATTCCTCCATGGGTATTTGATTGTAAGCTTTGATTAAATCAATTTTAGAAAATATGACAGTGTCATGCAAGTTGAAAGTAAAATCTTGAATGTGAGGAATTGGATAACGATCAGGAATAGTAATATTGTTTAATTCACGGTAGTCTCCGCAAGGACGCCACTCATTTCCTTCTTTTTTTAACCATATGAAGAGCTGATGACCAGCAACTAGCAGATGGCCTAATAATGCCATTTTTAAGTAAATTGTCAAATTCTGTCGTTGCGATTGACAATCGTTCCGGAGCTAATTTACGTGGCCGTGTAAAAACAGGTGAACCGCGAGTAGTGATGCAATGAGTGACAGGGTGTTTGATTTGACGTTTACAATCTAATGGGTTAATTAAAGAAGGAAATTGTGAAAGTATAAGGTAAAAAGGACAACTATTATTAATAATTGAACCATTAATTGCTTGTATAATCGGAGAAAATGATGGAATTTGAGAATTGACAGATATTTTTTTATTATTTACATCTACGAGCAAATTAAATTTTTTAAGAAAATCAGCCCCAATAATAGAATTTTTAATATCAGCTAAAATAAATTTCCAAGTGAGTTTATTTTTAAAACCAAAATCAAGCGTTATATTTCTTTCCTCATAAGTAGAAATTGGAGAACCATTTACTGCTTGAAGAGCTAAAGTCTGCCTTTGAAAACTTTGATTAGGATGATATTTCAAAACACTCACCTCAGCACCGGTATCAACGAGAAATAAGTGATTATTGATTTTATCTCTAACATAAAACAGGCAGTTTGAATTTCTAGGAGTTAATTGAGCACTAGAAAGAAGAGGGCATGTCTTAAAATATTTAGTTTTGGGGAATGTTTTTGTACATTTATCTGTTGGAGTGTTTGGAGAACCAAGACGGCACGGATGAACACATTTTCTAGCTTTATTTCCGAAATTAAAGTGATACCAGCATAAATCGGAAGTAGTATGATTATCAGGGGCAATATTCTTTCTTGAAAATGAAGATTTCGTTATTAACTTCTTTAATTCTTCAATTTCGTTTTTAAGATGTTTAATTTCATCGGTTTTTAATGACATTGCCGAAATTGTAGGTTCATTAATTTCATAAATCTTATCAGCAATAATACTTTTCTGTTCCAATGTAGTGTCAATGGAAGAGGCCAAAGCCATTTGTACATTTGGAGGTAACCGCCGAAGAAAAAGTTCTTCCAACAGGGAATCGGTAACAGAGTAAGATGAAACCAAATTCTTCATTTCAAGTAATATTTCTGACGGCTTCTTATTACTAACTTCGTTGCAAGTAAGTAATCTTTGCAATTTAATTTTATCAGAAGGGGAAGTTCTTTGAATTAACGCAGTTTTTAAAAAATTAAAAGGATTTGAAGTAGGTGGATTTAAAATAATATCTCTCACTACTGAAGCATATTCCGGACATAAAGAAGCGATGGTCTGATTAAATTTTGTTAGTTGATTTTTGATAATACTATTTTTAAATATTGCTTCCACTTGCGCAAACCATAATTCTGCGTCATTTGGCCAAAATGTAGGTAATTTAATAGACTGAGCAGTTACTACTTGAACTTCCGGTCCTTCCTCTGCTTCGGTAGACATGTCTAGGTTTTATTAGGGGTCACCAAATGTTAAGATATATAATATATCGACGTTAAAGTTTATATTATATATATATATATATATATATATATATATATATATATATATATATATATATATAGTAAACACAATAAATACTTTTAATTTTACAACATAACTATATTCTTTTTAAAACCAAAATACAAATCATCAAAACAACTTCTTGTTACCAAAACAAGACTCTTAAAAATTCAAACATATAAAATAAACATTAAGCAACGGTAAATAGATAAAATCAAAAATGTCAAAAATGACATGTAGTTGACATGCTACAATAGCATTACAATCCGTAACAAGAGTGAAATGAATGCCTAAGAGATAAGTTCTGAAATGTTTTAATGCATTTACTATTGCAAGTGTTTCAAGTTCGTAGGAGTGATAATTCGCTTCATGCTTACTAGTTCTTCTGCTGTAATACGCAATCACTCGTAGATTACCATCATATTTTTTAAAAAGAATTGCCCCATATCCTAAACTGCTTGCATCTATGTTCAGCTCGGTGGGGAGATTGGGATCAAATATTGCAAGTAAAGGTCGCGAAGTTAAACACCTAATGACATAATTACGTACATCGTCCTGCTCTTTGGTCCAATTAAATGGTTCATTTTTCTTTGTCAATTTTGTAATAGGAGTAGTTCGTTTGGCAAAGTCGGGAATAAATTTTCGAAAAAATCCAGCAAGACCCATGGACTGCCTGACACTATTTGTATTAGTAGGAAATGGTGATTCTATTAGAGCTTGAATTTTATTCTCTCCTCTTCTTCAACTGTTTGTGAGGGTATTAGTATATCATCGAGATATACTAAAGCAACAGTGTGTCTCAATGGTCCTAGGGCTTTGTGAATTGACCTCTGAAATATTTCTGGGGTATTTTCAAGTCCGAAGGGCATGCGGAGGTACTCGTAATGACCATCCGGAGTTACAAAGGCTGTCTTGGAAATAGAATCTTCGTGTATGGAAATTTGGTGAAATCCCGATGCCATGTCCAACGAAGTAAAATATCGTCCCTTACCTAATCGATCTAGCTGGTCTTCGATCAGTGGTAGAGGATATTGATCTTTAATAGTTTGCTTGTTCAGCTCACGGTAATCCACACACATACGGAAGGATCCATCTTTCTTCCGTACAAGTAAAATTGGACTAGCGTAAGGTGATTCACTTTCTCTGATGATATTTATTAGTCAATAAATCATCGATAATTTCACGTACTGCAGCTCTTTCGTTCACTGCTAGGCGATAAGGAGTTCGATTTACAATTACATCTTTTTCTAGTCGAATTTCAAGACTAGTATTATTAACGCAACCCACGCAATTGCCTGTAGTGATTATATCTTTGAAAGAATGTAAAATTTCTAATAAGGCAGAGCGATGTTCTTCAGGGACTTGAATATCGATTTTGTCGTAATCACAATTTTCAATAACACGATTAATTCCAGGAAGATGACGACGAATAACTTTTGAGCCATTATGATCAGTAATAGAAGCTAGGGTACGATCATCAAACAGATCACGACCAATGTAAACATCGTAATCTAGTATGGTGTGAGGGACAACATGAAATGTAATTAAGGTTTTTTTCTCCAGTGATCTCTGTTTCTGCTACATACATTTGATTAACTTCTACTGTTCCTCTACCTAAGCCTTTCAGTAAAGTTTTACTGGACTGAATTTTGCGCTGGAATCTTTGGACGAATTCGTCCGACACTAGAGAAACGTCAGCTCCCGTATCAATTAACCCTCGATATTTTTCGCCATCAATGACAACTACAGTAGTATCTTTAGTAAAGCCGGAGGAACAAAAATTTATTCTCTTACGTTTGTCTATGCTGGCTTTAAGAAAATAATTGTCAACATTATGACCCTGTTTTGCACAAAATGAACATACGTTCTTCGAACTATTACTTTCAGAACTACTAGATGCCTTAGGAATGCCATATGATATCACATATCCTTTCACAGGTCGACAATTGGCCCGTGTATGACCTAACTTGCCACAGCTGAAGCATTTAATAGATTTATCATCATACCGAGTGTGAATCCGGCGTTTCTTAGAAAAGGGTGAATTTTGCTTATCGTATTGATTTATTTTTGATGGTTTTGTAAATGTAGTTACATAACTCAAAAGTTCAGAAACAGTACTGCAATCGCGATTCATTGCAGCATTTTTCACGTCAGGCTCGACAATTCCGTGGACTATTAATTCCACAAGATCCTTCTCACTCTACGACGCTCGTAAGTTATGTAACAACATAACCTTCTCATGCACATAAGTTTCATAATTATTTACATGTGAGGAATCAAATGCAGCTGCCTCCGCCAGCATCCGAAGCAAGTTACGCTTACGAGGAAACGTTTCTAAAAAATTTTGTCTAAAAGTTTTCCAATCACGGACATCAGGTGTCCATCTTTCAAACCAGCGTTTAGCATTATGCAATAAACAACGACCAACTCTTACTAATACCTGAAGATCGCTAAGCTCAAACTCTTCACGTATGGCTTCGACGTAACCAATCCACTTTACAGCTTCATCTACTTCTGGGTTGAACACCGGTAGGTCTATTTGGTCCAGTCGGGTTCGATTTCCTTGCTGCAGCGCCTTCGTAAGTGCGGACAGCATGGTGTCGGAAGTACTCTGTTCTTCCATCGTGCACCCAGGTTCCCAGCTTGACACTAACCACACTGATTACGGCACTCACTTAATTTTAAACTCTTAAAACACTTGAAATTTGTGTTATTTAATTTAAATAAAATTTATTGCGGATCGCGGATGAATCCCACTTCTGATGTTAGGAATAATAGAAATAATTATTATTATTTTAAACAAACACAAGATTTATTGTAAAAATAATGAAAATAAAGAAAGAAATATTAAAAACTGAGTGGCATGTAATCTGAACGCACCGAATGCAGATTCAACAATAATCCGCCTTCGGTCGGCCAGCAGCGGCTCGACTCAACAATAACAATTGATAAAACAATGCTTCTATTCATAAGGTGAAACATATGATTATAAAGAAGTTTTATCTAATCATATAAACATAAAATAATGAAACAATGAAATAATAATTAGTAAATAATGAAACAAATTTATTAATTGCTAACAATATATCATTATTCTTGAGACTAAAAGGACATTTAATTTCTATACAGCCATTTCCACAACAGTCACATGAAACTATCGTGTCGGGTGATGCTCCAAGTTGGGGATGTTCCGGAGATAATTGTATGCCACAATTGCTATTTTTAAATTGGTATGGAATGTTTTACATTTGTTTATAAAATCTGATAAGCCTTATTTTTAATGTTTTAAAACGTACATAGTTTGTTTGGATTTAAATATCATTTTTAGGGGATAACATATTTCTTCAATTAATGTTAAAGAAGGTTTATTGACTGAAGTGCGACATGCTACTTTAAAATTTGATGCAGTTATTCGTCCTGTTCTGAATTTAAACCAATTAGTACTAGAACTCTGGTCGACAGTTATTTTATTCACTGCATCACATTATTCTTGAATTAAAACCAGTGTTACATACAGCCAATAACATAAGTTGTTCCAAAGATAAATTCAAAGAATGTTTATTGAACAAATTACTTAATTCCACGGGCAAAGATATTTCTGGTGTATCCATGTGAAATTCAGAAGCAAACGGTTCCACAACACGAAGGATTGCAGAATTAGTACCAGTTACTTCTACACTACGAAGAAATTTTTGTAAACTCTCGTTCTCTAATGTTGGAACTGATTGTAAAGTGAGATTGCTGCTTTTCTCCCCAGTTTAATTCACTAATTTTTGCCATTGCTGCTGTAGTCGTGGATAGAGCAGGCCATTTAGCAAGTACATCTGTACATGATTCCTCTGTTTGTAAATTTCTGAAGTGTAATGCAAATAGTACAGTAGCTACATGACTACATACTTCGCTTAAACCAGCAACACAAGAACAATGTGCACAAGATATAGCACCATCTTCTAAAATAATTACCCACACTTTTAAATTCTTTTCAGAAAATCTTTGAGTGTTTAACCTGCAAAAAATACCTCGTTGATTTTTTTTATAAAAATGTTATACAAATAGTATTTATTTATCTGTGCTACAACTATAAATTTTCCATTTTTGGCTATTTTGTAACCAATGTTTTGAAGTAAACCTGCTTCGTAATATTTATAAGCTTCCGAACTTTTAAAAGCTTTTAATTGTTGTCCAGTATAATAACTGTGAGTTAATATTAAATAATTGACTAAGTTAATCATTTCAATATTTGGAAAATTTGAGAAATTCAAATCCTTCAAAAAGTAAGGATCACAGTTATTTATAAGGGATAATTTTTTTCTTATAACGTTCTTTAGCATCACCACTCAGATTATTACAAAAATAATCACTTTTTACATCCATAATTATGATATATAAGCAAATATTTGTCACAAAGCACAAAATATCAACACCCCAACGTTTTCAAACGAGAATACCAGCTTTGTATGCCCCTCAACAAACATGGCGACGATTCTAGGACGTCATTCTGGAATGGTCTATTCTGGTATCATTTCGACGATAACCTTATAGTTAAAATTATTTGCCACTGGTGTATTTATAGGTTGCAGTGACAACGACATATTTTCGCGTTCTCGTTTTAAAAGTTCACGTTCACGTGATTAGTTCGAGTTCTCGTTGGGCCGATATGTCTATTCCGGTATTTGAACCCGCACTCAAATTCATTTCTGTTGAATCTTGATTAGCCGTTTCGTTCATTATATTCACCACTAGAACGTTATCTAAATTATCCGCGTCCATTTTACTGTTTTTCGTTTACACGTCAACGTTTTCACGAACGATTCACCAAACCACGTTTTTGGTTACTTGTCGTTAACAACTTTTTACGTCACTTTCTTTTATCCCGTCTTATTTTCCGTCCTATCCCACTTCTAATTTTTAAGGTAATTAGTCAGGATATCGTGAATAACCGTTAGTTCAATTATTTATAAGTTTATTATAAATGAAACGTACAAACCACGAGTATTCACAATACGACAATACGTTACGCCATTCCAACATACGAATGCATTCTGTCGTCTATCTCTGCCGCTGCGTAACTACGTTACGCTCGCTAGATGTCACTAGCTGGTCTATTTGCTGACATGATTATAAAATATTCGCAGCATGCCATTATGTGGTCCATGCACAACCAGGATTTACAAATTTTGCAAAAAAGAGAGTCGTTCGTCTTTTACAATATTTGCAATTCCCTCTTTTACCTGGCTGTGGTTCTGGCACATCCTCCTCTTCGATCCCTGAAAGCCTCAAGGCCGAAGTGCGTACATTTCTTGGCAAGTGTTTGTCAATGGTTTTCCTTCGCATGTTTTCCTGCACTAATTCTATACCAAGATTTTTTTGAAACAGTCTACGCCTCTTGGCGAATTCTCCGTCTGGGCTTTTGATTTTGTAGAGACAAAATTGCTGCGATATTGAGTAGGATATAAATAACTACCATTGGCTAACGCTTCGTACTTCTAGCAATATTATATATTGTGATCATTCGATCAACATCTACTCCACTTTTTGTGCTGTTATAGAAAGTGATCATTTCGGGTTTTTTTTTTTTTTTTTTGATTACCACTATCTTCATCGATATGATCGTCTCGGTGCATTGTTGAGACGATAAACACATTTTTCCCTTTCTGAGGTATATATGACACTGCAGTCATATCGTCGCTAAATGCGAACAATGAACAATGTACTCCCTATTTTTAGGTTTCGTTAACTGCAGAGGCATTTCTTTTCTATTGGCTCTAATTGTACCAATCACAGTGAGTCGGTGTTCTTTTAGCAGTTTCTTCACAATTGCATATCCTGTGAACCAACGGCCTATAGTTATATTTCTTCCTGAACACGAGAACTGTGAGCACATTCTTTCAGTTACTGCAACGGTAGAGTTGTCAGTTTTATATGGGTCATCGGGTTGAACACCGGCATAGATTTCAATGTGCGAGGTGAAGAATGTTTTGGCATCAACAACAGAGAAAAAATTTAGTCCATATTTGCTAGGTTTGTTTCGTATGTACATTCGGAAACTGCACCTACCCCTAAAGGCAAGTAGCATTTCATCCAAAGTCACATACTCTCCCACTGAGTAATTCCTCTTATAATTTTTATTGAATATATCAATGATAGTACGAACTGGTGCCAGTCTGTCCACTTCCTTTCTTTGGTCTCGAGTCGTAGTATCATCAACGCCGATACATTTCAGTAAAAATATAAACCTACGTTTTGCCATTGTAGCAAGAAATATCTCATATCCCATACCGTTTGACGACCAATACTCTTCCATAAATGTTGGTGATCCATTATGGAGCTCGGCTAAAGCAAACCAATCAGCGCTCGGATTTCTACAGGGTCAGTAGGTGAACACTCAATTATTTTGGTACCTAACGGATATTTTTTCTATATATAAATTCATGTTTTCAACTATAATATTAATGTAGTTTTCAAACATGTGCATCCAGCATCGCATGAGATACTATATTTTCGCTGCGAGTTCTAATATTTCTGGGTGGGAAAACTTGTCTTCATTTAGTTCAGTCTTTACTAAAAAAATACAAGCGTTTGTCACGAACTATGTCTTTATCTTCCTCGCCCTCATCTTCTTCTATTTCCTCGTCTTCATTTGTGTCTTCCTGTTCTGTATCTGTATCATGATCACTGAATCTTACAAAATCTGGATCCGCGATCGAATCATCATCAGACTTCTATTTCACTGTCCGTGTTTACTTCATCATACAGATTCAGTAGCCGCTCTACTTCCGTTTCATATGGATCCATTCCACAATGCTAACAAATAAGTACATTTTGTAAAATAAATCAAATCAGTAAATTGTGTATATACTATCTACCTTTATAACTTTGCCGACTAGAATTTAGATTCGAATTGATAAAATTCAAGCATAGTATAGTGACAACTATATAAACTTCTTATGCACTTTACTACGTATTTTCTCAGTTTTTAAATAATAAATAACACGCATCCAGTTCAAATGCGTTTCAATGGTGAAATGACGTATTGCTGCTGTAGTAACGAAGTAACATTGTTATACATTTGATCGGGTGGGGTCTATCAGAACAAAATGCTATGCCGCAACTATGTAAAAAAAATTAAAACAGTTTTATATAGGGCAAACTATTCCTATTCGGATACTTGAAAGTTACTGTGACGGAAGAAATTAAAAAATAAATAATAAAAAAATTATCTAAATATTTCACTTTGTCATGGACTCACAGACCACACCCGACAAACGAAGGGTTAATACTAGTATTTTGCGAATAATACTTATGATTTGTTAACACATGTTCTTTATTAATTTAAAAACTACGGTTTTTCTTCCTTCGCTATCGATGTACTATTAAAACTTAGTAGAAAAATGTAAAAGACATCCTTTCAAAAGGCTATTTCTCTGGCATTGTTATATTGAAAAGTTTTCAATGAAAACTATAACTGTAGAATTAGTGATTACAACAAAGAATATTTTGATTGTAGTCCAATAATATTGATTACAAGAATTAATCCAAGTATTCAATATTTTAATACTAGTATTTTGCGAAAACTGAAAACAATAATTACAACAAAATTGTACTGGAAATGATAAATGAATAGTTTTGAAGGGGCTTCACGTGTTGTAATTGTTCGGGGCCTCGCGGTAGCTCGGATGACACTCTATTTTTCACGTACCGGCCTAGTTGAAATACATTGCCGTTATTTATTTAAATGAATGATTTTTTATTTATTTAAGAAAATAGGAGAACCAACAGCTCAAACAGAGACCAAATAAAGGTTCTCGCTTATTAAATACAGTACTACATACAAAATAATAAAAAAAGTAATAAAGTTAATAAAAATAAACAAAATAATTACAATAGTAAAGCTCAACGTAGAGTAGTTTTGACACACTTTTTAAAACTATTAAAAGATAAACTAAACAAATCAAAATGACTGAATTGATTGTTGTAAACTGCCATTATTCTATATATGCAAGAGAATTTATAATTATTAGTGTTACTTGCAGGAAGCTTAAATAAATTATAAGTTCTTGTCCATTTAGCTGGAACATTTATGTGAAATAGAGGAAGAATATTGTCGGAATACAACATATTGTTGAAAATCTTAGAGAGGAATAACATATCAAAATAAGTTCGTCTACTTTCTAAGCTATTCAAGTTAAACCATTCTAATTTGTTAATATAATAATATATTAATATAACAGTTTACTCTGAATTTATAGCATAGAAGATTGATAAACTTCTTTTGAACAGTTTCAATTACATTTATATTTGATCTGTATTGTGGATTCCACACAACAGATGCAAATTCTAGCTTAGAGCGTACTAGAGAGTTGTATAAACAAATAAGTGTATCAGGGTTTTGGAAAAATTCACATTGCCTAAAAATAAAACCTAATGTACGAAGTGAATCTTTACTGATTTTGTCGATATGAGTTGACATTGTTAATTTAGGATCGTATACAACACCTAAATCTTTTATAACAGATTTAACTTCCAGTTTCCGATTATTTATATGGTAATTATAAGTTATTAAGTTAAAGTTTCTGGTAAAGTTCATGACGTAGCATTTAGACGGATTGAGAATTAGATAATTTTGTTTACAGTATGAATGTAATCGTAACAGGTCACTTTGTAATGCAATACAATCATTAGCATTTGTAATTGTTTTAAATAATTTTAAATCGTCCGCATATAGTACGAAATTCGAATTTTGAAAACATTGCGTAATATCGTTAATGAATAAATTAAATAGTAGTGGACCAAGGTGTGAACCTTGTGGTACCCCTGAGGGTACTAATATCGAGTATGAATTAAAACCATTACAATACACTAATTGTGATCTGTTAGTAATGTAAGATTCAATCCATCTTAACAAAGTACCATGTATTCCTAGTACTTGAAGTTTATAAATTAGTGTAGGATGATGGACCCGGTCAAAAACCTTACTAAAATCCGTGTAAATAGTATCAACTTGCAATCTTTTGTCCATGTTGGAACTAATAAATTCAGTGAACGGGACAAAATTAGTTAAAATTGACTTCTTTGAGCAAAAGCCACTTTGTTCGGGTATAATTTCACTCTCTAGAGTACATTTTAACTCTTTCACAATTAAAGACTCGAATAACTTCGGAATAATAGAGAGAATGGAGATCGGTCTATAGTTACTTACGTCACTAATATCTCCAGATTTGTGAATAGGAGTAATATGAGAGACTTTCCACAAATCTGGGAAAATACCTGTTTTTAGTGATTGATTGAATAAAATATATAAAGGCTTAACGAGGTAAAAAGAACAAGTTTTGATAAATTTAGCAGGAATCTGATCGGGCCCACTTCCTTTGGAAGTATTCAATGAACATAATTCGTTTAAAATTTTATCAAAGTCAAGATAGATTGATCCCAAATTAGTCACACAATTAGAAACATCATTATGAATATTTACCATAGAATTATCATTATTAACGTATATAGATTTAAAATAATCTGCAAATAAGTTTGGAACTTCAGAGCTCTCATTAGTAACATTGTCAATATAATGAACTGTACTAGGGATACCACTATTCTTTTTCAAAGTTTTAGAGGAGCTCCAAAATTTATTTGGATTATTTTTTAAGTTAGTTTCAATATTAGATATATATTTCTTAAAGTCAGTTTTTATCTTATGTTTAACTTTTAAACGTAATTGCGAAAATATAAGATAATCACTTCTATTTTTGTATACCTTCCACTTTTTGAAATATTTATATTTTTCTTTAATCATCATTTTTAGGGATAATGAAAACCACGGTGGGTGTGAACTTTTATTAACAAATGTTAGAGGAACATAGTCTCTAATGAGATCGCGGATAATGCAATAAAATATTTCAACATTTGCATTAACATTTTGATTATTTAGTTTAACATCCCAATTTATCGCAGAAAGTTTATAAATTAGGCCTTCATAATCGCATTTGCTGTAATTATGAATATATGAAATATTGGATGGAAGATGCTGCACAAAATTAATATTTAAATTTATTTCAAGTGGCGGATGGTGTACATCTAATTTAAATAAATGAGATTCACAAAGATTTACTATACACAGTCTGAATTACATAATACAAGATCTAGAATTTTATTATTTCTGTTTTTTATATTGTTAAATTGATATAAATGACAAATGTTAATAGTGTTAATTAACTCAATATGAATTTCACTTCTTACAGTATTACAAGGTTCGAAGTGATTTTGTTTGGGAATCCAGTCTATTAGGGGAAGATTGTAGTAACCAGTAATTATGAAAATGTCATCAGGGTGTAGTAGGCAAATTTCACTTAATTTGTTAAAATGTTGACTGTAGATTTCGGTATTTGACGATGGAAGAATATAAGTCGAGCAGATGTTAATTTTGCATTTAGGAAGAAATATTGTTACCCACAAGTCTTCAGAGGAGGAGCACCAGGAAAGTTGAACTTTTGATTTAAATTTAACAGACACTAATATTGAAACACCACCACCATCAGATTTAAATGGGTCATTTCTATCACGTCTATATGTGAAATATTTGTTCGGGTCACAAATTTCGGAATTTGATATACTGTCATTCAACCAAGATTCAGTAAAAATTATCACATCAAAATCACATGATGATATTTCGTTGCAAATATTAATTCTTAGTTTTAATTCCGCATTTTGGTAATAGACTTTTAATTCCATTTTAATAGACAGTCAATAATGTATATTAACAAATTCACTGTAAGGGAATTTACTTAATTTTATTGAAGTCGTTTTCATTTTTTATAATTATAATAGGGGAATTATCTGTTTTACGAACGTAGATGTTGCTTGACTTGACCCATACAAATTTGTAAGATTTATCTCTTGCAATTTTCTTAGTGTTAGCTAGCAGAATTTTATTTTCAGGGCTAAGATGATCATTAACGTAAATTGGTTTGTTTTCTGTAAAACTTAACATTTGAGTATTTATGTTTTTCTTAGCCCGGGCGCTGGCTATGAAATTATCTTTCTTTATTTTGCTAGTGAATCTGACAATAATGTTTTTAGTTTTTCCTGAAGTGTAATTAAATGGAGTAACCCTATGTATAGCATCTATGTCATAGTCATTTATAGGACAATTAATTTGATTGCCTAATGACTTTATAGTATCACACAGGTTTTCATTTTGCCTTTGAGGTATTCCTACAATTTCCAAATTGTTCAGCCGCGATCTTTGTTCTAGGTTAGCTACTTTTGCTTTCAGTGATTTACATTCAGCCTCTAATTTATCAATAATACTGACTTTATCGGATATAATTTTTAATTTATTTTCAAAGTCGTCAATTTTTGCAGTGCAAAAATCAACGGATTTTTTTAACTCAGTCAAAGTCTCCATAACGTCTGACAAAGAATAATGAATCGGCTCATCGGCGTTATTAGTAGGAGATGGTCCTTTAAGTTGACACGAATCACAGGTCCATTGTAGGCTGGGAAGCGACGCCAAAGTGTTCTTAATTGTAGCTGAAATTGTGCTACATTTATAATGATAAAAATTATTGCATCTTCCACAAGCCAACCTTGGATTATTTTGTCGATTCACAATTTCATTACACTTTGCGCACAATTTGGCCATGTTGATTCTGGAAATAAATGCAGGTATAAAAAATGAACAATATTTAATTGACTTACTGTGAGCGAATGAACTTCGCTAGAAGTTGAAACAAGTGACTTTAGATGAGAGATACACAAAAATAAGCCTTATTGACACTTTGTTTAAAATTATTATTGATTAGTACTCAAAACTAGAGCACTTTTAGATTATGAACACACTAATATTTAAAGTATATAATAGTAATGTAATGATATATTAGGTTCACTAGAATTAAATCACAAGATTTATGAATGAAATTTAAGAATTTTAACAGAGAAAAAAACTCAGTAACTTTACTACAACTTTACTATTTACTATTTATCTTTAAATATTGATAATTATCATATATTAAGTTTTACTCGATCTTCAACTACAATTACTTTTCTGTACAATTTGGATGGTTCTCAGATCTTGACTCACACAAACGAAATGGAACATTTAAATTGATTATGATTTGAGAGCAAATATAATTAAGTTTGATTACTACTTCGTCGGTTTTCAACTTAGGTTATCCTTAACTAGCATTCCTAAAACTCTCGCAAAATCATTGTTATTCTTTATTGAATCACCAAATTCAATGTGAAGTAGATGATCATTATAATTCTATTGTGTATGAAAAAGAAGAATTTATTCTTAGTGTCACTTAAAAATAAATTGTTTTCATAACACCACGTAGATAAATAACGTACATTTTGATTACATTTATTAATCAAATTACTTTTATCCGTGTCAGAGATGATCAGAGTTGTATCATCTGCGTACATGATAGGTTTGCAATTATTAGTAATGGTATTAGTTTGCATTTATACAAATTTTAAACAACGCCGGAGCAAATACTGTACCTTGTGGCAAACCTGCATTAATTTCTGAAGTTTGAAATCACGGTATGATTAAATAACGAATCATCAGAATAATTTACAGAAACAAATTGTTGTCTCTTTGTTAAAAATGTGGAAATCCAATTAGGGACAACCCCTCATATAGATATTTTCTGAAGTTTGTCTATTAACCGTGCATGGTCTACACAATTAAAAGCTTTGCTAAGGTCATGGAAAATGTTAACTGGATATTCTCCTTTATTTAAGAATTGAATTATCTCATTAAATATATGGTTAAAGCACTAATAGTTGAATAGTTTGGTCTAAAACCAAACTGTTTATCAGATATAATACAGTTTTTAGTTGGAAAATGTTCAAGACTATTTAAGAAACAGTGTTCAAACATTTTTGAAATACCAGAGGTTAAAGCTACAGGTCTATACTTATTCATATTAGTTTTGTCAACGTTCTTGTGACCAGGAATTATTTTATTTGTTTTTTTGAGGAAAGCATCCAGCAATAAAAGACAAATTAATTATATGAATTAAAGGTGCAATAATTAAATGAGCTACAGTTTTAATTATAAAGTTCGGCACATTATTTGAATTTGTTTTTAAGTTTAGTCACAACAATATTAAATAATTTATCTTCGCAAAAAGAATATAGGAATAAGTTACAGTTGCAGTTATTAATATTTCTGTGGCCATTACTCATTGTATTCATTATATATATCCAATAAGAAATTTTTAATATTAAAATCGTTAATAATTCTCCTGCATAGTAGAATTGGTAGCTTTTACGTTATTTATGTGAATATTTATTAATACGGTTTTATGCAACAACACTGATTTATAGCATTCCTCTCTGATTACTCTGTTATATCGCAACGAATATTAATTTCTTGGATTGGTAGTAATGGGTTCTGTAAAGTTTCTTCCTGAATACCATTCTCTAGTTCAAGCATTTCCAGAGATTCTAGATCACGGAAGACAACAGTCTGCGTAGGAAGAATTATTAAGTCGTCTAAGGGAAGAATGGTGCCAACTGAAATATCTTGGTGTTTTGGTCGTAAGCCATTTATTTCATTATAAATCACTTGACCATTAACGCCATAGGTATATAGTTTTAAATCAATTTTTTGAATAAGTTTTTTTTAAGCAACATGTATATTTTGTAAAGTTGTCACTGATATCTGTAGATTCTTTTAATTTGAGATCACGTCTCTATGATTGATTTTCTAAAATGATTTTTATACATTTTGAATAATCCACATTATCCGGATTTAATAGAAAAAGCCCGCATTCGCGAAAACCATTTCTTATCTGACTTGCGGTATTAGTCCCTTGCAATGTTTCTTCAAATAGAGTACAGAAACTCAGCTTAGTTACAGAAAGATTAACATTCTCTGGTCGGTTGAGCCATCTCCTAAATGTTGATTTTTATTCCTGTTTGAAGACGCTTACATATGCAGGTTGAAGTACGTGCGTTGTATTTGGTGGAAGTGCATACACAATTATTCCATTGGCATCACAAAATTCGCTCACTTATGACTTCTGTGGTCATCAATAAATACAATAATGATTTTTGGAATTTTTTTTTGCATTGATTAAAATCGTTTGAAATATATCCATAAAACGCGTCTGCCGTAATCCATCCTTTATCATTACCTTCCCCAAAATCCATTTGGGTCGCATGTTTTCAACTAGCGCTCAGGGAGATTAAACGTATGGGAAAACCATAAAGATTGGACACACTTTCCCATCAGCATTAAATATTAAAAATACTATTAAGTTCTTCTCTTTTCCACTTGAAATAGCATACAATTTTTTCCCTCTCTTCGGAGCTAGATCTTTTTCCGTTTTCGGACATAGGGAAAAACCCTGATTTGTTCCTATTAAATATTCTTCTGGGATCTTCCATAACCTCCATTAAAATATTACTTTTGCAGGAAAACCTGCAGTTCCTTGAAGCACATTTTAACTGAGTCTTCCGTGCTTAAATATCGAGCTCTGTTAACGATTTTACCTTGAAAGAATTTGGAAAATTTTGTAAAAAAGCAAAAAATAGTTACAAAATGAAGCATTTTTTTTCTTCCCACTCTAAAACATAATCTCTATGTAGATCAACTATGCCTTTGTTTGCTTCTATATAATGTCTTGACGATTCAGACCGTCTATAGTGGCTATCAACTGTGGGAATATTACGAATAAAATGTCGAAAATTATCTTTCATTGTTCCTCAATCCTTCAGTGATAGCCATGTTTCCCTCTTTTGTCTTTTTTCTATAATATTTTCGATAAATTTGTCTGTTTTTTGAAGAACAGTCCTAATTGGCCTGTCATTGTATTTTAAAGAAAATTTTACACACTTGAATTTTGTGCTCTCTTAAATTAATATAAAATGCATTATTCAATGATCTTCGACTATTCTGCCGTATATATCTTGGATGGACTGTTTCTATACAAGATGCCAGATTGCCCGAGTTCCAGAAAGCCATAAATATCTCTTAACATTCTTCTTCAGAAATTTTGCTTGGACATTTGATGACCCCTCATCAAATGTCCAAGCAAAATTAATATGGAAACCCCTTTCCATATTATTTGTCGTGCTTTTTTCTGATAACTTTTTTCTTACTAACGCGGCAACGAAAACCACCAGCGTACAAATATTATTGTGATCGGCTATAAATTTAACCTACGTTGTGTTATGTAAATAGTGCCCAGAATTCTTTGATTTGAAGTGTATGAAATAAAACAATGATCGTAATGCAAATCAAGGTTCCATAGAAGTTGATCTTGGTCGAAACTAAGATGCCTTTCCGAGTGCTATGCACCCAGTTTTAAACACACAGGTGCCACCCCTAAAAATTGGGGGTTGAAATGATGGAAGATTAGATGTCCATAGGTGAAACTGAAACAGACAGAATTTTCTGAGAATATTATCTTAATGATATACGCCTCATTTGCTGATGTCCCAGCGTAGTGGGGACGTTTCTGCATATGAAGATTGTATGTTAATTATACGTATTACTAAATAAATATATTAAAAACAAATTAACCTATGATTACTCTTAGCATCTATCTCTTATCTATGTTCCAGTTTACTTTGCGTCACTTTAACTTTGATTGACAGTCCTTTTACCGGCACTTTACACCATCACCAACAGTTTTCAGTTTGTATCTTTTACGTCCAACTTGCCTTCTATCGTTCCGACTACTCCGGCCTCGTCGCCGCACTTGCGCCAAGGTAGCAGTGACATTTCTTGGTTCCCTTTCCTACCTGCGACTGTCTTATTACACCAGGAATCGTAAACCTCCTGGTCGTGGATTTCCTTGCAGTTATATAGTATTGACCAGTCGATTGAATGCCCTGGCGTCATTGGTGGAGCAGGAGCGTTTAAGTTCTTTTTAAATTTCCTTCGTAGTTCCGTCTTGTCTTTAATTTTAAATCTCTTAACAATTTTGTGAAATTCTTCACTTTCACTGTCCATGGCTCGAACAATACTGATCTATCTTTTTCTTGGACAATAGCGGTCACCAGCACCCTTACCCTTGCCCTCATGGTGTCATATTTGAAATAGTGGCGTGCTAATTTCTATGAAAAACTCAGTGGCGGTACCGTCGTAAATTTGCGGTGTTATAAACCCCTTTAATTTTACTATTTTCCGGATCCGCAATTTGATATGAATTGGAAAATGGGTTATCTATTATTGTATATGGGCCTTCGCACAGCAACTCGAATTTTTTTTTCTTAATTGGGTTCGAAATTGGGTTGGTTTTAAGTAGAACTAATTCTCCCCGTTCAAAAATGAATGTTTTTCTTTTGTTCATTTTTCCGCAGTTGGGCTTGTTTTTCTAGATTTGTACGGGCCCCTTCAATCATTTCTTCCCGAGTGTACTCTTTTTCCGGAATATTATTTTTCATTACATCGTGCAACAAACGTTTCGGTTTTTTCCAGTAACTAACTCACAAGATGTGAACCCAGTGCTGCTATGTTTCACGCCATTGAAATATTCTTCTATATTATCACTTTCGTCCGCCCACCGGGTATGGTCGGTATGACGGTAAAAACAGAAAATTCTTCCTAATTCCCGCATTACCCTTTCGGAGAGAATCGATGCTGGATGCCGAATACTGAAATAAATATTTTTGATGCCAAATTCTTTGAGTTTATTTTTCCAAATTCTAGTGATGAATTGCGATCCGTGATCGTTCAAAATAGTGTTGGGTGTAATTTCTGTCCTAAAATCTTTGATTATTCTATTTACGTACGCGGCGGCTGTCGCCTTTATAATTGGGTAGAGTTTAACAAATTTAGAAAATATATCCACGTCGCAAACAAGTACTGGTTGCATTGGTCCTTGCAAACGCTGGTTAGGCCATATAGTTCGCTGACAAAGATCGCACTTCGAATGATTTTGTCTAAACCGGGTATATGAAATAAATCTTTAATAACTGCATATACTTTAGCTGGCCCGAAGTGTCCTAATTCTGCGTGATAATGTTTTATTAAAGGTTCAGTCACACAGACCGATACAGCCACTGTCACTTGTCGAAATTTGTCTGAAAAACAGGACATCATCATTTAAGTGAATATTACTTAACAGTCGGGTTACCTAAGAATTAACACTGTAGGATTTCCTGATAAACAGATATTATATCCTGTAGGTTTTCACGTTGTTTTTCTTTTAAACTTCTTAAGTCCTTGTTCAACTCTTTTATACCTGTACCTTTGTTGTCGGCAAGAAACCGCGAAAAAGTATCAGCAACTATATTCAGTTTGCCTGGAACATGTTCAGTGGTGTTAAACTGTTGTAAAAATAAAATCCATCTAGTGAGTCTTTCGTTTAGAATTTTGCATTTTTTCAAAAATACAAGGGCCTGATGTTCGGTCTGTATTATTAATAGCACCTTGTACATATGTTTGTAATGAGAATATAACTACGAGAATTGATTTCTCGGTGATCGTATAATCCATTTCAGCTCCTTTTAAAGTACGGCTCACAAATCCTATAGCTTCTGGTAATCTCTCGGCGTCCTGCTGCGACAATACTCCTCCGATTCCGTACCCAGAACTATCCGTCTGCAGTATGATGAGTTTTCCCATACGAGGATGGGCGATGGTGATGTTCTGTAACAACATCTTTTAATTTCTCAGTAGCTTCTTGCTCTGCTCCGCTCCATTGCCATTTCATTCCTTTCTTCAGCAAATGTAACAACAGTTTTGTGTGGGCACTTTAATTTTTATAAAATTTCCGGTAAAAATTACAGTCCTAAGAATGCCCGGAGATGTTTCACCTTGATGCGAGCTGGGAAGTTGCGAATCGCAGCCAATTTTTCTGGATCTGGTGCAACTCCCTTCGTAGTTATGGCCTAGAAACTTCACCTCTATCCTGAAAAATACGTTTTTTCCCCAAATTATTGTTACCTCCGCTTCGTGTAATTTTTGTAGGACTAGTTTGATGTGATGGAGATATGTCTCTGGATCTGGTGAGGCGATCAGTTCATCTATATAATTCACGGTAAATTCTTGTACTTCGGGTTCCAAAATTAAATCCATACATCTAGACAAGCTAGCTACCTCGGTTTTTAGTCTGAAAGGTAAAACTTGATAGGGGTAGATACGCCCGTTATAGAGGAATGCGGTATATTTTCTACAGTTTTTCGTCATAGGTATTTGCCAATAAGATGACCTCAAATCGATGGATTTAAATACTATGGATTTGTTGAATCTCTGTAGTAAATCCTCTACCGCTAGCGGTGCTTCGCAATCAGTCACCATCTTCTCATTAAGGGTTCGGGCGTCTAGACATATCCTAACTAATCCATCCTGTTTCTTTACCACAGTTATTGGGCTGGAGAAATAAGAAGTTTCTCTTTTGTTTACTCGTAGTTGTAACATTTTGTTCAACTCTTCTTCAACAGCTCCACGCATGGCGAATGGAATCGGGTAAGAACGGCGGACAAATGGCGCATTGTCTGTTAGCTTGATGTCGTGTTGGTAGATTTGCGTTAAGCCAGGCTGGAAAAAAATTGATGTTGAAAGATGATATTTCGCACTTTATCCTTAAATTGGTCATCGATTGTGGTAGACGAATCCATTCTTCAATTTTATTGGATTTTCATTTATCGCAAAATGAAGAATGTTGCCCACAGGGAATCTGCAAAGTACCTTTTTTAAAACAAATCTGTACTTTGTTGTCTTTCATCCAATCAGCTCCAATGATGACCGGCCTGATTAACTGTGTTACTACCAAAAAACAGAGCTTCGTATCGAATGTGTCAATTCCAACGGGCAGGAAGAGCTTGTAACTCGCTGGCATCGTTGTCTCATGGCACCTCGAAGTTGGATAGTGTGGCCGCATTTCCTATACGGGAGCTGGATTGTTATTTCTGTCAGTGTTTGTATTTCCTCTAGGCCGTTCTGCTTGTCAGTTTCTTCTTGAATTTAGTAAATCCCGTTTCAATCTTCGGAATAAACGATCAAGATTAATATTTCAAGCCGCTTGAAATTGTCAAATCAAGCCTATAAAATAACTGGCTTGGATTTATGCAGCGGCTTGATTTCTGTCGAAATAAACAGTGAAGTTTGCGCACATCCACAATATATTGCAATCTTACTAAATTCATATCATGTGTTGGTTGTTTGCATTTAAATTGCCCAAAAGCGAAATATTTGGAGTGAGGAAAAAACAAATGTTTTTGATGTAAAAGACAAATAATAATATGACAGATTTTGAGGTTATATATCCAGCATGAAATTAGCTCATATACTTTTCCTTGTCTGCATAATCTGGTAGTTAACTATCTTCTTTTAGTCGATACGGATCTAAAGAATATTGAAAATAACTCAATCTTATTATCAATCCGCTGTTATAAATCAATAGCATAAATTGTCATGATATATTTGTAGCCGCTTGATTTGTCGAGATGAACGTAGTCATTAATTACTTCATATCATCCTGGATTTGATTGAAAATATTCATATACTTTCCAATCGTTTTCATACTCTATTATTTCGCTATCTATCATTGGTTGTCTCCACCATTTGATAAATATTTCTTCAGTATTTAAACTAGTTTACATAGATATTTTTTGGATATTTTTTTTAACATAAATATAACAAAATTTGTGATGCAAAGTTCAGGTGTTGATAATAAAGTGCAATTAATTGAATTTTTCTTGCATCATTTAGTGCTTTGATCTTTGATGTCCACCTTTCAAAAATTCAAAGCACAATTTCAAACTTGTTTTCAGCAATTCTCTACCATTTTTTTTTTTAAGTTTTCACATTTTGCTATCCTGTGCTTTTCTTTCTTGCAAAGTTCGCAGATATCTTTTTTTCACTTCGACTGACAACACTTCCGCTTCTTTCATGTAATTTGTCACTGTGACACAACGAAGCTAGCAGTATCTACTATTTTCTAATCATTCGGAAAAATCTAGTAATGAAGTTTTTTATTTTGTCGAATTTTACTCCATTGTAATTTCAAATTAACAGGCACCTAGTTCTGTCATCATAAATGGCTTCATTAAATGCGTTGTACATTTCATATTTTTCAAGTAGCTGTTAAATTTGAATCTGTATTGGTGAAGTCGATTAAACTTTCCAGTTACTGAATAAGAAATACAAGCAATCTGGTATTTTTTATATTTTAAAAAAATCCTTAGACTATCAATTTTGGATTTTTACCTTCCGTCACCTTTACGTAAGGAAGGTATTGTCTTTGGTCAAAAAATTCAATGATGAGTTTTTACTGAATAAGCACGTTTTAGGGTCCATATAATACGATTTTACCATTTTTACGATGATGTCTGTATGTATGTGTGTCTGTGTGTGTGTAACAAAATTTCCGGATCCAATAACTTCAATACCACGATTCCAAAAATTATAATTTTTTCGTATTCCTCAAGTTTACATCCATAAGAACAACTGATTAGATTTTGGTTATAATTGGTCAACCGGAAGTAGTCTCATTTGAAGATTTAACAGTTAAATTTGATTTATTGACATTTAACGTTATTATAACGTAAAGAATATATTATTCTCTATACGATTTGATTACAATTTATACTTCATATTCAATAGATATAGAGTTGAAGAATTTTAAAGAAATTAAATTTTATAATTCAGCCAGCTATGCCAAACTTGGGAACTAGTAATATATTCATATAATTCAAATTGACAGATGTCAGTATCAATAAAAAGTAAATTAATGTGGCAGATATGAGGATGTTGAAGTAGATATTGGGGAATACACGGAAAGATACGGTAAGAAAATAACTCTAGTGTTACAAGTTTTTAGAAAGATACAAGAAAGACGATTACATTGGTTTGAACATGTCATGAAGAGAAATGAAGAATTATATTGGAATAAGAATGAATAGTTTAGTAATAGGACGTTAAAGAAACAGAGGAAGACCAAAGATAAGATGGAAGGACTGTATTGCGGAAGATTTGAGAGAAAAGGAACCGAATGAGAACGACATGCAAAAATAGCGACCCCTAACGAATAGGAAAAGCTAAAGAAGAAGAAGATGCCAGTGTGAAGTGCAATTTGAATAGTTTGTTTATGAAATAATTTTACTGGAAATTTAGAATCATTTGTAAGAAAAATTATGGAATTTATACATTATACACGAGAATGACGGAAGGTATTGTGCTGGCCACAACAGATTTTTTCAAATTGCCATCAGGCCCAGCTAAAATATTATTACATGTAATATTAATATAAAATATATATGAAGTTTTAATATCTTTTTATATATTTTTTAAGAATTTAAGGTTAAGTGAATGTGAGAACCACAAAAAGACAAAAAAGCACAAAAATATAAATACTCACTGTCGGGTGGTTACATGGATGAAATATATATTGGAAAATAAATAATAAAAATAAAAATCTATTTAAAATTAATGTTCTTTGAGAAAACTTTTCTAGTTCACATGCCAGGAGGATGATGCAATTGAGGTTATTTTAGAGGGAGCGGATATATATATATATAGTTTTTTAAATGAAATTGGATCTTTTTATATGTTTGTGTAGGGTAATGTTTATTGTTTCAATGGCGGTAAATATGATTTTCTGGAAATTGTGCATTTTCATTAAGTAAGTTATTGTTATTTTTAACGTTTAAATATTTAATTTTTTTCTAATAATGTTAATTTATTATAGTTAGTTTCTGAATGAAGTAATGTAAGATTGTCTATTGAAGCGTTATGTTTATTATTTATTAAGTGTGTTCTAAAAGCAGATAGGGGGTTGTTTTTTATATGTTTGGTGAATCTTGTTTTTAAATTTCTTCTAGTGAGTCCAATGCATGAAGCATCGCAGCTGTTACAATTTATTTTGTAAATACCATTATTATCTATATCCTTGATTTTTGGTGAATGATATTAAAATAAATTGTTTTTGGTTTTCCTGAAGGGAGTTATTTAAAGTATTAATTAATTCTGTGGAGTTTTTATAGAGAATTTGATGTATATTGTGACGTACCTACCTGGGTGCCCGGGTCCCGGTAAACCGTCTGTCCTAAAATTTGTAGAATCTCAAGGGGTTCGGGGTTCATTGGTGGAAAAGCTTTTGATCAGTTACACTGTATAATTATATAATATAACAATTTCTTGTTAACAAAATGAATACAAAATAAACCTAACTTTTAAACTAAATATAATACTACCGCAATAGTCCTAACGTTGGGTACCATGTGGTGTCGAGCAGTATGGTCGAAGCGTCGGTGTAGTTCTTGCTGCGTAGCTTGATGTTCAGCGATGTTCCACGATGAAACTCCAATCCTTTTGAAGTATTTTATTGTCGGCCCCAGCGACTTATCGAGGGTGTTCGTACGACAATATCTTTTGTATTTTTTTTTCACTTTCTAGTTTCTATCTGTTAACGCTACATCTTCTCGCCTACGCCCTTTTTACCATCTTTTTTCTCTCTCTGCTTCCGCTGTCCCCTTTCTCGACACTTCACAACCACTTCACCATCGGTACCTCTCACGCCATCTACCTTATTCTTTTTGCACTTATCTATTTACAGAGAACTAACTTCTCGGATACTAATATTTAAATAAATACTACAAACATAATACAGCAGATTAGTTTCTAAATTTTGATATGTATTAGTATTAAATTTTGATGTGTCTAAACATTTTTTGACTGTTTTTCTAAGTGATTTGTTATATGTTGTTAAAGGATTTTGTCACCTGTTTTTCTGAAAAAAGTTTTTTTCTGTATAATCTGTAGAATCTAATATAGCTAGTCCTGCGTTTTTGCCAGCCTTGGTGATTGTTAAGTTAGAATTAGATTTTTTTGGTTTATTAGCTAACATTTTTATTAATAATCTAGAATCCAAAATTATGGAAACAACATTGAAAACGGACAACTTCCAGAAAATCATATTTTTAAACATTTACCGCCATTTAAACAATAAACATTACATTAAAGATCTAATTGCATATAAAAAACACCGTTTTGAATTTTTATTGTATGGCGAATGAGTTTATTCACTATATACTATTTTCTTCTAAATCTTCTTTTAAGCGTTTCTATAATTTTAAGTTTTCTGGATCATTTCGTAAAGCAAGAACACTATATCTAGCTGCACCAGTCTTATTCCTTAAAGAATGTCCATTAAATTTAGGTGTGTATCTTTATTAAAAATCTATTTAGCGTGAAAGTATTGTATTATGTTACCAACTACATTATTTTTGTTTTTTGATATGTTTTAGGGAGGCAGTAGGATCGTTTTTCAATACATATTTATTATCTTCCGTTATCAACGATATTGACTTAAATATTCTTTATTATGTAAGATATGTGGACGATTGCCTTGTTATAGCCCCTACTAATAACACTAATTCTATACTCAATACTTTTAATAATTTCCATCCACGTATAAATTTTACCATAGAATTAGAGAACAATAACCAGCTAAATTTTTTAGACATAACATTAATCAAAAACAATAATAAAATCATTACGAACTGGTACCGGAAACCTACTTATTCTGGACGCTATTTGCATTACAAAGCATACACGAATACAAATTATAAAATTAGTGTTATCACTGCATTAGTGGATCGTGCTATACGTTTGTCACACAAATCCTTTCATAAAAGCAATCTTGAATTCATAAAAAATATTTTAGTAAAAAACAGTTATCCACTTACATTTATTGAAAATACTATTAAAAAAGATTACACATTTTACGCAATAGACGTTCAAAAACACCTTTTATTGGCTCACTACCTTTGACATTGCATACCAAGATCCCTTACCACAAATCTATTAACAATGGTATAAAATCAATCCTCAAACATAAAAATTGTTAACGGGAACCAATTTACATTAAAAAAATTACATACAAAACTGAAAGATGAAGTTGACATACAAGACAAACGTAATGTGGTCTACCAAATCAACTGCAGTACTTGTAAAAAACATTATATTGGGGAAACCAGCCAACCACTTAAAAAAAGAATATACCAACATTCATACCATTCAAAACTACTTAATCCGCATCATAGTGGAATATCTAGACATGTACAAGAAACAGGACATAAGATCGATTTTAAAAACCCAATTATTGTGGATTCTGAGAACAATAAATACAAAAGACTTATACTTGAAACTTTATATATTAATAAAGACAATGTAAGTACTTTGAATAATAACACGGATTTTTTGAATATCATGAAACACGCGGGTTCAATTTTACAATCACTGTCGCCTACTGGGCATGCGTAACTGCATTTTGTCATTGGCGGTTTGTACATTTCCGCACATCCAACCAAGATGTCGTAGTGGTAACATCAAACTTATAATGTTTCAAATGTAACTTAATCAATTTATAATAATATATATATATATATATATATATATATATATATATATATATATATATATATATATATATATATATATATATATATATATATATATATATATATATATATATATATATATATATATATATATATATATATATATATATATATATATATATATATATATATATATATATATATATATATATATATATATATATATATATATATATATATATATATATATATATATATATATATATATATATATATATATATATATATATATATATATATATATATATATATATATATATATATATATATATATATATATATATATATATATATATATATATATATATATATATATATATATATATATATATATATATATATATATATATATATATATATATATATACATCTCTCTATCAATTTGACTTCCGTACATAGAAACATGCATTTGGCGTCTATGGGAAATACGGGTCCTAGGCGTCTACTTCTTCGAGTATATAGAATGTTTCACCCCACCTAATAATGTGAGCATAAGGATATTTCGAAAAATTCGTATTTAAAAAAAAACAATATACACGTATATTTGACTTCCGTACTTTATACGGGAACCTTGTAACTTGTATATATTTAGGAACACCTAAACTAAAAATTTAATTTGTGGCTGTAAAACAATCAAAAAATATGCTAAATCATCTAAACCCCAGTGCAAGTATGTTTACCTATTCTAAAAGCATTTGGTTACTTTAATTCAAATTTTCAATATGTCGGAAGCAGACATAAATTTGTATAAAATCTGATGTGGCCAACACATGACCTTCCGTCTTTTCTATGTGTTTTATATAAATTACTCACAGATAAGGTAGTGTCCTGCAAAAGATTATATATTTCCAGTAAAATTATTTCACAAACTATGCAAATTATACTTGACACAGAAATCTGTCAATTACTAAAATATACTGTTTCTATTTGAGTTACATTGTGCTTACAGCAACGTAGGTTGCAAGATTTATGAATATTAATTTCTTTATAATTTTTCATCTCCAAATACTTTGAATATAAAGAAAAAAAATAATCAAATCGTACAGAGAATAACATATATTTGTGATAACAAAATGTCAAAAAGAGATATTTAACATAAAAAAAACTGTTAAGAACTGCAAATAAGAGTACTTCCGGTGTACCAATTATAGCCAAAATTTAATTAAGTCTTTATACGGACGTACAAAAGAATGAAAGAATTATAATGTTTGGAATTGTAGTTGTTGGAGTTATCGGAGAACTTTTTTCACACACACACACACAAGCAAACACACACACACACACACATAAACACACAAACACACACACACATAAACACACACACACACACACAGAGTGAGAGATGCGCACACATACATACGAGTATATACAGACATCATCGTAAAAATAGTAAAACGAAATTTTTGACCAAAGACAATACCTTCCTTACCTAAGGTAACGGAAGATAAAAAAACAAAATCACAGAGAGGAAGAACAAAATTATTTATTTTAATAAAATTACAAATAAATGTGACATTTACGTAGCAATGTTAAAATATTTTGCACATAAGGCGTATAAATATACATATCTGCAGACCCATTTTATTAAACATGCAGAACGAATTTTGTTTTATTTGATTTAATTGAAGAACTGCATGTAAATCAAATTTAAACAAATAGTTTTCAAAATATTAGTAAAAAATATAATTTAAAAAAAATCATGATCCCATGTTAGACGATTATGTTCGTATTCCATGTTAGTGCTACAGTACATAATATTTGGCAACAGTGCAGGATGCCCGATTGATAGCTTTTTGTAAACGTATATTAATTTTGGACGCCAAATTGTCAGTAATACGTACAAAAATATACGCGGGACGGCAAAAACCCGTATAAAGTACGGAAGTCAAATATACGTGTATATTGTTTTTTTTTAAATACGAATTTTTCGAAATATCCTTATGCTCACATTATTAGGTGGGGTGAAACATTCTATATACTCGAAGAAGTAGACGCCTAGGACCCGTATTTCCCATAGACGCCAAATGCATGTTTCTATGTACGGAAGTCAAATTGATAGAGAGATGTATATATATATATATATATATATATATATATATATATATATATATATATATATATATATATATATATATATATATATATATATATATATATATATATATATATATATATATATATATATATATATATATATATATATATATATATATATATATATATATATATATATATATATATATATATATATATATATATATATATATATATATATATATATATATATATATATATATATATATATATATATATATATATATATATATATATATATATATATATATATATATATATATATATATATATATATATATACATCTCTCTATCAATTTGACTTCCGTACATAGAAACATGCATTTGGCGTCTATGGGAAATACGGGTCCTAGGCGTCTACTTCTTCGAGTATATAGAATGTTTCACCCCACCTAATAATGTGAGCATAAGGATATTTCGAAAAATTCGTATTTAAAAAAAAACAATATACACGTATATTTGACTTCCGTACTTTATACGGGTTTTTGCCGTCCCGCGTATATTTTTGTACGTATTACTGACAATTTGGCGTCCAAAATTAATATACGTTTACAAAAAGCTATCAATCGGGCATCCTGCACTGTTGCCAAATATTATGTACTGTAGCACTAACATGGAATACGAACATAATCGTCTAACATGGGATCATGATTTTTTTTAAATTATATTTTTTACTAATATTTTGAAAACTATTTGTTTAAATTTGATTTACATGCAGTTCTTCAATTAAATCAAATAAAACAAAATTCGTTCTGCATGTTTAATAAAATGGGTCTGCAGATATGTATATTTATACGCCTTATGTGCAAAATATTTTAACATTGCTACGTAAATGTCACATTTATTTGTAATTTTATTAAAATAAATAATTTTGTTCTTCCTCTCTGTGATTTTGTTTTTTTATCTTCCGTTACCTTAGGTAAGGAAGGTATTGTCTTTGGTCAAAAATTTCGTTTTACTATTTTTACGATGATGTCTGTATATACTCGTATGTATGTGTGCGCATCTCTCACTCTGTGTGTGTGTGTGTGTGTTTATGTGTGTGTGTGTTTGTGTGTTTATGTGTGTGTGTGTGTGTGTTTGCTTGTGTGTGTGTGTGTGAAAAAAGTTCTCCGATAACTCCAACAACTACAATTCCAAACATTATAATTCTTTCATTCTTTTGTACGTCCGTATAAAGACTTAATTAAATTTTGGCTATAATTGGTACACCGGAAGTACTCTTATTTGCAGTTCTTAACAGTTTTTTTTATGTTAAATATCTCTTTTTGACATTTTGTTATCACAAATATATGTTATTCTCTGTACGATTTGATTATTTTTTTTCTTTATATTCAAAGTATTTGGAGATGAAAAATTATAAAGAAATTAATATTCATAAATCTTGCAACCTACGTTGCTGTAAGCACAATGTAACTCAAATAGAAACAGTATATTTTAGTAATTGACAGATTTCTGTGTCAAGTATAATTTGCATAGTTTGTGAAATAATTTTACTGGAAATATATAATCTTTTGCAGGACACTACCTTATCTGTGAGTAATTTATATAAAACACATAGAAAAGACGGAAGGTCATGTGTTGGCCACATCAGATTTTATACAAATTTATGTCTGCTTCCGACATATTGAAAATTTGAATTAAAGTAACCAAATGCTTTTAGAATAGGTAAACATACTTGCACTGGGGTTTAGATGATTTAGCATATTTTTTGATTGTTTTACAGCCACAAATTAAATTTTTAGTTTAGGTGTTCCTAAATATATACAAGTTACAAGGTTCCTTTTGAAACAAAGTTTAACCGTAGGTACATGAATTATTAAATAAATATTATGATGTAAGGACTATTTAATATATGTATCGCAACATCTGACGCCTAGACCAAAAAAGTATGAAATTGATTTTCTAATAAATTTAAAATATTGACTGGCTCTCTGAGCACCCAACTAAGAAGACTGAAGTACTTATAGATTATATTAGCATATTTTCGTAAGTAATCGCTTGTAAAATTGGATGATCGGAATAACAATCATTATTTTTATTTAATAATTACCTACTAGTTTTCTCACATCTTTCATAAACTTGTTTATATGTACCTCAGCGTATAAGATATAAAAGAAATATTTTTTTTGTTCCATATCTCAAAAACATTATTCACATAGATACATATATGTTTCATTTGCAAGTAAGAAAACTACCATCCATATTTCAAGCATTTTGATCATATTAAATATTTGTTTTGTCAAATTAAGTTTGTCTATCCTATAATAACAGTATTTTTTAATGAAATGTATATGTGTATCACATGTAATATTTAACGCTTTTTTTGCTACACCTTAACTTATATGATCGCAGTTCAAAAGACAGAAATAAATTTTCAAGTTTATTTTTGATACAAATTACAATACTGATTTTAAATTTTTAAAATACTGAACTTTTTATTTCATTATACACGATGCACCAATAAAATTTAAGCAGGAATAATGTTGCGCAGTGCTATGCACATCTCTACATAGTATAAAACTAGTGATATACCTTGGCTTCACCTAGGAGCAATATTGACTTTACCTCCAAAAGTTTTATTTAACCGAGTTCTTATAACATTTTGCAGAGATAAGTCGGCCGGGGGGGGCGCGCTTCCAATAATGTCCCCGAAACTATAAATACCGTATTTTAAATTTTTATATTTAAGTAATTTTCAGTTTTTATCCGATAGTGTTCTAAAGTTGTTAACCATTTTTTATATTCTTGTCTATTTTAAATTTATTTTAACCTAATTGTATGTCATTATTTATTTTATCTCATTTATTCTTCTATTCAATTCTGAGGAATGTTTTATATATAATTTAATATATTGTGTTTTCTATGTAATGACATCCTAAAGAGACATTGATTAATCTTGAAGATGGTTATTGTAATGACAGAAACGTTGATGTAATATCAAATTTTCTTCACTCAGGTTCATAATAATATATAAAAAAATTTGGGCGAGGTTTTTCTTTATCAGTAATAAATGCTTATGATTATTTTTTATAAATGTTTATCGAGATATTTATAAAATCATTGTAGTAGCAGGTATAGATGTATTTTAATACATAATATGTAATAAAAAATAATTTTAAATTTTACGAGTCACGCATTCACAAAATACTTATAACAGTATAATAACGTGCGAATGGGAATGCACGAGCAATACGATATTACTTTCGAGCGAGATATTTTTTAGATGATTATAAAAATAAAGTATTTTCAAGAATTTTGTTTCAATTGACAATACTTACATAAATAAATAAATAAATATTTCATCACGGCATATTACCCATTGCTGGGTGTGCCAATCTGCTTTGTATACAGATATCGGTAATGATGGAATATTTGTACCGTGCGGGCGCTTACCAGGCGTCACCTCACGGGCACTCATAGATGGCGTGGAGAGTGCACCACAGGGGTCAATTTTGTGCCATTAAAATTCGATGTAATTTTTGGCGTCGGTCGGGATCGAACCCGGGTCCCCAGATTCGCGACCAGACACTCAGGCACACGGCCACGAGACCCCATACTTACTATTTTCATTTTTTCAATTAATCTACCATAGCAACAAAGAAAGCAAAGCTACCTGGCTATGATGATTTGGTATTTAAAGTACCTACGTGTGACGAGCTTAAAAGCACGACACGAAGCGTAGTGTTTTTTTTACGTCATTTATGCTTTGTAAGAACTTATGCCCGTATATTATACGCTATTTATACCTGATTTGCGAATTCGGACAATAATTTAATCAGTCTAATAATTATTTTACATCTGTTAAACTGAAAAACTCAAAATTACTTTCCAGCATAATGAAAATTAATTAAAAATTGTTTAAATTATTTAGTATTTTTTAAGATCCAAAACTAATTTCCTATTTCGCGTTTACAAAGTTTCATGTACTGAATGAAGAAAATCTAATGTGGTCAACACATTACCTGCCTTCAATTTTATATATTTTTAAATCCTTCTTGCAAAAGATTATATTTTTAGTAAAATTATTTCACGAACATATTTTGACCCTGACATCTGTCAATATATTTAATTTAATCAGTATAATTTGAATATCCAAATTGTTTCCATTGTGATGCTGCATAGACTGCAAGATTTATGAAACTTAATTTCTTTATAATTATTTTTCTCTTCCAACTATAGCAAATATAATGAAAAATTGTAATAATGTAATATAATATTCTTTAATGTTTATAATAAAAATTTGGGTACTTCCGGTCGGGTTGACCAATTATAACCAAAATCGAATCAGCTCTTCATAAGGGTATACAAATGAGAAGTACGTAAAAAATTGTAATTTTTGGAGTTTGCAGTTATCGAATAACGATTGTCACACACACACATGTACAGACATCATCGTAAAAGTAGTAAAATTGTATTCTAAGGACTCTAAAATGTGCTTATTCGTTAAAAACGGACTATGAATTTTTTGACCAAAAACAATATCTTTTTTATCTTTCTTATTAACGGAACGTAGAAAAAATAATTCATTTAAAATTTGTCATTGTCATAAAATGTTATTATGAAAGAAGTTATTGCATTCCTATATGACACAGTAACAAAATATCGGAACAATAAATAAATATGAAACTATTTTTCATGTTTTAATGAATAAACTTTCGTCGTTTATATGTGGAAAAGATTTTTTTTAATTGAGAAAATACGAGTTCTCAAAAAATAATTATTTTATAAAAATACATTATTTCTGCAAATTATCTTTATAAAATAAACAAAATAATATGGAAAATAATAGACATCTTTATAATTTTACTCAGTGTTGACTAAATTCTTTAAAAATAATAATTTCTCAATATAATATTTGATTATGGTATCATAACCAAATCAGATTCATATTCTTTAAACATTTAAAGTGAAGAAATACTGAAAACTAAACGCACGAGTTACACATGCCATGTTGCCAAGTGTATGGACGTCAAATTGGCGGTGATTTTCGGTTTTCAATATACGGCGGCGTATATTATGATGCGACGAAAGCGCCACACACGGAATTTCGATGAACTAAATATACGGCTGTTAACAACAAAACAGTCATTTGGCGTCCAAAATTAAAATTTGCAGGTAGACTCCCCACATCACGTAGATGCTAAAAATGTGAGAAAAACTGATTTATAATTTGGCGTCCATATTCGGACGTCACTTTACGAAGGACGTCAAATTGTTGGGGATCTGGCAATGTACGGACGTTCGGTTGTTAGACTGATGAATATATATATATATATATATATATATATATATATATATATATATATATATATATATATATATATATATATAGGGTGATTCATCGGTCTGTCCTCTCTTTATAACTCTTTTATTTTAAGTCAGATAGAAAAACTCTTCAAATATAGTTTATATAATATATTATTGTCTATCTACGTACTATATGCATTTGTATACAGGGTGCTCCGTTGAAGCGCAACAATATATAACTTTATATTTCTTAATGGAACACCCTATATATATTTATTTATTTTGATAGTAAATTAGATTCCCTTTAAAAAGCTATTAAGTAATAAGGGGTCTAAAATTATAAATTAAGAAGTTATTTACGTTCATAAAAAATAGTAGTTCATAGTGGAAAAAACCATAATTTAATACAAAATTTTGATTCTTTTTTATTAATACTTATTTTAAACATTACACTAATTACAAAGAGGCTATTAAAATTTAGGGACAGACTAAATAATGCAAAATTATAATAAATACTCGAAAACTTGTCCTTCAACTTCAATACATTTTTCTATTCTTTTTATAAAATTAGTTTGTACAGAACGCACCATATCAGGCGAAATGCTTAAAAATCCTTCGCGGATTCTGTGTTCCATCAACATCAACTATGATAAACTAAGAGTATTTTGACAACTTGCTTGTTTAAATTCGAAACAATTGATCAAATTATCCATAGCTTACTTTGTTAATAACATGATACAAAAATATCATTCAGCGAATAAAGGTAAATAACTTCTTAATTTATAATTTTAGACCCCTTATTACTTAATACTTTTTTAAAGGAAACCTAATTTACTATTAAAATAAATAAATATATGTAGGGTGTTCCATTAAGAAATATAAAGTTACATATTGTTGCGCTTCAACGGAGCACCCTGTATACAAGTGCATATAGTACGGAGATAGACAATAATATATCATATAAATTTTATCTGAAGAGTTTTTCTATCTGTCTTAAAATAAAAGAGTTATAAAGAGAGGACAGACCGATGAATCACCCTGTATATATATATATATATATATATATATATATATATATATATATATATATATATATATATATATACATAATGTACAAGTAAACAGTTCAGTATTCAATGTTTATATGTCATGTTATTCGAAATTATATTGTTTAATGTATTTATTGTTTGACAAATTATTTGTAGCTGATGATGACTCGCATAGCGGTCGAAACGTCCAAAAAATAAAACTAATGTACAATTAATAAATATGTATTGAAAAACGATCCTACTGCCTCCCTAAAACATAAAAAAACAACTTATAAGGATCTAACCTCCAAACTGAGTTACATTTTTTTTGGAAAGTTTGGCAGATATTAATTCAGTTTTCCATAAATCACCATCTGATTGAAGATGATAATATGTACAATCCTTCACACTTTCAGAATTACTCATATTAGGCAACAGTTAAATCTTATTCAACATCAATTTAGTTTCAGATTGACACATACAATCTTTCTGACTCAGGTTCAGTCAAACAATTATTTTCCTCCACTTCTTATTGTTCAAGTACAGTTCATTTCTTAATAACTTTTTCTCTCTTTCAACACCTCGTTTTATAGTTTTTTCGTTCGCATCTTCTAATTCTGCTATTTTCTTACACGCTTCTACGAAACCCGTGCGCAAGATAAGAGTAATCAATTTTAAAATCATATTTAAAAAAAAAATACAGAATTATAGAGGTTATAGTTCACACTATTTTTTTCATGTAATCCCCTTCCCAGTCGATGCACTTTGTTATTGTTAGTCGAGGGCGAGCTTTTTGATATCTGCGTTAAAGTCTCTCTGGTCCATTGTTTGACAGCGTTCTTGACATCGTCGTCGGACAAAAGCCTTTTACCATCTGTTGAAATTTGTTTTACTTTGTTTTGGTATAGGTTGTCGAAATAACTTGTTCGCTGAGAATTTGTTTAATATTTTGTATATTATTTCGTTTTATTTACACATCCGTCACCTTTCACGCTTACAGAGAGACTGACTCACACAAACTTTTTAACTACTAATGCCATCTGGCGGTTAATACAGCACCTAGTTGTGGCGGGAAATTCGAAAAATACATTTATTCTAACATATGCCGCCGGCCTTGGCAACTCTTAGTTTCGACAAAAATACATACAATATTTTAAATAAATTACATATTGGAACATAAAACGAGTATTTATTTTACCTGTCAACAATACTGAATATTATCTAACATCTAATCCTTTTTATTATCTAACTCTTCACTATGCACTGGCAATACACTTACTTTACCAATTGCACGTTTAATTTCTCCACACTGACAGTAAAAACTCTGGTGAGGCCATCTGGACCGGGATGTAATTTTAGTATTCAGCCTAGTCGCCACTGAGCCTGTAGAAGATTGTCTTCTCTTCCGATGACCATGGTTCCTATTTGTATCGAAGGAGTGCGTTGCTGCCATTTCGTACGTTGTTGTAATTCGCAGATATAATTCCTCGACCATTTTTGCCACAATTCATAGTTGATTTTTTGTAGCATTTGATATTTGTTTAACCTATTTTTGGGAATATCTTGTACATAGGGATCCGTAAGGGCATCTTCCAATTAAAAAAATGAGCGGGACTGAGGACTTCTAAGTCATTCGGGTCCGAACTTAGGGTTGTAAGAGGTCGGGAATTTAAAATAGATTCAATATGAGTCAATCTGGTACTAAGTTCTTCATAAGTAAGAGGAACATCGCCAATAGTTCTTTTTAAATGATATTTATCACGGTTAACGCACGATCCCACAACCCGCCGTAGAGACGTTGCAAGGTTTGCCTCTTTGGGCTATAAATCTTCTAAATGCTAACAAAAATTCATTCGTTGTTAAATTCGTAACCAATTCATTGTGTACAGCTTTCACAGAAAAAAACATACGAATATATAAATATAGGCTTTAGAATGTATTGCACCTCGTCCATGTATCTTTTTATCATGCACGGACCAGCATAATCGCCACCAGTAGAGTGGAAAGGGTAAATAAACTGCGTCCGTTGTTTGGGAAGATTTCCCATTAATTGACTTGTTGGTTTCGAGTTAAAATGAACACATTTGACATGGGTCATATGAATAAAGTGAGCATACTCATATTTATGGAGCATTTACTTGTTTTCGCATGAATAAAAATTGAAAACATATACTCCTGACGGAGTAAATGCTTCGCCATGAGCAAGTGCTCTTACAGTCTGTCACAATGAAAATCGTACACTCCCATTTCAGTACAATTTTTATTGAAAACAATATTTTCTTAGTACAATAATATAAAAAATCATTCTAAATATAACATAAATTAAATAAGAAAGCAAAAACAATATAAATATAAATTTTCATAACATAATTTCAGCATAAACAACAAATATTTATAAATAACAGGGTCACACTATAAATCGTACAACTAATAAATTTAACTAAAAACCGTTTTCAATATTTTGTAGGGTATCCTTTATTTTTAATTACAGCGTGAAATCTTCTAGGGATTGACTGAATTAATAATAATAATAATAATAATAATAATAATAATAATAATAATAATAATAATCTTTATTTGCCTATAGAAAAATCTAATACAAAGGGATTGGTAACAAAAGGTTATTTTAACATTTCATATATATCATAATTTAGCGATTCTACATACAGATGACAGATTTTTTAATTTATAGTGTAGTTGTAGCTTACATATTTGTTATAAAAGCATATGTTTTGAGGGCAATATCTAAATATTTATAAAGGCCATAGAGTTTCTCTCTAGTTATGTCTGCCAGTAGAACTTGGAAAAGGTTTTCTTTGTTGACGTCTTTGATGAATTTGCCTAAGTGGTCGCTTCTTGGTCCGCTGAATATCGGGCATTGAAACAACAGATGCTGAAGGTCATCTTGTTGATGGGTATTGCAGAGAGTGCATATGTTGCCGTCGTTGAAGCTGAAGAGGGAGCCGTTGTGGTAAATTCGTGGTTCCTCGAGTTGGCTGTACGTATTTGGCCTATAAGACGGAGAAATTTGAAGGGAATATTGTGTGATAGGAAGGTATTGGAGTAGATGTAGAGTTTATAATAAGGGTTATATGTCGATTCGGTGATTCGTTGTGTGTCAATATTATAAAGGAGTTCGCTATAGGAGAGGAGTATGTTGGGTATTTCTTGTTTAAGGGTGATAAAATTTTGCTGCTCCCATATCCATGGGAATTTTGCTTTTTGTAATATATTTTGAACGTTTCTGATCCAGTTATATTTATTTTGTATATTGTTGTCTATGGTTGTTCTTTGGTTCAGTTTTAGTAGTTTCTCGTAGCATATTTTAACGTATCTGGAATCAGGAATTAGGAGAACTTTGTAAAGCCAGTTCAGTGTTCCTTGGACTATTTTTATTTCCAGTTTTTCTTGGCCTGTTTCTCTGCGCAGGATATAGTTCGGAGTGGTTCTCTGCCATCCTAAGAGACTCTTAAAGTAGTTCATTTGTCCTTTTTCTAACGTGTCCATTTGGTTTAATGCCCATATTTCAGATGCATATAAAAGAGCAGATGCGACAGTTGACTGAAAGAGAGTTTTAACTGTGTCCCAATTAAATGTTTTTGTTCTCAGTAATATATTTTTTACTGCTCCCGTGTTCTTGGCTGCTTTTGCTAAGACTAATTGTGCATTTTCGATAAATTTCCCAGATATTTTAAAGGTTACACCTAAGTAATTGTAGCTCGGCGTATATTTTATTTCCATGCCTTGACAAAAGAATTTTCTTTTGTTTTTTGGTGGACGTCCTCTGTGAAAATACATGATTTGAGTTTTTTCTGGATTAATTTTAAGGTCCAGGTTGTCGCAGTAACGTTCTAACGCCGTTAGTTTCTTTTGAATATCTAGTGGAGAATTGGCGAAGATGGCTAAGTCGTCTGCATATTGCAATGTTAAAATATCAGTTTTTTGATTCATATATATGCCTTCAAGGCTGTATTTTCTTAGTTCTGTTTCTAGATCCACAATGTAGAGTGCGAATAGAATTGGACTGGTGCACTCCCCTTGGAGTACACCCTTAGATATTTCGATTTCAGGGGATAATATGTGATTTATAGACACCTGTGACGTAGCCTGGTTGTAAATATTCTTGAGTAATCTTGTTAGTTTGCCACTTACTCCATTGTTAAAAATTTTTTGCCATAGTTTTTCGTGGGTTACAGAATCAAAGGCTTTTCGGAAATCCACAAATATTATATATACCCCTTCCTTGTTTGTTAGAATACGGGATTGTATTATAGAGTTAAGGACAAACAGATTATCAGAGCACGATCTTCCTTTCCGGAAGCCCGATTGAGATTCCGGAAGAACATCGAAACTTTCTGTCCATGTTTGCAGGCGACGATTTATTATAAATATTGCTTATCATGGCTAGACCTCTATAATTATTAGGGTCTAGAGGGTCACCTTTTTTATGAACCATAGCAAGTTTAATTTTTGTTGATTGACTGAATTAAATTTTGAATATAATTTTGGTCATTTTTTTCCCATCCATCTTTAAGAGCAATCTTTAAAACTTCTTTGTTTGAAATTTCATGTTTACGAATTTTATGATCTAATTCATTCCATAATTTTTCTATTGTATTTAAGTCTGGAGACTGTGGAGGTTTTTGAATTACTCTCGGGCAATTATAAAGGGTCTATTCCTTAGCAAACTTCGCAGTATGTTTCGTATCATTATCGGCATACAATTTAAATGAATTTAAAATACCCATTTTTTCAGCACTTGTTTTCAAATTATTTTTTTAAATATTTAAGTAAACCCATTTATTCATTATTCCATCTATAAAAACTAAATTTCCTACTCCACAAGCAGATACATATCCCCAAACCATTTGTGATCCTGAACCATGTTTCACAGTAGCACGCAGATTTTTGGGTTTTAGCTCTTCATTAAATTTTCGCTAAATTCTAATTTTGCCAACCGAACCAAAAATATTAAATTTTGACATCTGTGAAAATCACATCTTTCCAGAACTCTAAACTTTCATTCACATACTTTTTTGCGAACTCTAATCTCTTCATTCTATTTTTTATGTTAATATAAGGCTTATTGTGAGCAATTCTATTGGGGTAATTATGCTTTCTTAATACTCTTCGAACTGTTTCAGCACAAACTTTTATATTTAAATACTTTTCTAAATTAGATACTATTCTTGGGGCATTAATTTTGGCATCATTTTTAATTTGACGTAAAATCAAATTTTCATCGCGCTCAGTTAATTTGCGTTTTGAAATTATTCTAACTTTATTTACTATGCGATTTTGTATTTTATACCTATTTATGATTTACTGGATAGTTGAACAAGGTCTGTTTAAAATTTCAGAGATTTCTGTATAAGATTTTCCATTTTTAAATTGACGAATGACTAGTTCACGTTCTTCTCTTGTAGTTTGCCTCATTTTTCTTTGAAAGACTGAATACAAATGTTTATCTTCAGTGTTAACATTGCTATTATATTAGATAATATGTGACTTGTAATTAAATGTTAACATAATGAATTATATTATTAAATTTTTAAATAAATATGATATGTACGATTTTTAATGTGACCCTCTCTTTTTAGTTTGATCAAAATATAATTTAATTCTGTACTTAGAAATTAAAGTATATTTTTCAATTTTTTAAATTATGAATAAAGGATTGTTTTTATTTCATAAATGCTATACTATATCGAGTATGCATTATATTTTATACTAGAAATAATTCAAAACACAACCTTTTTATAAGTGTACGATTTTCAAAGTGAGCGACTGTATATACAAATGAAATACTTAATTTTGGTAAAAATAAAGATGAGTTTATACTCTTCTGCTTTGAGAATATACTCACATTTTCGGAGTATACTACTAAGAAGACTTAATTTTGACACATAAGAGTAAATAATATCTGAATTTATAAATAATGTTAGTATAAGAAATAGAATAGTGTATCAACCTCGTAGGGAAACTTCTGAACATGATTATAAAATTCTATATCGGTTTAATGAAACACATGTAAGGTGGATGGCCGCTCATGAAAAAACTGAAACCAAAGGTGTCGCGCTAAGGAACGATGACAAATTAAAAATATTTTTGAGATACATAGCAGATCCTGGTTTTCAATCAGGTGTAGGTGAAATATTGGAGTACACCAGACTACAATTTCAAAATTTTTGACAGGTTATGGTAAAATATTACTGAAATCTAAAATTTCGATTAAAATTCCCCAATTTGACGAAGAAATGAGACAAGCTAAATTGGAATGGCAAGAAAATTACACATTTCCTGCTGCTATTGGTTTTCTAGATTGTACACATGTATGAGTTAAAAAGCCAAGGAGACATGGGGATGAATATATTAATCGTAAAAACTATCCAAGTATAAATGTGCAAGCATCTTGCAATTTTATGCCATAACTTCTTTCGAATTTGGCTTCTATCTCTTTAAATGCGTATGATTATATTTTCTTGAAGCCGGTGTTTTCGATTTTGAGAAAATAACTGGCTATTTTTTAATTAATAACGCAAAACGCATTTGGTTCTTGTTGTTTTCTTCGGTAATTTCTTCATCAGAAGACGTATTGCTGAAGTTATTTTATATTTTATTAATTAAAACTAGATATGTATAACTCATCTAATAACTAAACACAGCCCGTCCAAAATTGTCAACAACTTAACATAACCTTTAAAAGCAATAACTTTCAATTATTTGCATTGTTTATACAGTGAAAAAGTGTTGGAAAACAATAAAATTATTATCAGTAAAAAATATAGTCAGCCTAGACATTGACAGAAAAATATATAGATAACAAATAATTTGAATTGTCACTGAAGTCTTTTTATATAAATAAATATTATCATCTACACTGACCGGCACGAAAAACGGGCCATTTTTTTTTTAATTATATCCCTCCTTTAGTTTGTATAATTATGTATTATTTTTAATTAGAGTATGGAAAAGTATAATTCGCATTATTAAAAGATAGTTTTAGGTATCTAAACGTTGTTTATTATCAAAAAACACAAATTTAGGCCAAATTTACAATTTTAATTCTTTAAATAATGTGTTCAATAATAATGAATAAAGACATAATAAATGTTAAAATTACAAACTAATAACGCGTATTGCCCCCGCGAACCTGTATAACCTCAGTTATTTGTCGAGGCATACTACAGATGAGCTGCCTAATGTCCTCTTGAGGAATATCATTCCACTCTTGTAAAAGTGCTTTGTGAAGTTGTTACAAGATGCTGGGAGCAGGCACACGATTCCGATTTTTTCTGCCGAGTATATCCCACAAATGTTCAGTTGGATTCAGATCCGGACTCCGCGCTGGCCATACCTTACGATGGATGTTAACGTCATTTAAGTAGTCGTTCACGATTTCAGTGGCATGTGGACGCGCATTATCATGCAATAGTATGAAATTATCACCTATAAAAGGAGCATATGGGACTACATATTCGTCTAGAATTTCTCTAATGTACCTATCGGCGGTCAGTGATCCCCTAGGTACAATGTATAAATCCGTTCAGGACTCAATAGATATCCCAGCCCACACCATAACTGATCCTCCTTGGAAACTAACCGTGTTGCTGAAAGTACACGGTGCGTAACGTTCTCCACTTCGTCGCCACACTCTTTCACGTCCATCTGAAGACCTCAAGCAAAATCTTGACCCGTCCGTAAATAATAATCGACTCCAATCGCCTTCATACCAATTTATGTGATCTCTAGCAAATTGCAATCGAGCTACTCGGTGTTGTCGGAGGACTTCTGGTCCCTTAGCGAGCCGCCTTGCTCGAAGTCCTGCTTCTTCCAATCTTCTTCGAATAGTACGTTCACTTACATTGACATTTCGTACTTCTTGTAGTGTGTTTCGGGTCTCCACAGCAGTTGCATGGCGATTTCGGAGTGTTGTCGAAACAATAAAACGGTCGTCTCGATTAGTGGTGCGTCTTCGAGGACCTTATCCAGGTCTTCTACAGTACAATCCAGTTTCCAAAAAACGCGAGTAAACGCGCTGAACAGTACTTCGTGCTACGTTGTATGTGTTAGCAACGTAATGTTGATTTCTTCCATCTTCAAGTAATGCGACAATAGAAGCTACAGTTTCTGCGCTTAATGACATTTCGAACGCATTAAAATGACAAACAAGTAATAAAACAAATGATTGAAGCAAATAAAACCAGTATAAGCGCCAATTACGCATTTTATGAATTTCATTATTTCGTTGTGATACGGAAATAATAGGAATATTTGAGTAAATTACTAATGTTTGTAATAGTTTGTAATGGATGTGACTTCAAGGAAGCCTAATAAACATGTAGCAATGGTAACATTTTGTAATACGTACTCAAAAAAAAAGAAATTAGCATTTATTTCTTAAAAAAAATGGCCCGTTTTCCGTGCCGGTCAGTGTATGTGTTGTGGTCTTATTCGTATTTGGTAAATTAACTTTAACAGGAAATTGATACAGAATTGCATATAATAAAGTACGCGATATGGATAGCACATCGTTGATAAGATTAGTTGGTACAGGTAACTGGAAATTATGGAAATTTCAAATTCAAATTATTTTAAGGTCAAAAGGATATTTTGAGATAGTCAACGGAGTTAAAACAAAACCAGTTCTGAAAGAAGGGGATGATAAAAATATATTTGAAGAAAATATGAAAGATTGGCTATTGAAAGATGTAAAAGCTCAAGAAATAATAACTACAAGGATGGATGAAGGCCTTTAAGTCATCTTCTTACATGTGAAACATCGAGTCAAATGTGGAGTAAATTACTTGCAAAATATGAACAAAAATCAGATATTTCTGTACATATGATTCAGCAAAAATTCTTTACTTTTAAATATGAAGAAGGAATTGCTTCATATATTTCTAAAATAGAGGAGCTAGTGAATCAGCTGAAACAACATGGAGAAATACCAGAAAAGATGATGATTACAAAAATCATAATGTCACTTCCTGATCAATATAGACATTTTATTTCAGCATGGGAATCTGTCTCGTCTTCAAATAAAACCATAAACGAATTAACGTCTCGTCTTTTAATTGAAGAAGAACGGTTGAAAGCTAGTGAATCATCGGAAACAGCAGCAGCTTTAGTTGTGAAGCACAATGATTTAAAATGTTTTACATGCGGGAAATTGGGACACACAAAGAAGAATTGTTTTAAGAATAAGATGTCACTATTGCAAAAAATATGGACATTTAATCAAAAATTGCAGATATAAGAATAAAAAGGACCAAAATAATATGAAGAAAGATGCAAATGTTTTCATTAGTACAGCGTTAATTGGTGAAACTTTGAATGACGTAGACTGGTATCAAGATAGTGGAGCTAGCGAACATATGTGTTGCCAAAGAAATATGTTCCAAGATTTTAATCAATTTACTATAGAAAAGGCTGTAAAAATTAGATTTGTTCTTTAATCTAGATTTGTCACCTTCATAATAGTCACAGATCAAGAATTAAGAGATTCTCCAAGTACATTTTTCTTTCATTACTCATTATTTCGATGATACAATTTTTCTGTATTTTACGTTGCAGAGTGGAGACCATTTTCACTTCCATCTTGTGTTTATAACATTTAAATATCGTCTTCCTTCGAGCTGTATTCTTGCATATATCTATTCTTTACATTTAGATTTTTTATATATAAATTCTATGAAGAAATTTTGTCCTACTCTTCTAATTTTTCGAGATGATTCCAATTCATTGTTGGCATTAACAGTATTTCTGCAGGGTATGTGTAATATACCTATAATTTTAAATATTTAACTATTAATACAATAAGAAATAATATAATGTATGTACTTCCCAGAAAAAATCTTCAGTAATGTCTCCGGATTTCTGACACTGACATTTATCTGTCAGTTACAAGCATTTTAAATTTTCAACTATTTTCCATGGAATTCTTTCGGCTGTAAAATTTATTACAATAAATTATTTTATAGAATAGAATAACTTTATTGATCAAAATCAAATAGCAAGAGTTCAGTAATCACTGTTCTTCCACTCTGCTAATACAAAATAATAATTACAAATTACAAATAGTTAAATGATATTATATTTCTTTTATCTCTAAATCTATAGAATATATAATAAAATATTAAAATGTATCAGATAGAGAATTAAATTTTCTTTAATATTACCAAGAAAAAATTTCAAAAAATAATATTTAGAAGATTTTTTTTTCAAGAATATTCTACTTCCGGTTATCCAATTGTTACCAAAACCTTTTCAGACCTTCCCATGAATGTCCGATTGGGAAATACATAGTTAAACAAATATAAAGTCATAGTTATTGAGTAATCGTCCTTCCAACATCCCACATACACGCACACACACACACACACACACACACACACACACATCCACACACAGACATCATCGTAAAAATGTTAAGATCGAATTGTAGGGACCTTAAAACGTGCTTATTCAATAAAATCTGGATATGCGATTTTTAGCATGAATCCAATACCTCTGAGCAAGAGGTAAAAAATACTTGTTTATTGAATCCTTGTGCTCTAGCTGCTGATGTTGCCTCTGGTTTCCTCAGAGTAATATCTATGTGTCTAAAACGATATCTTCACAGGATAAACCAAAGAAGCTGCTCTCAAAATGTTTTATGTATTTCACTAGCACTTCTTTCAGTTCTAATGGTAACGTAACTTGATAACGACCAAGGCCTATGTTAACACCTTTTATTTGTTTATTTGCGTTTTCTGCTCTTCGTCGTAGTGTAGTTTGTGATACATGAAATGTTTTTGATGCTTTCAATCATCCCATTTACCCCTGATTAACTGCGTCTAATGTGGATTGCATTTTCACTGGATCCCATGACTGACGATTAGAAGTTCTCTTTCGTTTGCCTACCATTCTAAAAAAATGTGGCCAGCACATAACCTTCCGTCAATTGTATATATTTTATAGATATCCCGTTCAGCAAGTGTCTAGTGAAAGGAAAAAGATATTTTTAGTAAACTTATATCACGAATATTACGTAAATTGTACATTGACTTTAAAAAAAAATCGTGCACACCTATTTTTTCTATATTGGGTCGGTCTTTATTTTTAACTTGTCAATGTCACTAGTGTCAATTAAGATGCCAAAATTAACGGAAAACGAGAGTATATACTTGGTTTTTCTCTCATTTTTCTGGGATATATTTGTATTTAAACACAATGAAGTACTTGCTCCGCAATAAATAAAATAATAACATGATAGTGACCACGGATCACATATACCCTTTATTATTTATTTATTTTAAGTCAAAGACATAAATGACTGATGCACTTGTCAAACAAATTGATATTCCGCGGTTTTCTATAAATTAATTCGTAATATGTAATTTCTTAAATTTGATCGTGTAGGCACCTGGCACCATCTATCGGTTGGAAGAAAAGTGCTATCCATAGGCTAATACATGGTCTCGTCATTTTACATTATGAGTTTTCGTAGCCTGGTAGTGACAACAATGAAAACTCATTGTCAGTTGTTACATGGCTAAAAAAATCTAAAAATTTTGCTACTTGATTTTTGGTGTATGTACATGATTTTTATACAGTGTACTTGTCTGCAACATCTGTCAATGAGTAATATTTGACCATCTTTATTGTTTCCATGGTGAATCAACATAGCTTGTAAAATGTTTGAAAATTATATTTTATTCTTATGTTACATAGTGTTCTATTTCTATAATAATATCAAATAAATCTTCATTACCACGTGTTAATAGACCTTTTCAATTAAAAGAGAAAGAAAATATGCGCAATTGGATTTTGTATTATGTACTACAATACCTAATCAATTTTTTGAATAAACGTGAACTAAATTACGAAAGAGTTTTGCGCTTGCCATCTGATCTGTGCGCACTCAATGCGTACTGTTCATAAAACCAATATAGTGCGCATCGCACCGACTGTCATGCAATGCGCATTAAATTTTAGTAAACTTTGCTATTAATATGTGGAGATTGGATAGAAACAACAAAAAAAAATAAGAAGGTCTATTGCCAAATACAGATCATCTGGGTTGCGTAAAACATAATATGCGATAGCACGATGAAAAGAGTGAGATCATAGAATTCTAGGTAAATGATTATTTGTACAGTCCGTGCAACAAGTAGAATGAATGCACGGCAACCTCCACTCCCCTTCATTCGGATTCGCGCATACGGAAGATATTGGTAGGTACTATGCTTTATTCTTGAGACCGAAGAATACAGTTTCCCTTTCACTTTGCTACTGCACATGCAACTTTGAAATGAGTTGCTATACTGGGACTACTGTAAGTACCTAATTAATATTTACATATTTTCAAATAAATTATGCATATGTATATTTTCTAACCATTAAATAATCTGGAATAAATAAAATTTATTAGCTGCTTTTACAAGATATGAAAGCGATGCCTTACCATTTACTCTTTAATAATTATTTTATTCTGTTATTTTTCTTTAATTACATATAAAGTATATTCCATTAAGCCTGGAAAAAAATTTATTACATTTTTTATTTCCAAATGAATTCTGAGTAATTGACGTAATAAATTTTTGATATGGGTATATAAAACGTACCCATCATCATATCAATACAGTATGAAATAGTAGTCAACAACTTTATTTATAAGGTGCACCGTGGCTTTTGTGAAATGGGATGCCAAAATGGATGGAAAAGATTGCAAAAATTCCATTACACTTTTGGAATTCGGCATGGTTTGACAAGATTTTTATTTAAATCTTGGCACTGAGCATGATATAATCCGGGATATGTTGAATGGAATGAAGCTTGCTGTAATCTAAATATATTTAGAATAAAAAGGCTGTCAGGATTTTCATGCCTTGTCATTGGCTATGGTTTAATTCACGGATATATTCGAGATGAATTTGGGCTTAGTGTCTTGCAAAAATATTTGAAACAAAATTGATGATAATATTGTCATTTAAATCTTGGCATTGGGCATATTAAGTTTCAAGAGATGAATGGAAATACGAGATAATATTTATTTCAGTCTTGGCTTTAGACATAGTTTAATCCAGAATATATTCAGGATGAAATGGTGCTTGATATTCGTATAATTCAAAGTATTCAGAATAAACAAGATGATAGGATTTTCATTTCAGTGATGGCATTGAACATGGTTTAATCTACAGAAATATTCAGAATAGAATTCGGTATGGTATAATACAAAGTTTTCAAAACTTTTTTGTTCCACGAACTTCTTTTTCCCCAATTTTACAACGGGCACCTCTTGACTTGGATTTGCATAAAAATGTACATACATATTTAAGATCATGACCATGACTCACAATTTGGGAAATCCTGATGTAATCCAAAGTATACAGAACAAAAAGGATGACAGGATTACTCTTCTCTTACTTGGCATTGGATATGATTTAATCAACTGAGATATCCAAAATGGAAATGGGCATGGTTTACCAATGGAGATAATCAGGAGGAAATGTGTATGATGTAATTCACGGTATTCAGAATAAAAAATGATAGGATTTTCGTTTCATTCTTGTTAACGAGTATGGAACTACATACTCTAAAATTATTTGTACAGAACTAGTCAATAATATATCTACGGGCACAGTATCAAAATTATCTACCAGAAATAACTTAAGTTTTCAGCTTTACCGCAATGCATCATTATCCATTCACTCTTTGCAAATACGACAGTTACAGTCATAGTGATTAACAGATCTTCATTACTTGTTAATTATCAAATAAGTAAATAATATTTACACGTTTTCAAATAAATTAGTTTCTGTACATTTAATAGTCTGTAATAAATAAAATTCATTAAATAATTTTTACAAGATATAAAAACCTTACCATTTTATTATTTTGTTACTTTTCGTGAATTACATATAAAGTTTATTCCATTCAGCCTGGAAAAAATGTGTATTACCATTATTCATTTCCAAATAAATTTTGAGAAATTAACATGGAACACAGTTTTATAATATAGAAAATAAGAGAAAAGAATAGTTAATTAACCATCATGTGTGCTAACGAATGCGATTAGTGATTGAGACATTTTAATTATTGAGATCATTAATCGCCAATTAATACACGTGTTAGTTACAATGTTTTTTTTTTTTTCATTGACTGTATTTTACTAAATTGGAAATTCGAATTTTATTCCATGACAATACTTTTAGGTTAGTAAGGTTTGACACGTTTGACACATAAATTCTCGCTTGTTTATTTTGTTTATCTCATTTTCTACACTTTTGTAAATTTCATCTTGTCTTCTTCCTTGCATTTTTATTTTACTTATCTCATTTTCTACACTTTTATAAATTTATTATTATAAAAATTATTTATGATTATGATGATTATTTGAATATTTATTTCTTTGAGTCCAATTTAAAATAAAACCCTACGCGGCGCCAAATATGAAAAATGTCCAGTATGTCATACTTAGGCTATGTCCCTTTGGGTATGAAACAAAATAACCTGTTCTCTTTCCCTGTGGGAGCGTATTTGTAGTAGAGCAAATCATTTTTAACAATGTATCTAGTGGAGTCTAGTTCCCGACTGTTAAGTCTATCAATTAAAGACTTAGTTTCTTCATCCGCAGATTGAGCAATTTGTGCCCAGTCTTTTGATCTGATTATGTGATTATACGTTTACTGGATTCCTGCTAAGGTAATCGGCATGAGACAGGCTACCTTTTCTATACTCGATAGTAAATTGATAATCCTGCATGTACATCCACCATCTTGCCACACGGGGCAGAAGATCTTTCTTGCATTCTGTTAGCTTGAGTCCATTACAATCTGTAACTAGTGTTAAAGACATAGACAGTTGGCAAGACTGCGAGGTGTAGGAAGGGAATGGTGTGTGAGACGAACGGACGGTGAAGGTAGACGTACGAAAGAACAATACAAATATAATATAGCCATAAATGTAAACACAGTTGTAAACAAAGTGTACATTATAGAGCCATCATATTACTGACAAATAAATACATTAAGAATAAAAAGTATTCAACAAATCAGAAGTGAGATAAAATAGCACGCCGAAAAGTGAGGTTAAAAGGAAAAGTTTTACCGGGAAAATTACGCGGGAAAAACAATGAGTGACGAAGATGATAATAGCGTTGACAGTGTAGCAGGTGAAATGGTGAGTGATAATGTGCGCCAGAGAGAAGAATTAAACATGGCCCAGTTTATGAGAATGATGATTGACGAAACCAGAAGAAGAGACGATATGATGATGAGGATGATGGAACAAATGACCAGCATAACAAATACAGTGACATCATCAGCAAGCAGAAGCCAACACACCGACATTTGATACCCAAACGTACCACATAATGCCGGACCTTTCCAAGAATATTAGAATGTTCAATGGCGAAGGAGATGCAACGAGTGCGACAGACTGGTTAAACAATATTAGTGGAATGCAGACATTACATATGTGGCCCGACGCGTTTGTGTTGGAAACAGCCAGGACACACCTAGTGGATGGAGCACGTCACTGGTGCACTACGAGGAGGGCAGAACTGACCTCATGGGATAAGTTCAAGGCAACATTCCAGAAGACATTTGGAGGTGAAGTCAGTACAACCACAAAGTGGCAACGTATGACAAACCGACAACAGAAAAAGGATGAACTTTAAAACACTAGTTTCACGAGAAGGAGAAAATGTGTTCAGAATTAGGCTTAAAATTTAATGACATGAAGGAACAAATATTAATTGGATTAAATTCTAAATAACTATGTGCGATGGTACTCGGAAGCGTACACACTGATGCAGATGCCTTGCTTCATGATCTCGGAAGATGTGACAGAATAATAAGTGAAAGAAGCGAAAGATTCCGCAATGCTAGAGACAAACCAAAACTTGGAGAAACTACGGAGAAAACGGATGATCAAACGGAAAACAAGTCATAAATTAATAAAGGTTTTAAGCCACAGGAACGTACGCTTATGTGGAATAAAGATGGTGAACCAAAGTGCCTAAATTGTAGAAAATACGGACATATTTCTAGTGGTTGTCCAGAAGCCCGCGAGCTAATTTGTTATTCTTGCAGGAAAAAGGGACACATCGCCAAAAACTGTAAGACGGAAAACACAACTACAGATAGGAACACCAAGGTAGAGATGAAAATAATTAGCGCAGATGTAACTAATGATTGTGAAAAGTTCCTGAAGACAGTTACGATAGATGATCGACATGATGTTACGGCTTTTATAGATCCGGGTAGTGGAGTGTGTACAGTTCGGAAAGGCTGTGCGAATAACTTAAAATTAATGGGTATAGCAACCAAACAAATATTGTACGGTTTCGGCGAAAACTGTGTGAACTGTGAAGCTGAAATGGAGGTAACTTTAAAGATAGATGACATACAGGTGAATAGTGTAAAACTTTACGTAGTGCCAGATACAGTTCAGAAAACGCATGTAATAATTGGTCGATCGTTTACAGAGTTGCCTGATATCGCGTATGTGAAACTTGGGAATAAACTAGTTTTCGGATATCGTGATAAAGATCCATTTAAAGATTTGAAACTCGAACCGATAAAATCTCGTGTTAAATTTAAAACAACTGAAGAACTGAATATCGAACCGAATACAATAAATTTTATTAGTGTAAGAGGTGATGAGACTGACCTGTGGGTTCCAGTGCGAAACGATACGTCAAAACGTCAAGTCTTACGAGAAGGTGAAGATATAGGGAAAGGTTTTGTAGAAACTGAACATGAACATGAATCCGCGATCGTGGACATTACAAACGACAAGATCAATTTGAACAGTGATGTTAGTGTGGAAATAGTTGAACAATTGCATGAATTAATCAACTGTTATCGGGAGTGTTTCGCGTTAACAATAAACGCACTAGGTTGTACACATTTAACTAAAATGAGCATTTCAGATTCCGGGAAGCCCGTGGTGTCCAAACCCTATAGAGCAACAACAGAAGATCGGCAGACCATGTCCAATATTATTCAAGAATGGAGAGCACATGGCATCGTCTCCGACACCGAGGCAGAGTATACGAGTCCTGTGATGGTGAAGAAGAAGACGGGAGAACCAAGATTAGTAGTCGACTATAGGACGCTGAACGCCCCGACGAAGAAGAACTACCCAATACCACGAATCGAGGATCGAACATCTTGCAGGTTGCACCTTGTTTACAACCCTGGATTTGGCACACGGTTATCTGCAGCTACCATTAACAGAAGAATGCAAGGCGATGACAGCGTTTATTACACCCGACGAAGTGGGACAGTTTCAGAGAATGATATTCGGCTTGACTAACGCGCCATATGATTTCTCCAGACTGATGGCATTGGTGTTAGGACCATTATGGAACCGAGTAGCTATGTGTTATCTCGATAATCTACTGATCCCTGCAAAAGATTGGCAAGACATGTTAGATAAGTTAACCCAGGTTTTCGAAGCCCTAAAGAAAACAAATTTAACATTGAAACTGCGAAAATGTGTATTTGGGAAGAAAAACGTTGAATACTTTGGATTCCAATTGTCCGCAGAAGGTGTAAAACCAGGTATAGTTAAGTTACAAGGCATAAAATCGTTTCCAAAACCGAATAATGTGCATGAGTTGAAGAGATTCTTGGGATTGACAGATTTCTTTAGAAAATTTGTAAAAGCCTACGCAGAAATCGCCAGACCCCTAAGTGACTTAACGAAACAAAATCGAAAATTCGAATGGGAAGCAGCCCAAGAGAGAGCATTCGAGATATTGAAACAGAAGCTTCTCAGTGATCCCGTAATGAAGCTGTACGATCCTAGAAAATACACGGAACTACATACCGACGCCAGTGCTACTGGATTAGCAGGTATGCTGTTACAAAGAGGAACGGAAGGAAGAATGAATCTAGTGTATTGTGTTTCCAAGAAAACTACGGCAGAAGAAAGCCGCTAACACAGCAGCAAATTAGAATTGATGGCAATCGTATGGAGCATTGACCGATTAAGAAATTTCTTATTATATATTGAATTTACAATCGTCACAGATTGTCAAGCGTTGGTATATTTGAATACTCATAAGACGGTTAACCCACATATCGCTAGATGGAGCCATTTACTACAAGAATATAATTTTAATATTCAGCATCGAAGTGGTGAAAATATGACTCACATAGATGCCCTAAGCAGAGCTCCCACAGAAGACAGTGAAGATACGATGGAAGCCATATACGAACGAAGGTTTGATATGTTGACTATTGTAAGTGAAGAAGAGCAAGTACTAATGATTCAAAGAACTGGCAATAAATTAAAAAGAATCATTAAACTATTAGAAGACCGCAACGACATGAGTACGGAGGAAAAGAAAGAAACAGGTGGTTTCCACATAAAAGAAGGAAGATTATATAAGAAGCTTGAAGAAAAAGGTGAAGTAAAGTTGTTGTATGTGATGCCAAAATCGATGAGGAAGAGTATATTGGTAAAATTCCACGATATGATGGGACACTTCTCGTTGGAAAGAACACTTGATTATATACGGCGGAAGTATTGGTTTGCGAGCATGCGCCGATATGCACAACATTATAAAATCATGTTTCGAGTGTCTTCTCACGAAACATCCAGCTGGACGACAACCGGGATTCTTACACCCGATTCCACCTGGAACAAGACCTTTCGAGAAGATCCACCTTGACCATTTAGGACCATTCATCAAGAGCCAAAAGAAAAAGGTTTATCTGATGATAATTATTGACAATTTGACTCGATTTGTACGTTCGTTCCCAATGCGAGTCTGTAATACTCAATTAGTATTAAAAGCCTTAAAATCATTCGTATTAGACTTTGGGTTACCAATGGGAATCATAACCGACCGAGGAACTTGTTTTACATCTGAAAAATTCCAAAAGTACTGTCATGAAAACGGAGTAAAGCATACGTTAAACTCGTCTCGACATCCGCGAGCGAATGGAATGGTAGAACGGGTTAATAGAACTGTAATACCGATGATAATGAGTACAATGAACGGGGAACAAGGATGGGATGTCAAACTCAAAGAAATGGAACGAGATTTGAATAATGCTGTGAACCAAACCACCGGAAGAACCCCGTTTGAAAGTTTGTATGGGTACATTCCAAGTTTCGTTGATGGAATTTTGCGACACAAAACTGACGCGACAACAAATGTATGGACGCCCCCGAACACACTACCAGAAGAAATCCGAGAAAACATAGATCGAGAGCAAAGAAAGTATAAAACCGGACATGACAAACGAAAATACGAAGGAACCAGATACCAAGTTGGAGGCGTAATAGTTGTAAAAAGAAGTACTGTAAGTACAGGGGAACCGACGAAGACCCAATTACGCTACAAAGGACCATTTGTCGTCATTGAGGTTTTACCGAGCGATATAGCGTATTTGAATCCGCAACAACACAGAAAATACAATAGTACAGTGCACGTATCACAGATGAAACTGAAAATGCCCGAGTGTTAAAGACATAGACAGTTGGCAAGACTGGGAGGTGTAGGAAGGGAATGGTGTGTGAGTACGGACGGTGAAGGCAGACCTACGAAAGAACAATACAAATATAATATAGCCATAAATGTGAACACAGTTGTAAACAAAGTGTACATTATAGAGCCATCATATTACTGACAAATAAATACATGAAGAATAAAAAGTATTCAACACTAGTTTGAATGGAACTCCGAGTAAATAATGACGAAAATTTTGAAGAGCTTTTACAACTGCAAGGGTCTCGAGCTCGTACGAGTGATAACGCGGCTCCGCACCCTGAGTTGTCTTACTAAAGTATGCTACAACGCGTCGCCTCTTGCCTTCATGTTCTTGCATGAGTACGGCTCCATAGCCAATTGAACTTGCATCTGTATGAAGCTCTGTAAGTAGTTTCGGACCAAAAATTACCAGTACAGGTTCATAGTGAGACATTCGAGAAGATATTGCGTGCCTTTTCCTGTTCTTTACCTCATGAAAATGGAAATGCATTACGCGTCAAACGAACTATTAGTGAGGTTTTGGTGGCATAATCTCAAATGTAACGCCGGAAGTAACCGGCTAAACCAAGTAGTTGCCTAACTTGTTTAACATTTGTGGGGAGTGGGGACTCAAGTAAAGCCTTAAACTTCAGACCGCTCGGCCTTAGCTGACCCTGCGACATCATTCTGCCTAAGTATTCCATTTCCGTAGAAATAAAAGTACTTTTCTTAAGATTTATCGAGAAACCTGCAGTAGTAAGTACTGTTAAAACATTCCTTAAATTTTATAGGGCTTCTTCACCAGTGGATGCTAAAATAAGTACATCATCTACGTACACTAATACTTTGTCACTTTCAATAAAATTGTACAATGTTTTCGATATGATCCGTTGGTAAACAACCCGTGCATTCGCTAACCCGTAAGGCATCTTTAGATACTCATAATGACCTTCCGGTGCAAGGAATGCAGTCTTAACGATTGAGTCATTGTCGATTTTTATTTGATGGAAACCTGTGGCCATGCCTCCACAAGTAAAATACAAACTCTTGCCCAGTCTGTCAATGTGGTCTTCTATTAAGGGCAGTGGACATTGTTCTTTGACTGTAATTTCATTAAGTGCGCGAAAATCCACACACTTACGATCGGAGCCGTCTTTTTTCTTGACAAGAATGATGGAACTAGTAAGATGACAGACTCACGAATTATGTCCTTATTAAGTAAATCTTGCACTATGACCAAACGTTTTACAAAACGAACAAACCTTATTTTCTGTTTATATAGAATCAACCAAACTTTGATCTTTGAGCTTCTTAAGGCAAGATCTTTGAGTATGACCGTTAGCACCACAAGAATAACAATGCAATTTGCTTTGGAATCATGGAATCGTTTTCATGAGTTTTGTTCTCTCAGCTTATATTTAGATACGGTAAGATTATTAGAATTATTTGGGTGTACTGGCTTTGTATAAATTGACAAAAACTTAACAAGATTATTCGGTATTAATTTAGCATTTGTGGCAGCGTCACGAATTTGTGGATTAGTGATACCACGAATTATAATAGCTGTCAATAACTCACTACTTAAACCTTTTAACTATATTTAAACGTAATAAAGAACATCAAGCATATTCCGCGTATGTGGTATATTTATCGGAATTTGTACACATGACCTCGAAAAGTATATTTGCAACATCGATCCTTCGCGGACACGGTTTAAAGTCATGCTTAAAATTTGATCAACTCCGATCATTGAGCCAGCTACGAGCATCACCTTTTAAACAGTTAGCAATACGGGATAAACATTCACTTTCATCCCAATTATTTAATTCACAAGCTTTATCAATTTCCGCGCACCAAAAATCAAAGTCATTGACACTTGGATCGAAATTTGAAATAAAGTTATGGTTGGTTCTTACTTTTGTCAGCGCATTCAAAGCTCCGCTAATCCTGTTTGTCGGATCTATACTCTAGTAATTTACAAAAATATCAAGCTACTTGACTGAAACCGTCCCACGAAGTATTACTGCTTCGTAGGTACTAGTTTATTTAATTTGTATGCGATGCCACTTTCAATTTGTGTATTTTTACCTTCCGTCACCTCTAGGTAAGGAAGGTATTGTCTTTGGTCAAAAAAATCGGTGGTGGGTTTTCAATGAATAAGCACGTTTTAGGATCCCTGCAATACGATTTTACTATTTTTACGATGATGTCTATGCATGTGTGTGTGTGTATGTGACCGCGGTTTCGGCCGCGATATCTCCAATTCTAGAATTTCAAAAATTACAATTCTTACGTATTCCTCTTCCTTACATCCATATACATACTTGATTAGATTTTGGTTGTAATTGGTCAACCGGAAGTACCCTATTTTAAAGATTTTAACAGCTTTCTTGAAAAAACGCTGTGAAATATTTTTTTTGACATTTAATGTTATTATAAATATTAAAGAATATTCCTATCTATACGAATTGATTGCATTTTATATTTCATATTCAATGGATATAGAGTTAAAGAATTATAAATAAATTAAATTTTATAAATCAGCCAGCTATGCTATAACCACAGAATAGATATAAACAAATAACAATTAGTTTATCTATTCTGTGCTATAACCATGGAAACAGCTACTATATTAAGAAAATTCTAACTGATAGATGTGTCAATGAAAAGAAACGAATGTAGCAGAGATGAGGATGCTGAAATAGATGTTGGGGAAGACACGGAAAGACAGGTAAGTAATTAAAGCATAAGGGAAATGGCTCGAGTGATAAAAGTTTCTCGATTACATTGGTTTAAACATGACATGATGAGAGATGAAAAATATATTTGAAGAAGAATAAATAGCTTAGTAGTAGAAGGTAAAAGAAACAGGAAGACCAAAGATAAGATGGAAGGACTGCATTGCGCAAGACTTGAGAAAAAAGAAACTGAATAAGGACGACACGCAAAACAGAAATGAGTGGAACAAGAAAAAAAAATTGCGACCTTTGACGAATGGGAAAAGCTAAAGAAGAAGAAGATGTCAGTGTCAAGTGCAATTTACATAGTTTGTTTATGAAATATTTTTACTGGAATAGGATCATTTGCAAGAAAATTTATGTATAGGGCGTGAGCAGTCACGTGACTTTTCTGACCTTGGCAAGCAGGTATGAGGGCTTGTGTCAAAATGACAGCTATTAATTATGTCCATAACTGACAAATGGTCATAATTTTTCATTCAAAATTTCATGCTTTTCTTATTTCATGTGATTTATTTATTTATTATTAGGAGTGTGGAATTCAGTTGCCTAGAAAAAGAATCATGTAACAAAAAAGAAATTTTGTGTGAAAAATTATTACATTTGTACATAATACACAGGAATGACGGAAGGTAATGTGTTGGCCACATCACATTTTTTTTGTTCCTATTTTGAATATCATTGCTCTCGCATTTGCATTTTTTTGAACAACTTTGTCTTATAAATTGTGCTCAGTACATATTCTTTATGATTGCAGCAAACTGAGAACCAATTTGGATATATTTTCTCTATTTCCTCTATGGCTGTATTAAACAACATTTGTTTAATATTTCGGCAAATTTTCTTATCTTTAAAATATTTACAAAAAAATCCAATTGATATTTCATAACTTCATTCTGTAGGATAAATTAAATTAGTTTCGTCAGTATAACTTTTTTGCCTAACTAAACTATCGATGGTGCTATTTAATTTTTTTGTTTTAGATAGTGATTATTGGCACAAAGTACAACTAATTTTTTTGAGGACGCTATATGCTCCCCATCCAACAAAATATGCTACTGAGCAATCCCCCAGAGACTCTTTATCTGTAACAAATGATTTTGGGCAATTTGACAAAAGCTCGTCAATAAGATCACCTTCTAAATTAATATTAGTATCTTCTCCTTGTTCATATAAATTTACAATATCGTGTAAATTGAGAAGTAAAGGTATTGAAGAACTTAAACAGTTTCCTTGAGTATTAGACGATGTCATACCATTGATGATAATATCTTCCACTGTTTCGGAATTCAGTTGCAGTCGGGTATCTATTAAAACCGCGACATCTTCGCACTTCACTAAAACAATTTTCTAGTGGATCTCGGTTCAAACGAGTGGTACGGAGGTAACCAAATCCTTCTACTTTAAGATCGTTCTATAAATCCAGAGTTCCACGGACAATTTGTTCCATTCCCAAAAAGCAGGGAGGTCTTTATTTGATATTTTTATTTTCCGGTACAATTACTTTCCGTGCTAAAATCCAATTAACGGCATGTTTTAATACTCTTAATCCAAATTCATTGGTTTCAATAAACTCGGCAAAAAGGATGTTTTGTTCTGCTATATTTGCTATTCATAACATCAAAAAGATTATTCATTTTAAGGCAAAAATCTGCTGTATCTGAAGCAGTACTACTATTTATAGCTTGCTTTTCTTTCGCAGTGCTTATTCTAGCGGCTGTTATCTGACTAAAAATCGGCACAGCTAAACGAACATTCATTTGTTTGGAAATTGTTCAGATCTATATGTGCCTCGCTAAGGTGACATACTAGCCTTATATATTTCCAGCTAATTATTTTGTGTTCAACGATAAAATCAGTTTGATATAATTTTGGTACGTACACTTTTTAAAAGATGAATAATATCATATATACAATAATTTTTCTGACCTTCTAAAACCATGAATGGTTTTGTTTCGGTAGCTCCTAGACCTTTCATCATATTTTGATTATTTGTCCCTTGATCGCAAATTATAGCCCTTGTCAGAAAACCGTAATCTTTCAATTTTTTAATGCATTCGACGACAATTATTTTCAATTTTTTTCCTGGTATGGAAGACCCGGAAAGAAAATATGCGATAGGAAATTTATAATTTTTATGCAATCTTCGTATCATTAGCACGAGGGCTTCTGAAGCATATTTTTCTCTTCGTCCATATTCTCCCAATCTTGATACCCTTCTATATAGTCCAAATGTTCAATGTATTTAATTTATTTTCGAATTTGCATCTCGTCTATAATAAAACACAATTTGTTTTTTTCTTCCATTTCCAGAGCTTTTGATTTTAAGGCCTGAAAAATATTTTGTGTAAATCTAGGTTCTAACTTTAAAATATTTGACCAACGTCTAATAATTGATCTCCAGGTATCTTAAGTCTAAGGCGAATTTTTTTTTCAGAATGATTCCATTTGGTATGTTTCTTATGAAGGAGCTGCATTCTACAAAATATTTATATATCTTCTTCCACTGGAGAATGTTGTATTATGTTCTCCAAATTTTAATTTTTTAAACGACGTTCTAGTTTCTCAATTTGTCTATTTTTATTTTTAATATTCTGCTTAAGGCTCATCACTATCATTGCAAAACTTTCGTAATAAACGTTTCTTGCAAATTGATGGACCACTAGTTCCTGCGGTTGGTGATTCTGTTAATTCTTTGGAATTAAATGCAACACGGGCTTATACATTTTTCGTTTTCCGTAAGTATTTTAAAGGATACAAACAATTAAATCCTTATTTTCTTTGATTTGACTATTATTCTAAAATATCAATATATATATATATATATATATATATATATATATATATATATATATATATATATATATATATATATATATATATATATGTGTGTGTAGAAGAAATAATTTATAGGTAACGATTCAATTATAAACTATATATTTATTATTTTAAATACAATACAATTCGGAAGTCGGTTTTGTATCTACTTGTCAAAACTCGCAATGTACATAACTCCCATTTCCATATCAACCAATAAAATACACCATTTAACTATTACTAAAAATCTTTGCTATAACTTCAAGGATCTTTTTAAATTCCTCATAACTTGATATAACTATTAATAAGGAGCATTGAAAGGACTTAGTATATCTTTTACCTTATACTCACCACCTCTTCCTGAAGATATCATGGGCATGATCGCTTTCAATTCCTTCATTGTAGTTAAGATCTCACCACATGTACCTTCCAATGCTTCAACACGTTGAGTTAAAGATCTTATTTGCCTGGTGAGATCTTGCATAGCAGCAGACTGATTAGTATGTTTTTTACTACCATCTTGAGACTTGGAAGCCATATGCATTCCTGATGATGACTCTAAGATGTTGTCACCACCATAATCTGGAGGTATAGTGAACTCATTGAAATCTATATCAGGAGGAGGAGTGCCTGACATATCATCCTCACGACTATGAGAAACAGAAGGAGGAGGCGTATTCGAACTCTTCAGACGATCGGAGATTGAGTGCGACATGGCTATGATGATAGACTGAACGAGTACTAAAGATATATATATATATATATATATATATATATATATATATATATATATATATATATATATATATATATAATTATTACAAGAGTGACAGAGACTCCGGTATTTTCACAACAAAAATTCCTAGAGTATCTTGCCAGCGTGTAATACTTGGGTTAGAATATTAGGATTATAATAAGATAGGATACAGACGATTAATCGAGACTTTTAGTATTGACCAATCCAACATAAGCACAACAAATTTAACAATAAAAGAAATTAAAATATATTTTTAATAAGAAGTTATAAAGAAGTGTGTTATTACTTCAATGTTTTATTGAAAGATGTCATTATTTCTCTCGTGCATGACATTCTCCCTTAATGTATTTACTATCACGGCTCCTACGGCTAAACGCTCCTCGTTAGCAGGGGTATTAACAATCGTTTCATAAGTTGACCACTAATGGCTGGTTCCCAACTCTTCTTGGCCATCCACCGTATGCATTCAGAGCCGTTTCCCCATTGACCTTTACCAATAACTCTTTTGCCACGTATGACAGACTTTTATATTTAGTCGATCTTACTGGTCCCAAGTCTCTTCTAAACCCGTACCAGATATTACCATTAACAGCATTTAATGCTATTTGGTAATTAACGAACTCGGTCGGGTATATCGCCTCTATCTGGTTCCATGGAAAGTTTGGATGGTATTTCATTGCACGTCCTATGGTCATGAATGCCGTGAGTCCGCTTCCTGCAGCCTATTGCACTGTCAACATTAGACGCAGAGCATGCTGAGGCAGAATGTTCATCCAATGGCGAACCATGACAGATATATTTGTGTCGTTGATATATTCACCAAAGGTATGATAAAATTTGGGAATGACATCTTCTACTATTTCAATGGTTTTGGAGAGATCAGTTTGTATTCCATCTCGTATCTTATCACAAAATCTGACAGAGACTGTTCCTCGTTTCAATATGGATATTTACGTGTGAGTAATTATCCCTAATCCTGATCGAGAAGTATCAATGGTATGTGATGCTGCTAGATAGACAAGGACCCTCATTGCAGCTTCTGCATCAGTCAGAATGGAGTTAGCAGGCCAGTCAGCTTCAAGAAACTCTGCAACTCCATATCCTAGTCCTGCTACACGTTGTAAAAGCTCCTCTGTAGGATTATGGGACAATGTCAAATATTCGACTCTGGTTCCAGTAGTGTAACTATCCAGTCGTGGAGAGGCGATAAGGGCATTTACAGATGCTATTAGAGTATCTCGGGCAAGGAGTTGTATTTCTACTCTATTAGCCGGAACTGCAGGGCCCATCATCTCGGCCATTGTTAATACATAATAGTCTTTATTTTTAATATTCTGCTTAAGGCTCATCACTATCATTGCAAAACTTTCGTAATAAACGTTTCTTGCAAATTGATGGACCACTAGTTCCTGCGGTTGGTGATTCTGTTAATTCTTTGGAATTAAATGCAACACGGGCTTATACATTTTTCGTTTTCCGTAAGTATTTTAAAGGATACAAACAATTAAATCCTTATTTTCTTTGATTTGACTATTATTCTAAAATATCAATATATATATATATATATATATATATATATATATATATATATATATATATATATGTGTGTAGAAGAAATAATTTATAGGTAACGATTCAATTATAAACTATATTTATTATTTTAAATACAATACAATTCGGAAGTCGGTTTTGTATCTACTTGTCAAAACTCGCAATGTACATAACTCCCATTTCCATATCAACCAATAAAATACACCATTTAACTATTAATAAAAATCTCTGCTATATATATACACTGCCGTCCAAAAGTATTGCATCGCTTCGTTATATCTAGTGTTCACTCTTACCATTATGTCTATAGCTTTTTTATTGCAATAATGAGTATGTACATAATATGTTTCAACATTTAGTTATTATTTTCATTATTCAATTTATATATATTACGAATGATAATTCATAACAATGTTTAAAAAATCTGATGTGGCTAGCACATTACCTTCGATAGTATATAGAGAACGATAATCCAACTATGAGGCCCGAGTGCTAGAACGTAAGATATCACACAGTTAGATGTAACAGACAGGTACTTGACGATTTGATGTGCTACAACGTATGTTACCCTAAAATGCGCCGTGAAAGCTGTGTTACATATAACAGCAACTTCAAAACCAGTTACCTGACTGTTACGTAGTCAAGCTGTCATATTGGTAATATTTTATTCGAGTAAAATTTATATATTTAAAATGTCTTCTTCGGAATCATCAAACGAGGATATTATTAATATACTTCGTGTATTCAGACCTAGAAATTTCAGAGAACGATATAATTCTATGATGATATACAGAATGTCCCAGATTTAAACGGCATAACTTAAATCATGGATTAAACACGTAGAAATAAGGTGACAAGTTCATTTGAGCAAATATCCGTTTCAGAGATATTCATGTTTTTCTCATTAGCGCAGCGCTACTTTAAATAATCAACTTCATAATGAAATATAAAATATTATCTTATTAACTTGTGACATAATAATTACATTCATTATAAATGATTTGGTTATTATCTAATTTCATTACAAAATTTAGTTAGTTTATTTGCATTGGATGTCAGTAAAAATATGAAAATTATCAATGTTTTCAAACACATTTATTATTTACAATGAATGAATAACGTATCATGATATCAGATATTCATGTTTTTCTCATTAGCGCAGCGCTACTTTAAATAATCAACTTCATAATGAAATATGAAATATTATCTTATTAACTTGTGACAATAATTACATTCATTATAAATGATTTGGTTATTATCTAATTGTACTACAAATTTTAGTTTATTTGCATTGGTTGTCAGTGAAAATATGAAAATTATCAATGATTTCACACATTTATTATTTACAATGAATCAATAACGGCACGACAACGATCTGCCACTGCACTGGTTGCTGCGTGACATTGCTCGGGAGATATGGTTTGGCAAACTAGAATAATTTTTCCGCGTAGAGCGTCCAAATTATCTATCGGTTCATCATAAACTCTTTGTTTTATGGCAACCCAAGCAAAAAAATCTAAGGTGTTAGATCAGGCGAACGTGCTGGCCACGGTACAGCTCCTCCGCGACCAATCCACCGTTGTAGATAGTGTAAATTTAACCACTCCCTTGGTTGTCTCCCATAATGTGCAGAGAAGCCATTCAGTTGTAGCCAAGAATTTCGTCTTACTGCTAAGCTAACTTCTTCCATTAAATCATTTAAATCATTATTTAGAAAATTGTAGAACCTCTCTGAATTTAAACGTGGAGGTAAAAAGAAAGGACCTACTAAAGTATTTCCAATAATACCTAACCAAACATTACATTGAAATTCATACTGGAAATTATTCTCTTTAATTGCATGAGGATTTTCATGTAACCACAGATGAGAATTTCGTTGACTTAAAATTCCACATCGTGTAAATGTAGCTTTGTCAGTCCACAAAATGTAGGAAGGGAACTGAGGTTCATTATTTACTTTATGTAAATACCAATCACAAAACTCTCTCCTTCGCCTGAAATCTTGCGGTAATAACTGTTGTACTTTTTGAATATGGTACGGATAACGTCCATCTGATTTCAAAGTTCTCCACACTTCCATTCGTCTTAAATGTAATGCTGCTGAAGCACGTCGGAACACTTGTTGAAGGATTTTCATCAAAATGTTCTAAAATCCTTGCAGTTTTTCTTTCATTTTGTAAAGGTGCAAATACACCATCAGCACGTTTTAGTGAAAACAGTCCTATGTGGCAATCTTCTGTTAGGGAATCGTCGCGAATATTCGAGACGAGCCCTATTCGCATTACCATCACAAGAACCATAAATAAATACCATATCGGCATATTCACTGTTTGTGTAAGAACGAGGCATTTTGTCTAATAATCACAAGCAAACTAAATTTTGTATTAAAATTAGATAATAACCAAATTATTTACAATTAATTTAATTATTATATCATAAGTTAATAAGATAATATTTGATAATTCGTTATGAAGTTCATTATTTAGAGTAGCGCTGCTCCAATAAGAAAAACGTAAATATCTCTGAAACAAAGCATCTACGGAAATTTGCTCAAATGAACTAATCACCTTATTTTTACGTGTTTAATCCATGGTTTAAGTTATGCCGTTCCAATCTGGGACACACTGTATAACGAAGTGGATTTTAAAAAACTTTATAGATTTTCGAAAAATACTGTGCGAAATATGGTTGAACAACTAGAAGGTAACTTAAGACCAGCGACAATGAGAAGTAAATCAATTTCAACAGAATTACAAATATGATGTTGTTTGCGATTCTTGGCTACAGGTAAGTATAATTGCTTTTGTGCTTTCTTCATTTTTAATTCCGCGCATTTAAGTATCTTTTCAAATAATGCTGGCGGATGATTTGCGGATCAATCGAGCAACTGTATGCCGAATAGTAAAAAAAGTTTTACGTGAAATAGCAAATTTATCACGGCACTACATAAAAATGCCAAATGGGCCAATAGAAATTGCAGAAACTAAAAGGGACTTTGGAAGTATTGCTGGATTTCCAAATATTATTGGATATATTGACTGTACTAATGTTCCAATTCAATCTCCAGGAGGCGATAATGGGGACTTATATCGATGTCGCAAAGGTTTTTTTTTCATACAATGTCCAAATTGTATGCAATAGCAAGTTTAAAATCCTTGACATTGTTGCCAGATGGCCAGGAAGTACACATGACATTATTAAAAATAAAAATCGAGGGAAATAGTTTCCAAAACTGTTATTTATTGGGCGATAGTGCATACCCTGCATCAAATTATATGCTAACACTTCTAGCAAATGCTAATTCTAATGCTGAAAGACGGTACAATTCATCACATTGTACAACTCGAAATATAGTAGAAAGAACGACAGGTATTTGGAAAAGACGATTTGCAGCAATGTCAAGACAATTGAGATTAAAGAAAGAAACTTCATTAATTGCAATAGTTGCATCTGCAGTATTGCACATTATTGCTATTAATGAAGGTGATTATTTCATGGAAGAACTACTAGATCAAATTGTACCTAAAGACTGTGATCCTATTGACATACCTAGTAATAATGGAAATGATGTAAGAAATGCAATAATTTTAGAATATTTTAATTAAACGTAAGTTTATTATTTAACATTATACACTAGAACTTAAAAAAAAGGTTGAATAGAAATAAGATTAGAAATTATGATCGTACAATATTACTTTATATTCTCATTTAAATAATTTTTGTTTTTTATATTTGTTCTCGTTTTAATTTTTCTATTTGAATTCTCTTTAGTTCATTTTCAGGCTTTTGTCCTACTTTTAATTCTTGCTCTTCCACCAAAAGTGTTTTATATTTGAAATCTAATTCGAAAAGTTTTTTTTTTGTGTTCTATTTCATATTCTGCAGCCGTTGTTTTTTGTTTAAACTCCATTTCGTCAAATTTAGTTTTTATTTTTTTCCTGGCTTCTATAACTGATGTTAATTCATTTACTGGGTGCTTCCGTTTTCTTGTATCTGTTTGAGAGTGGGTTGGTGTTTGTGGACGAGGAGAAGTAATTGTGAAAATATCTTCAAAAGGAAAGGATGAAGACGCTTGAACAACAGAAAGTACAGGTAGAGTTGAAGAAGATGAAGTAACTGGAATTGGTTCGGGAGAAGATATGCCCCCGGCAACGGAGTCATTTTCTAAAAATATATTTATTACATTAAAAGAAAAAAACTATTATTTTTTTTCCAATATTTGCCTTTAAATAAACCGCTGTACTATCATATGGATTTATGTCTGGCTGGAAGCTGGAATTGTTCTTTTAACCCGTCGACAATTTTTTCATCTATAATTGTAGCAGTCGGAATATACGTACCTCCTCCAATTTTATAACTTTCTGCCTAAAATTAATATCAAAATTCTTGTATTTTAATTAATAATTTATTAATTAGTTACTATACCCGATCATTTGCCAAACTTTTCCTCGAATTTCTTTTTAAAACCTGGTACAATTCTTTTAATTGTTTTGTTGTTCTGGTTCCAGTTTGTGCAGATGCGTTGTATAATTTTCTTACTATTTCCCATGTACGGGTTTTTGTCTCATTACTGACGCTATCTGTTTTATTTTTTATCTTTATCTTTAAAATAATGTCTACTAAATGATATTTATATTTTAAAATAATGTCTACTAAATGTTTTTTTCGAAAGATGTAAAAAAAAATCCTTTCTTTTTTCTTCCATGGTTTTAAATATTTCTTTCTAATTAAGAAATATGTTTTAGAATTTATATGCAAATATTATATAAAACATACCTATATAGAACTTAAACGAAAATATACGTTTTACTTATCTGTAACTGCAAAACAATATTTATTTATTTTGAAGAATCCATTATATTTCAATGGTTTGTGTCATTACTAACTAATACCGAGCTGTTACGAAGCAACAGGCATCATTCGTTTCTAGCACACCGTAAAAAGGTAACGGCATGTTGGGAGGTACCAGTCAGTTACGTAACAGAAAGATACCATTGTGTTTCTAGCACCCGGGCCTGAGTATAGCAAATTTAGCATTTAAAGATGGAAAAGGTGCGGTTTAAAAAACTATTAATGAGCCTGAGCTACAGACCTCTCTTACAAAGAAATTAGGAATGGAAATGTCGAAAATCACCACAAAAATAGCGATAGCCATGGCATTGAAATTTAAAATTAACAAATGTTAGCGATTTATCTGCCAAGATAGGTTAATTTATTTTAATTATTATTTGTAATTTCTGTTATAGTGAAATTGTATATTACATCCGAGGTGATATATGTTTCATTACAGCCGAGGGCGTATGTATAATACCGAGAGGCGAAGCCTCGAGGTGAGATACAGCGCGAGGTATATATACTATTTTATTCACAATCATCCTCTTTTTAAATTAATAATTTTCAAAATAAATCAATGAGTTATAACCTTTAATTTTATTAATATTTTTGACAGTTCTATTAAAATTTGTTTAGCCTACTTTATTATAGGGGTCTATGACAATGTTGCTAGACCACCGCGATATAAACATTTTCAACCCGTTGGGTGGAAGTAAAATCTGTTATTTCCAACACAAGAGATTGCCATTGCAGTTAGGAATGACGTATTTGCCAACCTCTAAAAGGTTAAGAATCGACATATTACTATAATGATTGTGAATAAAAATATTTATTTAAATTAATACATAATTGTTCACTTGAACAGATATTACAATTAATACATAATAAACCCAACTTGATAAATAAAACGTCAAACATTTGTTGATTTACCTGTTTCAAGTTCATAGCTATCACTAATTTCTGCCGTTACTAACCATGTAAAATTAATTTTGCTTTATTGCTTCAGAATTTCAAGCTCTACAACTTCTATTTGAAGTATTTTTACTTAAAATAATTAGGAAAGCAGGAAATTATGATTTCGCATGTTAAAGACCTATTTTCCGGTGTAGCCGTCAACACCCCATAATATGCTTTAGAAGCCGTTCACTAGGCATTCTCTCCACATGACCAAACCATCTCAATTGACTCACTCCAACTCTCTTAACAAAATTGTTCCTAACAATACATTTTTCATGCACCAAAGTCCATTCGCCGGGTAGCTATACTTTCACTAGCGCCTATTAATATTTAGTAAATCTAAATTCGAAGCAAGAAAGCACACATGGCTACGTGATAATTGAGTTTTCTTCATTAAACGATTTCTTTGCAAAGTTCAGAACATAATTCTTGAGCTATTTCATTATTTTCGTCTTAATTCTATGTCATCCTTTTCTAATATTTCTTAGACAACAATATCATCTTCATTTGAATCAATTTGCAAATTTTGTACACCGCAACGTGAAGTGCAAGCAGCAAAAAAAATGTTATTTTTGGCAATTTTGCCCGTTTTTGTTCTTCAACTCTCTTTTTAAGTTTTCCCAACCACTAGGCTTTTTATTTTTTTCTTTAACCATATCTTTTATTTTTCTAAAATATAAAACTAATTAGCAACAATTTAACTCAAAATTACACACATTATACCCAAAACGAACAACACAAAAAACTGCCACACTTCGATTAGAACAAGGGCAGGTTACCAATGTGTAGGGTTTCATCAAGTCAAGTAGCTTGATATTTTTGTAAATTACTTGACTTGACTTGACTTGCAAATCAAGCTTTTCAAAAATTCATTACTTGACTTGACTTGATTTTCTATCGTTACTACTTGACTTGATCAAGCAAATTCAAGCTACTTGATAACGAACCGATTATGTACGAAAACGCACGAATAAGTAGAATCGTAATCTAGCTGTATGTGGTACGGCGTGGCGCGCCATATGCTGTGCTGATTCACTACTGCAAGTTAAAATTTCTGCAGAAGTTTAAAAAATTCACTCAATATTGAAATATATACTAGAATGACCCGAGAATATGTCGACAAAATTTGAAGTCCTAATCATTATTATTAAGATAACTGTAGATGGTTAAACTATCGCACAAAAGCCCAAAAAACTATACTCCATTCGAATTATAAATAATAATTGGGACTTCAGATTTTGTCCACATATTCTCGGGTCATTCTAGTATATATTCCAATTATGAATGGATTTTTGAAACTTCTTAATATCTCGGAGAAAAATAAAGTTCCAAAATGTGCCAAAACCGAATGTTATTTAAATGGGGAAAAATCAAGTGCATTTAGGCACGGTCAAATACTAAAATTAAGCGGAATCATTGCCAGTATATTTTATTTATTTATTTGGAATAACTTTAGGGGGCGGCCCGGTTAAAATTCGACTTGCTCCCTTTTAAGGTCCACCATAATACATATACTATAAATAGTTTGTTAGTCCATATATTATACTTTTAATTTTTTTTTTTATTTTTAAATTTGAATGTATGATTTATTTTTATGAATAAAAATCTATATTTCAAGGTATACTCGTATTATTGATATTGTTATAAAACATAAGGAAGTATATGAAAATAAAATGTAGTCTTGAAGAACTTCTTGATTTTTCTGGTAATTAAAATAACTACTTGATTTTTTCAAGTAATTGAAAAATAACTACTTGACTTTTCAAGTACTTGACATTTTAACTACTTGACTTGACTTTATTTTTTACTATTACTTGACTTGAGCTTGACTTGATTTCAAGTCAAGTCAAGTAACTTGAATATCAAGTCAAGCCGAGAAACTCTACCAATGTGCTGTTGTGTTGTTTTCTATTACTTCAAAGCTTTTCCCATTTGCGAGTTTTTATACAGCCGGCAGGTGCCAATAGCGCTTTGGCGCCGGGTTGCACTGCAACCCCTATAGTTACGCCACTACGCCTTACTTATCCACATACACCACCTAAATACCTCATTTCCACGGCAGTCACTCTCCTTTTATGCTGTCTTGTTCATGCGCAACATTCGCTTCCATACATCACAGCAGGCACTAGCACTCCATTATATACTTAACCGAGCATCTCTAGATACGTTTACGTATCGAGCAAACGTACCCAGAGCACCCATTGTCTTACATCCCGCAATCACTTTCCTTTCAATTTCTTGATCAATTCGACCATCCCTCGATATCATGTTAGCCAAATATACAAACTCATTTACCTGCTCCATTAAATTATTATAAGTACTTGTAATAATATAAATTTAAAACAGGTCTCATCGCAGATTCCTTTATTTCTTGAAACTAAATTCTAAATACACCATCACCACTTCTACGATTAACATTACTTTACAAAAAATATACATTTCAATAATTTTTATATAAATTATTAAATCTTTCACAATAGATATACAAAGTAACCAATAAAATACGATAAATCTAAAGAATATAGTGTTCTGCTGAACGAAAGAGTTCAGTCGCTGCAGTATGAAACAGCTACTTATTCCACTTCCATCGTAGCATTAACTTCTGGTACGTGTACAAACCCTGCACTGCGTTGTACTGTTACGAACATAAAATAACACAAAATTGACATGAATCAAATATTACAATTTTGGTTATAATTGAAACTTATGCATTAGTACTAAAAATATCAAATTTATTAAAAACTATGTGATAAATTTTACATTACAATTGATATTTTGAAACGATCTGTGTAATTCAGTTGCATAATGACGTCATCATTTGACATTATTGTAATGAAATACCGCTAAATGTCGCAGCAGTAGTATATAAACCCGAATTGGTAGTACTACTCATTTTAAAATATAAAACTCTACACTTATTTAATGCTTTTAATTTAGTGGTATTGTCAGTACCAGTGCATATGATTACGTCATTGTGACGCGCAAATTCATGAGTCTATTTTCAAAAAATAATTTCAGCGAAATGTGAATAATGAAAATGTAAATATTTTGTATTTCTGATGTTTCTAGATTAACATGGCATTTGGATTTACCCCATCTAGTTTAAGGTAGTACTATCATGGGAGCATTTACGATAGATTGAAATGATATTTAAATATGTTACTTTTCATGAGTTTTTACACAAGTGTGCAAGTTTCTGAAAAGATTTACCACCGGTGAGCTCAGATATTTAATACAAAAATAGAGCGAAAATACATTGGCATTATATAAATGGTATAACCGTGGGGAAGTTTTTTTTTTTCGTAATAACTCAAAACAATAAACGACAGATTTTCTTGAAAAACTACCTAACAACAGTTGATCTAAAAAATTATTCAGGTCTCACAAAATTACCATTCATAAGCTACTTTTGTAGTAATTCTTCTCGAAAGTTGAAAAATTTGTAATTTTCAATGAAATTTTCGCCTTTATTAAAGCAGTTATATTTTTTTCTTGAGTAATGGAACTTAATGTTTTTATTTTTATATTTATTTACAACAATTTATTCTTTGAAAAAACCTGAACTATATAAAATAAGAATTATCTATTCTTATGAATTCTATTAATTAGCGAAAAATTGTATGAGACTGTCATAATAATACCACCTTAAAAACAGAGTACAACTATTGTAAATACGTTGAGGACCTGGAAGAATGTAATACTAGACTGAAATTTCAATAAACCAAGTTCATTACGAAAATAATTTCGTTCACCAAAATATATTCTTTTATGTATTATGAATCCGTAATCTCATTTCGTCCACTTAAAATATATAAGCAATTATTATTCCAATGACAAATCTTGTTCTTCTTCGTCCATCTCAATGCTTTCGGAAAGTAAATATTTTTTCGCGTCGGAAACAAAGTTGTTAATGCTCGTAGGTGACATGTACAATGTTAATATATCTTTAGTCTTCTCAATCATCTTCTCGGATTTCTTGAAATATTTTCTGAAAAGTATTCATGTTATTGTGTTTGCAATATAAAAGAATTTACTCTACGTTATCAAGTACAAGAAAAAATGATGTTTGTAGTGAAATACTACCACAAGCCTTGTTTTAAAACGCCGTTTTGAAAAATGTCAAATTTCGTTATATAATATTATTAACAATAATAATAATAATACTAAATAATATCTCACAAATTTATCAAAATATTATTTTAAACCACAACATAATTTGTATTGAAACAAATATATATTTTTTTAGGAATATCATCCAGTTATCCGGCGCCCACTTGGCTGCCGCCCAATTGCCCTCGTCCTGTTAACCGTGTCCGAAATTTATTCTAAGTTTACAATAAATGTAACTAAACCATTACTATGAATAAAGAAAAGCTTTATTCCTAAGGTAAAACTGGTTTAAACCAGGTTATAATTACTATGAATACGACTGGTAGAGTCATACCTATCGTTCAACACGATTTTTCTTGTATTCGGTGACAGTTACAATGACGTAGGGTAAATTACGGTCACTTCCCCGTTTATATGTATAACTTACGTGTAACTAGCTGCATTTTCCCTTCTTAAGATTTTGTAATATTTAATTAACAGATGCACATACTTAATAAGGCTCAAAATATATTTATTGACATCCATTCCAAATATTCCAACAATATTATCACCTAGCTCTTTGTTTAATATTGCAATATCTAAATTTCTTTTTACTTCATCTAAAATATAAAAGAGAACTTATTAATATTTCTCTCTTCCTTTATTCAAAAGAATAATAGGATATACATATTATATGTGTATTTTATATAAATAAAATTGTATATTATGAAATTAAGAATATTACATAAGTAGTAACCGGGTGAATCCTTGAAAATCGATCATAAGATTTTAATCCTGTCCGAATTAGATTCAAATATAATATATAAATACAGTATTTCATCACCATTAGGAATGATTTAGGAAAGAAATAAATAATATACAACATAGATATAAATAAATATATCATAAATGTCGCCATCTTTCCGAATAAGAAGTTATAGTATACAGCGTGGTGACCGGCACGGCCGAACATTGGATTTTTACACGTAAAATCAGACTCCTAATTTCCTGCTTCCGTAAATATTTTAGGTAAAAAAAACTTCAAATAAAACTTGTAATACATCAAATTCTGCATCAATAAGCAAAAAAATAATTATGCTTTGTAAGGGCAGAAATTAGGTAATGTCGAAAATCACCGCAAAAATAACAACAGCCATGGAATTGAAACTAAAAATTAAGAGAGATTTATTTGTAATTTATGTTCAAGCGAACAATTATTAATTTAAATTGATAGATACTCGTATCTAAATGTTCACTTGAACAGAAATTATAAATAATACTTAACTTAACAAAAATATATATTAATCTAGCTTGATAGTAAAAAAAAACGTTGTTAAAAATAGTACATTAAAAACAAGTATCATAAGGCAATGTGTTAACGTACGTGTTCAAATTTGGAAAATGAGCCCCAAAGCGAGTTTTACAAAGGAGGAGTGCGTTAACAGGTCTTATGCAGCATGTTTTTTCAAGTACTATTACTAACTTAACGTTTTTTTCTTCTGTCAAGCTAGGTGAATTTATTTTTATTAGGTTATTATTTAATTAATACTAATATGAGATTTCTAAAAATACGATTTGTCAAAAATATGATGAAACAGTGCGTTTATAGATCTTCTAAATGACGTGTTTGCAGTGCTTTTATAAATTCAAGAGAACACCGAAATAGAAAAACATTTTTGTTAATTTATTTATTTCAATTTCATGGGTATCGCTATTTTTGGGGTGATATTCGACATTTTCATCCCTAATACTCTATAAATTTTATTTGATGCTTTTTTTTATTTAAAATAATTAGGGAATCAGGAAATTACAAAAGTATTATTTTACATATTAAAGACCTATATTCGGTTTTCAAGTACACACCCGATATGTAGTATTAATGAATGAAAAATTACCTTTGGTTACAACTTTTTGTGCTAAACAAGCTGAGTAGTAAAAAGAAAATATCATGCTGTGTTTATGATGAATTTTTTGCATCAATTTATTAATTTCAGACAATAATTTGTTATTGTATATTTTATAATAAATATCCATGAAAGCAATAATTTTATTAATAGTCATGACGTAGTCAAATGATGTAAAAACTAAGTTACACTCAGAACACTTGAAAAGACCTAATTCTATTGCAACAGGGTATGATTTGCCAGAACATCTTTGACAAAGAAATGGATTATAGATGCTATTAAACGTAGGATTGGTACAAGCTTGGCAACAGCAATTAATTAATAAACTGTTCATTATGAATTGACGATCATTGTTGTCATATGGCTGATTTTCAAAATAATCGATCGTAATTTCTGTATCCCTTTTTATATCCTTGATTGCTTTTATTACTATATTATTTCCATGGAAACTGCAATAAAAAGTTTTCATATATAAGATTTACAGATAAAGTGTCGAACTTGAGCATCTTGATAACTATATAAGATACGATGTTGGTCAACTTAGGTAAGAAGTTGCCTTACTAAAAAGTCATTTTACTGTTTTATTATTTATCCGGAAAAAATGTTTGAATCCCGCGAGATACAACAGATGAAGGAAATATAAGTTTTTATATTTTTGCAAATAACTTCCAAAAATTAAATAATATTGGATTTTAGTTTTCATTTCTTTGGCACTTTTGTATGCTATTTCGAATGGGTGTAATTTATTTGCACTTTAAAAAATAACACATTGACAATAAAGTAGTACTAAATAACAATAAAACAATATTATGCATATTTGTAAAAAAATGCATTCTAAAATAATAGTTTGAACAATTATATATCATTACGGTAATCTGTGTACAAAGCAGATTGGCACACTCAGAAATGGGTAATATGCCGTGATGTTATAATTATTTATTTTATTTATGATATATTTGTTCTAAAGCAATTTTTCTATAAATAAATAAATAACCTTGTAAGTCATATCAGGTTCGCTGTGATAACAAATTGATCATTTTTTTGTAACAAAATATAAAATCTTACAAAAGGAACTTACTATTTAAATAATTAACTTACATATTAGTCAATATTATCTCAACTGTTTTCACAGCCTGCCTGATACCATGTATTCATTTTTTCAATTCGTCGCACTCCATTTAATCAAATTAGTATAAAACTTTATACATTTTTTTCAAATTCGTTATATAAGTGTATAAAAATATTATATCACTGAATTCAGAATTAAATTCTCTAACGAATGAGCAAATAAAAAATATATGTTCCCATTTAAAATAAAAAGGTAGGTCCCTTATTTAGAGAACTACTGGTCGAAAAAATAGTTTTTCTGTTCTATAAATTGGTCTTGTGAAATTAGAACTTGGTTGCTCATATAACCGTACTTGTAGCTCTTAAGCCTCGTACAGACCTGCGAACCGTTCGCCGAACCGTTCGACGAACCGTTCGGCGAACCACGCCCAGACCGGCGCAACAAAACGGCGATCCGAGCAAAGCACTGCAACACGTGCAACGTTTGCCTGCAACGTTTGCGCGATCCATCCGTTGTCGGTATTTCAACGAACGATCAAAGGATGTTGCGCGAACACGTTGCAGCTAGTCTGGACGCGACGGCGAACGGATACTTGCAACAAAATATTTTATTACACTTTATTCTTTGATTCGAAGTAGATGTTTGCTCTACATTAATACGACATATACCAAAAATGGAATGGTCTAAAGACAATCCTTCAAAATTTATCGAACTGTACAGATATCATGATATTATTGGAATCCACAAAACATACATAATGTATCTGCAACAATAATGGAAAAGAGACGATCATTCCCCCACCATCTTCTGCTAGAGCTCGTCGAACCGTTTGCCGAACGGTTCGGCGTACGGTTCGCCGAACGGTTCGTGGAACGGTTCGCAGGTCTGTACGAGGCTTTTATAGGCACCATGCGTTACTGACGACAGCGCCATAGTGGCCAATAACGAAACTTATTATGTGACAGCCGTGACGGCGTCCTTTTCATGTACATCAACAACTAATAGAAATTGACGTTTGGTGGTTTTGTAATAGCGTAATATGAAAAAAAAAGGAAACATTGTCACAAAACAAAAGTAAAAGATCGTCAAAGAATATTTTTTCTGTGGTTGGATGCAACAATAAACACAAAAATAGTGCCAACTATCTTTCCAGAAATATATAAAACAAATAATATTATTGATGATCAAAGATTTAAATGCCTGAGGAACCGCCAAACAAATCAGAAATTTATATTTTTAAATTGATATTTCCACCACACAAGTTGCTCTTGACAATACAATCAATTTTTGAATGCATACGAACCCTGCGCTAAAAGAATTGGCCTACATCTATTTATTATCATTTACGTATATAATTACTAAATTTAATGACTGAATTTGTTTCTCTCAGTTATAAAGATAAACGACCACCCGGTACGAATATGTTATCATTACCGATATCTGCGTACAAAGCACATTGGTACACCCAGCAATTGTTAATATGCCGTGATGATATTTTTTATTTAATTTATTGTTTACACTTATTTAACTATTATTCCAAAACTTATTTTTGTGTCATTAGATGTATTTTTTTGCTGAAAGAACACGTTATCATTAATAAATGCGTAGTTGCCTTATAAATTAAGGAAAAGGATGTAGGCCAATTTTTTAGGCGCAGGGGTCGTACCATAATAACAATAAAGTGTAAGTACGCAAGAAAATATCCCTAACTGTAATGTTTTAGGAAAGAAAGTAAAAGTTGGCAAGTTAATATTGCAGATTTACAAATGCTAAATGATGGATTCCGAGGATTTCATTCCAGTAAGAATGATACTGAGCTAAATACTTTAACCAGTGCAAACAAAAATGTTTTTGATGTATTGGTCAAAATGTTACCAGGTAGTTTTCAAAGGAAAATAAATTATATTTTTATGAAAATGAAAACCGGTCTATCTTACACTGCATTAGGTGTTTTGTATCAATTTTACCGATCGTCGATCGCGAAAATAGTCGTTGGTATCTATGTTAACTTATTTATCTATAACTACCACCTGACACTGATGTTTGTTGAATAACATTTGAGGTTATAAGTGAAATTATTTGTATTTTATGTTCAGTTACATACATTTAAAATATCGTTTGCAACAGCCAATTCATTAGCTCTTCTATAAGAACGCTCCTTAAATTCAAATAATACTTGTTGAAAATCATGTTTTATTATTAAATCAGTCATTTATGTCTGCCGCAAAGTTACGAAGGCGTAGAAAGGACATGAAAGAAAAATATTTATCATTGCAAGTTGTATCTTTGCAATTAGGCTTAATTGCAATTTGTTAGGTTTGGTTAGGTTAGCCTAATTGCAAGATACAAGTTACAATTAAGCCTAATTGCAAGATACAAATTGCAATTAAGCCTAATTGCAAGATATAACTTGCAATTATAAATATTTTTCTTTCATGTACTTTCTACGCCTTCGTACAAAGTAACGATAACACCGAATACATTGTACTCATATACATCACATCATATAATATGTTCGCAAGTTGTCCGCTGACGGTGCTGCTGCACAATATACGCACGTTGCCTTTAGTTATCGAGATAGCAATGGTGGCCCATTTAAAATGAACACCTGTCTGTATATAACTTACATTTTTTTTAGCTTTCCATCGATGTGTAATATATATGTTCATTTGTTTCAAACATCAGATCCTAAAAATTACTTAATTTATAGGATAAAATAAAAACAATACTTATATGATTATTGGATTGTTTGTTTGTCACAGCCATTATTTTACCTTATATATTTGATAATTGTTGCGTTTTTGTTGTGGTGAAACAATTTCTTTTTAAATTTCTACTATGATGACTATATAAAAATTATAACTTGAACACCATAATTCGAACCCCAACAGTGAGCGAAAATTAAGCATCACTATTGAAAAAGTAGTGCAAACCAAAATCCAGCATTATTTCAGTTATTTTCATAAATAAAAACGGCAAAATTAACGTTTTCGCCTAGATCTAGTCTCATACATTTTTTTTTTTTCGATAAATACATCACTAGAAAGCCCTCCTAATGGAGAAACTTTTGTCAAATTTAACCGACATTGTACCTCTATTACAGTTTATGAGATTTCCCTGTAGAACATTTTATCCTGGACAAGGCTTAGCAGGACTAGCACGAGCGTGGTTCTAACACAGGTTTTAACTCTAATATAAATATGTCAATCATTTGGAACAGGGTTGTTAACAAAATCCTGATAGCCATTTTCAATAAATTTGGCGGTATTATTTAAAATAGTTTAACATGATTTATTTCTTGACTTGTTTGTAGAATAAACAATTTAAAATAATGAAGCAAAATTTATAAAATATGAATGTCAGTACAGTTTTGGCTTAATCGGTATATTGGCAACACTGATTTTGTTAACAACCCTGAAGTATGTGTCAAGTCGTCGTTGACATGGTTTTGGTTGACACCGATGTTAGAACCACACTCTGCTACCAGCCTTATGTATCAGAAAATAAAATAGATTATAATATAAAGAATTCCCTACTCTATACATTAAGATTAATAAAAAAAAAGCCTAATGTCCGCCGGTGGTATTATATATACAGGGTGTTAATAAAAAAACTTTACACACTTTAGCAGGTGATAGTAGAGATCAAAACAAGAAAAAAATTCTAATACACTTAGGTCCAATACTCATTGGTTTTCGAGATATGGAATTTTAAATTTTTTATTTACACCTCTTATGAATGCGATATCGCGTTATCTGCGATAAGCGAACAATCGCAGAATACATGTCAATCAACATTTTGTAACAAGTCTAACTTTCAAATTACTTATTGCTATTTAAGTTAGTCTTATTTTTGCAATGGTTCAATTTACATGTGCGGAGTACGCCGATATGCATTTATGTTATGGCGAAGCTCATCGAAATTCGCGAGAATCTAGACGAATTTATCAGCAGAGATATCCTTTGAGGCATATTCCATCTCATCCAACTTTTCAAGAAATCGACCGTAGGTTAAGAGAAACAGGTTGTTTTAAGCCGCCAAAACGAGACAGTGGCCGACTTCGTAGAGTACGTACGCCAAACACCGAAGGCGATAACTTTAGAGTGCGCTAAATGCGTTGTTTGTTGTAGTTTTTTTGTAAAAGCTCTATCTAGAAAACCAATGAGTATTGGACCTAAGTGTATTAGAATTTTTTTCTTGTTTTCATCTCTACTATCACCTGCTAAAGTGTGTAAAGTTTTTTATTAACACCCTGTAGAAATCGAGAATTTTCACAATAATAATTGTAATAGAATATCCGCCGGAAAACCTAATATATTAAGCTAGAGCAGGCGCGACGCGTAATGACTGATAAAATCAGCCGAAAATATTGTTAAGACTTCAAATTGAAAACGCTCACAAAGACCGAAATTTATTTATTATTTTTTTAGAGAAACCGTAATATAACCCAGCAAATATTTCTGTAAAAGTCGAGTTTAAGCTAAATGCGCGAATAAAATAATTTATTGCTCCAGTTCACACGCGTCTATATTGCTGAAAACTAATTTGTGACCTGCAAGAAAGTATAATTCCTGTAGAAAAACATTTTTTGAAGTGCCCTATAGCGGAAGATAGTTTTTGTCGCGAAATATTTCTGTAAAAGTCAAATTTAAGCTAAATGCGCGGCTAAAATAATTTATTGCTCCAGCTCACACTTGTGTATATTGTTGAAAACTAATTTGTGACCTGCGAGAAAGTATAATTTCCGTAGAAAAACATTTTCTGAAGTGCTCTATGGCGACAGATAGTTTTTGTTGCGTGGTATTCCTGCAAAAATAGAGTTTAACCTAAATGTGCGGCTAAAACATTTTATTGCTCCAACTCACACGCGTGCATTTTATTCAGAACTAATGTGTAACCTGCGTTATGGTATAATTTACCCTGAAAAGAAATTTTTGAATTGAACTAAAGCGACAAACAATTTTTGTTGCGAGGAATTCCTGTTCAAGGCAGAGTTTTAGCTAAATGCGCCCCTTAAACAATTTATTGCTCTAGCTCACACGCATAGATATTATTGAAAACTAATAATGACATGCGATAAAGTATAATTTCAATAGAAAAACAGTTTTTGAAGTCAAATATTCATTTAGTAGGCTAAAACGACTTGTATGCAATTTGTGTAATAAAAACCTTGATTAATTGCAAGCAATACATTTTTAATTAGAGCAATAAATTATAACATATCGGATTCTGTCTTACGACAGGTTTTTTTTTTAATTTTTGGTTGTGAGCTAGCTTGTCTTTAAGCTAGCTCACATCAATTGTCTCCGAATCGGCAAGAGCAATAAATTTTAAACATGAGCAATAAATTAGCAATAAATGAGCTTTAAATATCAGAACTATGTTTATTGTGTGAGATGAAAATGCTGAGCCAGCTTTATAGAGCTTACATTTTACCGGTTTCTCAAAATGTTCAGATATTTTCTTCTACCACCCCTTTAGATTAATTAATCGCCCCTCAAATTCCCCAGGAGCTTTCGTCGTCCCACTGAATCCATTCAGCGCCCACCAGGGGGCGGTCACTTTGGGAACCACTGTAATGCACTTAAACAATTAATTAGCTTATATTTACGACGGAATTTCCATGTTTTAACGGAAATCAACACAAAATATAGGTATTCCGCCGCCCAAGCTCAATATAATAGTAATAGGTTTTTCAGTGGATAAACTCTTAAATTGTGAAAATTCTTGGTTTGTACTGCTGGCGCTCATTTAGCTACTTTGCTAATAAAATGAAAGGTATTTTTTTAGAATGGACATTTGGAATGGAAATACTAATTAATTATAGAACAATGGAATTTAGGTATTGTGTTTAGAGGATAAAAAAAATATTAACATCAAAGTATCACTTTACTCACCGTTGTATAACATTAGGCAAACACGAGTGATTGAGCATGGAAGAGGAAACGAAAATGGCAATACCGCATACTTTTTCTATCACTTCTGACTTATTGAAATTAATATTTGTATGTGATATATAAACACTATTGTTTTTCATTTGCAGCATGTATCTGATGAGCTGACCGCCAACAAATTTGTACATTTCATCCTTTGTTCCTTCAGGACGTCCTGGATGAGTGTACAACCAGTCGAAGTAATTAGTAAAATGTTTCAAATATAATACCAGCCATACTGCAAACTTAAAATGAAAATTATATTAATAGTGTGTTTTGCATATAGCACTGCTCAAAATGAGTAAAAAAATATGAATATGGGTCCGATATCCAATAGTTTTGGAGATAAGGCAGTAAAAATAAGTTTTTACGGGATTTACCTCTGTTACCTCGAAAACTATAAAACGACTTCGATTAAATGAGACTTTTTGTTTACCTTTGAGAAGTCATCTTAAATGTGCTTTTGTTTTTTACGAAAAATCAAATAATTGTACTAAGTTAAATGTGGCGCCCTTCACCAATATTGAATTTTCAAATAACTTCTTAAATATATAAAGAAATATATCATCACGGCATATTACCCATTACTGGATGTACACTTCCGTGCAATAAAATTAAGCACAAGTTTTGCGACTATTTTTTTTGCAAATTTTAGTGTGCTTAATTTTATTGCACAGAAATGTACCAGTCTGCTTTGTAAGCAGATATCGATAATGATGATATATAATTTGAATCACGCGGGCGTTCACCAGGCGTCACTTCACGGCCACTCATTACTGGCGTGGAGAGTGCACCATAGGAGTCACTTTTGTGCCATTTAAAATTTAAATTATTTTGGTGTCGGTCGAGATCGAACCCAGGTTCCCGGGTTCACCACCAGCCACTCAGGCACACAGCCACAAGATCCCAAATAACTTCTTAACTATTAGAAATTGAAATATATGTTTTATATAAAATATTATTGAATTTTTATAGTCAGTTTTTCTTTGAATCTACAAAATGGCCTGTTTCTAAGACACAGTTGAATATCATATGTTGATTAAACTTTTTTACTCGTTTTGATCAGTACTATATGCTCTTAAAGTTTGTACCTGAAGTTGGGAAACTATCATTGAAGGACTTGAGTAAAAATTAGATTTATTTTAGCAAAATAGCAGTCCGCTAGAATGGGGATTTATGATTTTAGATTTTTTTTGTTACCATTCTTGTGAATTCTTTAGATAAAGATAACAAAAATGAAGAAATAGATAGTTGGGTATTACCATGACCTCTTTAGATACATATTGATAGAAAATGGCTGAAGCGTGCCGCTCAATACGATTTTGACATTTCCCGATAACTTAGTATGACAACATTACTATATCCATGGGCGTACCTATTGAATTTTGAAGCTGTCATAAGAGAAATCCTAAGAATTATTTTATTTACGTTCGCCCGAACGCAAAATATGTTTCATGAATAAATTTGTCATGTTCTTCATTAAAAGCCATAAAGAAATTAAACTAAAGATTTTTCACGAAGGTATGCAAAACAAAATATTATATGAATTAACGAACAGCAATTATAAGAATCAATTGTCGTGCATCTGTCATATATGGAATATACAGGGTCTTATATTTTAATATACCCAGCAAATATCTCGCTTATTTATCAAGTTAGTAATTTCTTTGATATAACATGATTTATACAGCAACATGTAAGCTACTTGAAGATGGATGTACATTCATGATACCACTTCCGGTTTATTCGTAATTAATATCAACTTTGAAATTTCAAATAAAACATACTATATTTTTTTACAAATTTGAAAAGTACATCAAATTTGCTTTACAATCATGTAAAATAATCTATACGTTACATTATTAAAAAGTAAAATGGCGGGCACTTTTTTATACCTAATTGAAAAGAGAATAGTGAGCCATGACTATGGCTTGAAATAAAACAATTAACTAAAACAATTGTAACACGGTAAATGTTATAGTGTATTTAATATTTATATTTGGGAACATGGTATATATGTTTGTTGGTAGTAAACGTTTAAACTGGTAGCTATTAAAATCTTGTCTACACAGTTGAATTGTGATCGTCGTTGTGCAGTGTTAGTTGTAATAAATGTATTAATACAAATCATGTGTTTTACTTGAAATACCCTCGGACATTACAATGTCAACCTGTAAATACTCTGTAATAATTGTTCTAATCTTTATTATTAGCAAGTTTCATTGTAGTACCTTATTAATTACTAATAAACCGGAAGTGGTATCATGAATGTACATCCGTCATCAAGTAGCTTACATGTTGCTGTATAAATCATGTTATATGAAAGAAATTACTAACTTAATAAATAAGCGAGATATTTGCTGCATCCATTAAAATATAACACCCTGTAGTTTTGATGAATTATGGAAAATTGAAATATAATTTTGCCATTGTTTTGGAACAGATGTGGTCACGTGACCTTATTTGAATGTGTTGGATAATTTTGTGTTTCGATATTATTATTTGTCTTTAGAATTTATCATTAGCTATAATAAAACTGATCACTCATAAATAGGTCAACCACCACTGCATAATAAAACAGAGCAAATGTCAAATCGGATTAGGATTAGAACAATACGTTGGGAAGAGAGGTCTTGTAATACAAAACTATCTCTGACTTCGAGCTTGTTGTCTTCTTCTAGACATGTAGTGCTACAGGCGAGCATGTGTGTTGTGTAACGTCAATTTCATAAGTCCCCATTATTGAGAATAAGACGCATGGTTAATACTTTTTATAATTTTATTTTAAATAATATGTTCAAAGTAGTTCCCTGCAACAATACTGCACTTCATCATTCTTGCCTCCCACTTCTTAAAAAATCTCCCAATCATTCTTCTTTTAGAATACCTTCAAACTAATTTCTGGGAGACTCAAATATTTCCAAAATTGTCAAATAATATTTTAGACTTAAAAACAGCCAAAATTATTAAATGTTTCAGGCTGGCTAAAAAACTCTCAAAAGCTGTAAAATTATAAATTAGGATTCATTTTAACTAACTAAACTTTCGAAATTTAAATTCAGATGGCAGATAAATAACTATTTAAAATGATAGTGCAAATTTTGTTTCCACGGCTTACCTGATATTCTTAATCTCAATAATTCTAGCGTGACCCTCGTATAAACGATCAAATAGTTTTGTATACTAAGGATAGAAAGCAACTCTTTACAGACCGAGCCAGTTGATATTTGCAAAGATACTTTTAACCAGAAGGATACTAACCAATAATTTTATTAAGAATAATACAACCTTTTTTTAGTTTAGATTCTGTTATATTTATTTAATTAACGACGTTTCGGCAATATACACTATTGCCTTCTTCAGGAATGAACATGATTTGTTATTCATGTTCATTCCTGAAGAAGGCAATAGTGTATATTGCCGAAACGTCATTAATTAAATAAATATAACAATCTAAACTAAACAAAGGTTGTATTATTCTTATTAAAATATGAGTTCTGAAAGATTTTTTAATAATTCAATAATTTTATGTTTTATTGTTTAATTTTGAAACATTCTGTATAAAAAATCAGTATTTAAACATAAAAGATAATTGTAATTATTTTTGATATGAACTTATTTTGCAAACAATATAATAAAATATATCTTGGTTTTATATTTTCGGGAGAACTCAATTACCTACTCAAGTTTTTTGATTTTTTGCTATAACATAGTTGCTAACTCTAGGGGTTAAGTAACATTGGTTTCTAACTTGCAAAAAATAGCGCACACCTATTACCTTGCGTCACCTTTAGGTAAGAAAGGTATTTGCGTTGGTCAACAAATTCAATGGTGAGTAAATAAACACGAGTCCTTAGAATACGTTTTTACTATTTTTACGGTGTGTGTGCATGTGTGCGTGCGTGTGTTTCTCGTTCGATAACTCCAATACTACAATTCCAAAAATTATAATTCTTACATATTCCTCCGTGTGTACGTCCGTATGAAAAGTTGATTAGATTTTGGTTATAATTTGAAGTTCTTAGCAGTTTTCTTTTTTCGATAAAACGCAGTTAAATATCACTTTTTGACATTTTCCGTTAACAAATATATTAAAAAATATTTTATTCTCTTTACGATTTGATTGAATTTTTTCTTCATTTCACTGTATTTTGAGATAAAATTACAAAGAAATTAATTTTAATAAATCATGCAACCTATGCTGCTACAAGCTCACCATGGAAATAAACATTATTATTAATTGACAGATGTCGTTGTCAAGTACAATTTTCATAGTTCGTGAAATAATTTTACTGGAAATATATAGTCTTGTGCAAGAAACTATCTTATATGTAAGTAATTTATATAAATTACATAGAATTGACGGAAGGTCATGTGTTGGCCACATCAGATTTTTTTGTTGTATTGATACTATCTTGCTTTTTAACTTGTCAATGTTTCATCAGTGTCAATTGAGAAGCGAAAAATTAACAGAAAACGAGAAATACTCGTACTTTGTACGTTAGAAGAGATGTGGTCAATTTGTAATTTATTAGTAATTAAACACAATAAAGAACTTTCTCCGCAATAGATAAAATAGTGATAACAGTAACAACTTCATTGTCTCTTGATACATAACTTATTTTAAACTTCATATTCTTACACGGTGTATCACGGAAAGTTAAACATAGGCGTTTAACATGGGAAATCAGTTTTTCCGTGCGCATTGCTTCCCTAATTATTTTAGACAAAAACTTTCAAATTGATGTGTAAAGCAAAAATTTCTATAACCGAACCAATAAAAAAATGTTTTGGCTACTTCATAACTTCAGAAATAAAATTTTAAAATTCAGGGAATTACATTTTAATAGTATTAGCCATGGAATTAGACACAAGAGACGAACAAAAGCGTAACGTTTTATACGTCAAATTATTAGTATTTATTTTGACAAATTGTGATAATAAATCGATATTAGAGTTAATTATTTTCAAAAATGAATAATTGAAGGGTGAAGGGAAAGTACAAGGAATGTCACAATAAGTTAATTTCGAGTTATTTACATTTTAAGTAAACGCAACCTATTTATTTTAACAATAATTATACTACAAACATCACATTCTGTAATTAAATAACTTAAAGTATATTCTAAAGTATTACACGATGCAAAATTAAATATTTTCTTTAAAAAAACCAAAAAAAGGGAAAATTCTTTAGAAAAACGAATATATATGGAAAAAAACTGGGAATGTCACAAAAATGTTTTCAAATCCATTCATTCATGTGGCAGTTCTGAGTAGTAAATCTGGGCATTTATCGTAAAAAATCTTTTTAAAACCATTAGATTTTTGAATTTTTCTGCTGGAATTGGCAATAAATCTAAAATATTAATAAAACTTGCTGTATTAATTTTTTACTTAAAAAAAAACTACAATTTCTTCGTTTAACTGGTACTAATGTTATTAATCCAGTTAAATATGCGTTTTGTTCAATATTAGAACCCAAACTATTAAAATACTTCAATATCTCCTTTTCTCTCTTCACTAGCGATGTTTTCAAAACATTTCAATCTTTTGCACTTATATTATGGACCCTCTTCATGGGACTGCAACCGTATTTTCTTTATCACGTCAACCATTGTCCCTGTCCTTTTCCTTTTTTTTTTGTAACATTATCGCTTATAACACACGTGTCACTATCGGACGACATAATATCACATTAATTTAATTTTTCTATGACCGTTCAGTTCAACAAAAACACACGAAGTGACAACACAACACAGATATTTAATATCTCACATTTATATTGGACTCTCCTTGTTCTATCCCAAAATCTCATGGACATTCCCTCTTTTTAACCTATACGAACATGTTTACAATCCCATTTACAAGCCGACTATTCTAGTTTTTACCCACCATTCTTATTGCAAATAACAAGTTGAATTTTGTCTACAAGATGGCATGCATAGCTCGAAAAATGTAAAAGTGTGACATTCCTTTTTCTTTCCCTTCACCCTTCAATTATCCATATGAATAAAAGTTACAAATAATTAAATGGCATTATTCTGGCTAGAGTTTACGGCAAATTCGAGATTATATTAGTGCAAATTAATATTTACTACGTAAAATATTTATTTTGACAACCATTATTCTGACATTGACGTAATAAAACGTTACGCTTTTGTTTGTCTCTTGTTTCTAATTCCATGGCTAATACTATTAAATTGCAATTCCGTGAATTTTCAAATTTTATTTCTGCAGTTATGAAGTAGCCAAAACACTTTTTTTATTGGTTCGATTACAGAATTTTTTGCTTTACGACATCCATTTTAAACTTTTTGTCTAAAATAATTAGGGGAGCAATGCGCACGGAAAAACTTATTTCCCATGTTTCACTTTCCGTGATACATCCTGTATACATAGGTACCTTAAAAAAGATAAAAACTCTATTAATTAATTTTTAAGGTGTGCGCGATTTTTTTGCAAGTAAGTGTATATTTGTCCCTTCCATTAATTTACAAACTTTGAAATATTTGAATAGTAATTAAAGCAAGTATAAGCGGAAGATGTCTAGTTGAAACCTATTTCACTTGTACCTTTGTAAGCTCTTCCAATCTTCTGTCTGGGGTTTTATCTCTATGGGTTAATAGTTTATTTAAGAACGCATAGTTATTATCTTTATTTCCGTAGACATTTTTATCGTCGACTTCATTTTTGAAATTATCATGCGATGCTTTGAAGAGTATTCCTAAAGAAAGTTGTTCTAAATGAGTTGTAATGATATTATGTCTCAGGCCTAAACACCCCCATTGGTGGTTTTGTATCCAGTCAGTATATCGGCAAGACTCGGAACAATATAAGAATCCTGAGCAGGCAGTGCATCTGAAAACATTTATAGCTTTATAATATGGTACTTGGATCTACGAGATTGGAATGAAAAGTTCGCGGTTACATGAAATGTCATTGGCGTCTTTGCGAAGTTTCTCGTTAATCCGTTAATTTATGGCTTAATTAGAACATTTTGAATTAATATGTGCATTGACTTTTTTAAAAAAATTAAAATAATAGACCATCTCGCACTGTTCAAATACCTGTACAAAAAAGGCTTAACACCGAAGCAAATTCATGAAGACATAGAAAATATTTTGGGAATATTTTGTTCCTCATACACAATGGTAAAAAAGTGGGCAACTGAATTTAAACGTGGGAGGAAAAGCATTGAAGGTGATCCTCACAAAGGAAGCCATGCATTTGATCATTTCAAAAATAACAGAAACTGTGGATGCGTTAACAAGAAATGTGTTCAGTTTCAGACGTCGTCCGACTTGCTGCTTTGTTAAGAAACTGAAGCTGATCCTGATATGTTTATAGACATGGGTTCACCAGTATCATTCTAAATCGAAACAACAGTCGAAACAGTTTCACCGCTTACCAAAAAAGTCAATGCATACGTTAATTAAAAAGAAAAAAACCAATTAAGTCTCAAACTGGCGGACTAATGTAATACATCGCAGCAGACACTAAAGACATGTCACATAAGATCATAAAAAATAATTGAGCATATATTGTTGCCCTCTCTGATTTAGGCTGCAAACTTTTCTATCTACCCTCGAAAATCTGTCACACAACATAAATTAAATAGACTTAGTCTAATAAGTAATAGAAAGTTTTGCCAAGTTACTGCTATATAAATATCAATAGATATGCAAGAAACTTAGTTAATCTCATTTTACTTTAGTTTGACACCCATTTTTAACATGTGTATAACTGAGGCAAAGTGAGCTAACATTCCTCCCCTTTTTTCAATACTACACAGCCTATTTTACAGGTACTTGAGATATTTTACTCAGTTATATTACAATTTTAATTTAGCTGTATATGCTCTGTATTTTAAGAGGTCAGCATTAATTTTTTTAACTTGTTTAAGGATATTATTCTATAAAACATGGAAAATTATACAGATATCGATGATATGTTGATAAATTATATAATAGTGATATGTTAAAATAGTGAAATAATTATTCTTGGATAAAACAATATTATCCAATTTATTATTTATATTACTAGCCATTTTCCTATTATATTTGTCACTATCTATCATTAAATATGAACAAATCATTTAGTTCAACTTTCTAATGCCGTTTTATTTGATATTAACCCACTTCACAAATTCTCAGCTTAACTGAAGTGAGTTGAGATTTTTAGCAAACCGAATGTTATTCGTCTTATAAAAAGCAGCGTATAATTTCTTCAAATAAGTGATCTTGATAATCATCTCCGCAAATCCAAGTATACGAGTATCATATTTTTTTAAGTATAGGCAAGTTACAGGAATACTCGTGGTGTTCTGTAGCTCTTGCATATATTTAAATTAAGAAAAATCTTTGCATCTATTATTTATAATTCACAAACAATTGATTGTTTCGATCGTTTATTTGTCGATATACAGGGTGTTAAAAAAGTGCATACAGTACTGACCAAAATGAGTAAAAAAGCTTAATCAGTATGGGTCCGATCTTCAATAGTTTCCGAGATTAGTGAAAAATGAGTTTTATGAGATTTACCTATGCTATCTCGAAAACTATAAGAGTTGCGACTTCGAGTTAATGAGACTTTTTGTTTACCTTTTAGAGCTCATCTTAGATATGTTTTTGGTTTTCAAAAAAAAATCCAGTAATTGTACTAAATTAAATGTTGTAGTGATCTAGGCCAATATTAGTATTCAAATAATTTCGTAACTATTAGAAATTGAGAAAAATGTTGGGCATAAAATATTGTTTTTTATAGTCTGTCTACTGACATAGACAAAATTTTGTTCGATCACTATCTTCGTCAGTTTTTCTTCGATTCTAATACAAAATGGCATCTTTCTCGTAAACAGTTGAAGATCAGATTTATACTGATTAAGCATTCCTTGCTCATTTTGGTCAGTACTATATAAATCTCCAAAAAATTTATCCTTTTTTAACATCCTGTATATGAAATCTAAGAACTCGGCCCCGGTACACGGACACGCCTTGGTAAAAAATAATGGGTAACTATACAAGCCCCGTCCCACATCATTTGACACACCCGCTTTGATTTCATTTTATTATAATGATACAAATAATAACTAACATAACTAATCGCCAATTTTTATTACTATTACGGACATTTCATCGTTCTAATAACATTTAACAAGATATGTTTTCGAAGATATTTTATTATTTTAATGTAAAATAAAATAATACTTAGTTTTTACCTACAATTCCAGAATACTGAAGAAAAAATTAAACGAATTTAAGTTGATAAATAATATGGAATTAATATATCGAATTGTGTTACTGTTATACCGTTAAATTTTTAATCTTTAGCTAAAAATTTAATTTAAAATTGCGTTATAATGTAGAAAATCTACATTTTTAAATAATAAGTAAAGATTTATTTAATTATTATTACAAACTATTTTAGCTAAGTCACGACAAATGAGTTTTTAAAAAAGTGGGCTAACTGAAGCGGAATGGAACTCGTATGGCATTCGACTATTTAATTATAGATCTGGCATTATATTACTTACGGAATATGACTTAAGGCAGTCCTGAAGCAATAAGCACAGAATTTTGAAATAGGTTCTATATTACGCTGAGCAGCAACGGCATATGGCGGCTCTATAAGCAGAACTTCTCCTTTTTTGATATCAGAATTGCATACTACGTGTCTTCCGAGTTTCTTCGAATACCTACAAATTTCATATATATTAGAAATATGTATTCCTTTATTAACTATGTATTATTATTATTATTGTCGAATTATTTAACACAATTCTCAGATAAAAAATAACTTTAAAATATTATAGTTTCTCGGGTATTTTTGCACGCGTGAGTTGTGCGCATTAGGTTATGTTCAAGTATGTTTCGAAAAATTACAATCGAAATTGCCCATACATACATTTTACAATTTGCCTAGGCATTTTGAAAACGACTAAATATTTTATAAAAAGGATGAATTATATAATCTCCCTATATCTTTTTTTTAAGAATTAATTTGTGGACAACATCAATATTTATTTTCGTACGATAAATAATTTTTCGTATTAATTTATCGGTTATTTATGCGATTATTTTTTTTTTTTCGCTATGAATTTATTGGAGATAAATTTTCTGCACGGCAAATAATTTTCCGGTGATCAATTGACCGACAAGAAATAATTTTCATCGCGATCAGTTTACATGCGATTAATTTTACGGGAATCCATATTACGAGATGTACACAAACCCGATCGGGTTTTAATTATTATTTAATAAATAATATTAAGATAATAGAATACATACCTCATGTCCACACATTTCGACGCATTTAAAAAGTTAGGGTTTTCCCCATCTTTTAACAATACTTCTGATAAAATTTTGTTCTCTTTTTCCTTATCAGATGTTTTTGTTTCCAATAGTACTTTTAGATCGTCTTTCATTTCTTTTATCTTATCAGTCATTGAAGCTAAACATCATTTATCATTGAATTATTACAATACAATTTCTATATATGTACTTACATTTTATTTTTTTATCTAGATTCATATTATCAACACTTTCCTGGGCTCTACGTATGGACTTTGCTGCCGCAAAAGACTTACTTTGTTTTATGTAACATTTACCTTGACGTATAAATATTTTATATAAGTTTTCTTTAGGGTATTCTAATTTTAATAAAATACTTATATCATTCAAACAGTCCTAGAAGCACAAAATATATTTTAGAATATTTGAAAGTATAATAAGCCGATTTATTTGTGAAACCAAAAATTTGTCAATAGCAATACATACTAAAATATTTTTGTCTGTAAAAATAGACCATACTTGAATATTAAAAATTAGAATGTCGAAATCAAAAATTTAAAAACATGATGAATTATCACTTAATTCTTTCAATTTTATTTGATAACTGACAGCTGGGTACCTATGCTGTAGAATATCATTGCCAAGGTAGTGAATCGAATTTTGACATAGGTAAGTAAATTGTACACAGGGTGATAAAAAAAAGGAAAATGGAGGGTATATACATTTCGATGTGCTGATTTTCAATCAAAAAGAATTTTTTCAAAATTCGGTAAATTATTTCTTATTTTTCATTTAATTCTTTTTTAGTGCGCCACCACCGATCACGTACTAGACATTGAATAGGAAATAAATTAATTCGTAATTATTTCGTTTTCAACGCCTGTTACGTGATTAGATAATTTATTATTTTTAGTTAGCAGTGGCGCATTAAAAAATAATTAAATGAAAAATAAGAAATAATTTTCCGAATAAATTACTTCGTAATTATTTCCCAATTAAAGTCGTTTAAATTTTGTTTATTTATGGCCAGTTGCACAGCTTATAGTTAAAGTATTAACTAAAGGTTTACAAGAAAATTCGTATCGAAATTTTGACGGTAATATTTAACATCTCAGTTGACGTTTACGGAAATAATTACGAATTAGTTTATTTCCTATACATTGTCTGTTAAGTGATTAGATAATTCATTAATTTTAATAAAAATTTCATGTCGGCAGTGGCGCAACTAAAAAAAATTAAAGGAAAAATAAGAAATAATTTTCCGAATATTGAAAAATTTCTTTTGATTGAGAATCAGCACATCGAAATGTATGGTGTATACAATTTTCTACCTTCTTTAATACCTTGTATATCCAGTGTAGCGTGATATTGTAATAGTGACATTTTACTGATTTTTGTTTCACCACATTTTAGTTCTTGTCAGTTCTTGCAAAAGCACATGAATATGCACAATATGTAACCGTTTATTGTTCATGGAAAATTAATTTAGGTATTTACAACTTACTCTTACTTTCGACAACAAAAAATATTAGAACTTGAGTACCGTAGACAAGTCACTCATATCACTAGTGATATACATGGGCGCCGTTAATCCAAAATCCAAGGGGGAGGGCAAATATTAAATATTAGAAAAAATTCTAAAAGAAATACATACTCGTATTATGTTCGAACCCGAACTGTTTATTTGTACACTTGCATTTTACATTCTAATAATATTAAATTAAATATTCACATACCATCTTTAATGACATATACAAAATAAAGAAGAAATTAGAATTCATATATTGTAAGAGAGTCGACTATGGGGCCGTTATACGGTAAATCTAAAATTGTTGAGGGGAAACTGACCCCCCTGCCCCCTAAACGGCGCCCATGGCGATATATTAATAGCACTACCCTTTAAAGCGTTTATATCGAAGAACTGTACAATAAATATAGGAGATTTGGTGAATATATAGGACACATTTCAATTTCACTTTTTATTGAAGTACGAGTATTTTATAATATAATACTAAAATACTAATACTACCACACCAAGGCTAATGGGCGTCTCTACATTTTTTACGATTTTGTGCTCATGATTACTTTTCAAAATCATAAATTTGCAGAGACGCCCATTAGCCATACCGAATAACACTAAAAAACAAAAAAAAAATAGAACGAATTATAAAAAAATGCTAATTATTTTACATATTTTTCGTGGCTTTTAACTTTTTTTAATATTTTTTTTTTCTCTTTTAGCATAATCATAAAATTCTTTGCAGTTCATTTCAAAAATTATAGTTATTAGTAATTTTGATATTAAATCTACTGAAGCGCGATTTCTAACGTCAGTCCACTTACTTCCCATTATACTAAAAACCCTTTCTACAAAGGCGGAGGTTGCAGGAATACTTAAAATAAGTGACATAATAATTGCAATATTTGGAACATCTTCAATCTTTTCCAAAATTCTGAGCCAGTTATATACTGTCGTGCTGGTCACAATTATTTTATCACTTTTAATTAAATCGAAATGTTTATTAAAAATTGTAATTTCATCAAATAAAGAATCACGATCTAGAGTTAACCATTCAGGAATTTTTTGAGCAATATTATCTACTTCGTCATAAACTAAATAGTTTTTTAAACACAACTTAATTCACTAAAATCGAACCATTCTTTAAATTACTTATTAGAATAATCAAGAAGTCTTACAAAATTTGTTTTAATTTTTTTGGATAGTTTTTTTTAAAATTGATTAACTACGAATCCAAAAAAATTCTGATCCTTTCGTTCAGAAAGTTTATTCAATAAAGAATAAATAATGTCATACACATCAATTATAGTTACTTTGTTTCCCTCTAATTTCAGAATTGCATCTTGAAATAATATCAAAAAATTGCTACAAAAGAACATATTCATTTCCGGGATTTCATTATCAGGGGTGTCTTCATATTCGTCGTCATTAGTGTGTAATAATTTTTTTATATGATTTGGACAATCCCGCATACTTCGAAAATAAGACAATAAAGGCTGCCACGATTTTAAAATTCTCTCTATACAAGGTAATAACGACAACCACCTTGTGTGAACATGACGAAGAACTTCCTGTTATTCTGCCTCATTAAATTCAAAGCAGTTTTTTAAAACATCTCTCCGTTTAGCAGACATTGAAAAGTGTGTATACAGGGTGTTTATTAAACATAGGGCAAAAATTGAAGGGATTATTCCCTGGACCATTCTTAGATGATTTTGTCCTTTGATGATTTTTGAAAAGCCGCTTTGTTTCGAAGATACAGGGCGAAAAAAAAATCGACAAAACCAATTTTGATATTTTTCAAATTATTAATCTAGTAACAGCAGGCAAGTTATGTGTCCAATTTGTTGAGACGTTTGGCTGTTTGACGTGTATTTTCTGTCTATAATACTTAAACTTTTATTATATAGTGAAGTCCTCTTATCATGAATAGCTATACGAACGCCGAGATGAATGACATGGATTTCATTTATGGACTTGCTGATGGCAATTCATTACAAGCTAGGCGGATTCTTGCATCGTAGCTGGAGGCAGTCATTTTCAACAGTACTTGTAGATTAAGAAACTTTACATGTAATTTTTGGTATTAAATGTTGTTATTGTCGAAAAAATTTTTCGCCCTATATCTTCGAAACAAAGCGGCTTTTCAAAAATCATCAAAGGACAAAATCATCTTAGAATGGTCCAGGGTATAATAATCCCTTCAATTTTTGCCCTATGTTTAATAAACACACTGTATATCTTAAGAACTAAGGTCTCAATGTCATAGTCAAGTTTATCAATAGAATGTTTTACTGCATTGTGTAGTATATGGGCATGGCAATTAACCTTAATTATATTCGGATTCTGGTCCTTAAAATTAGTAAATAGAGAATTATGTTGCCCAAAATTGGCATTACAATTATAACCGCTAAAAGATGAGACACTTTCAAATAACAAATTATTATTTACGAAGCACGTTTTAATTATACGGAACATTCCAATTGCAGTTTCATCCGAATTATACACAAAATCGAGAAGTTTATTAACTACACCTACCCCACCAAGATTTTTGTTTAAATTTACATATTGCACGGCAATGGGGAAATATTTTTGGTTTTTTGTTTATGACGATTATTCATAACATCATAACACCGACCATCTAGCTACCGATTCTACCAAGCGAGCAAGCAGATAGTTTTATATGCGCTATAACTTGCACATGCGCAGTACGATTATTGCTTCAATTCCAGGCATGTCAGTTTAAAAAATTCTGTTTGTTGAATTATTGAATAAACAGGAGAATTTACATTGTTTATAGGATGTAGGAGATTTAGACAAAATATAGGAGACTACTATTAAATATAGGAGGTCTGTCAATCCTAGTCGTAACTTCTCACGTCACTTGATAGCTTGGTACAATATCGTATGCACCGAAATATCATTAGCGCACCAGCGTGACTAGAAGTCACCAGTGGCGTGTATTATTGCAGAAGCCTAAAGGCCAGTTTTACGATATAGAAATATAACTATAACTTAAACAATATTGAACGGGATTATTGGCAGCAATGATCAATTTGTCAATTGTTAGTTTATTTCGTTTCAATTTTGTTTATTTAATTGACAGAATTTTAACCAGAGATTGTAAAACTAGCATTAAGCTAGCATAAATTTAATACGCTACTGCAAGTCACTAGTAACTTGTGCACAGAAAAATCTCTCGACATGTGATATTTTTTTTTAGCTTTTAGCTGTGCATTTCTGACCAATCAAAGGGCAGCAATATCCCTATCTAAACCAACGCTATTATCTTACTTGAAACGAATATAGTCATTAATTTTTAAAAATTATTAAACTTTAATGCGTTATTATTTTATACTCTGTATATACCTAGAGAAATGACGTACATCAGCGGAAATCTTATTCACCGATTGTAAATAAAACTTTTTATCTTCCTATAAAATAAGAAGAAACTGAAAAAATAAATTGCGAAACACACAAAAAAACTATCAAGATTAATAATATATCTAATTATCAAAACTGATATTTATCGACAATGTTATTTATTTTCATTTTTCTTTTCTGTATCTTTAACAATAAGAATTATGATAAAAACTATCATTGTGAAATAAGTTCAAAAATGTATTTTTTTAATGGTAGTAGAATTGACAAATTGTTTTTATCATTAATATTATCTGACCTATCTTCGAAAAATATTTAAAATAGTTAATTTTGTACATAATTAAATTAACAACTTACGTCGTATTTTTCCATTTCAAAAAAAATGGCGGATCTGTTGGCAATAGCTAGGGCAAAATCTTCAGAATCTCGGGGAGCCAGAAGCATACTTTTATTGTACAACATCAATGCTTTTTTATAATCTTTAATTTTATAGAAGTTGTTGCCGGATATTCTTGCTTCATCAGCCAAATTTTTATCTTTTCCTTCATCTAGGGATTGGAATTCTAAGATGTTAGCCAATATCTGATTCCTAAACATTAAATGTAATGATTAATTAAACCAAAATACTGAATTATTTATCTACTTTCATTTCACAATATTAATTTTATAATTAAGCGGACTACTTTTGTATCATAGGGTATTGTAAAAATATTTTAGTTAATGAACAAATAAAAAATAAATAAATATATTATATCTGAATATTACCCATTGTTGGGTGTGCCAACCTATTTTGTACGCATATATCGGTAATGATGATATTTATAATTAATATTAGTAATAATACTTCGTTTAAAAATGAGCTAGAGTAATAAGTCAGTCTGTCAAACATATTCCAGTGGCGCGTCAATAATTTTTGCCGAGGAATAGTCGAAAAATCTGTATTCGATAGAGATCCACCGTTTCAGTTCTTAATTAATTTTTCGAGATCACCTTCCATTCAAATAAATATAAATTTTGATAAAGAACTTTGATTTGCATATAATATATGTAAATACTTAAACAAATCCCTCTGAAACTCCGTTCTACATCTATGTAAGTCTTCAAAAGGGATTACCGAAAAGTTTATTGAGGTCTTTCTATTGTTAGCTATTGTTAGAGAAGTGCATTTTGTTATAGGTACAAAGTGGGCGGCATTCTATGAGCACCTTAGTAAATATCTAATTTTTCTGGTGGGTTTATTTACCGCGTCAATAGATACAATGTTTTGTAGAATTTTTTGAAAAAAATATATAAACGTATGCACCCTACGGAATCAGTAATGGCATGTAGAGTTCCGAAGGACAAATTTCTAAATTACCGCCAATATTTAAGTAAGATTTGTCTTATTTTTGTTATTATTAACTGTAGTATAACTATAGCAAAATTTTAATTTAGAAACTTGTTCATCGGAACTCTACGTTATAAACCATTATTGTTTCCGTAGGGTGCATACGTTTACATATTTTTTCAAAAATTTCTACAATTTTTTTTCTCTATCGTTATCAATACATCTATTATTTATTTATTATTTCTATCTGCTGATGACCATTGTGATGATAATTTTTAAATTTTTGTAACTGTAAAATTTTTCAGGTAAGTGAAGTGATGACTTGTTATTTTTTATATTATTTGTTAATTTTGTATATTCAAACATATCCTGATGAAGGCATAGTTGGGGCCGAAACAAGTCGAGGCCGAAAATAATAATTTTGACTGAATATCCAGGAATTATTTTCTATCGTTTTTAACATTCCAGTCACCAAATGAACAATATTTATAAAATTTCAAATTCGATTTTACTGGTTATAAAACTTACTGATAAAATCTGATTTTGGTGTAGAATTTTTTTCTAAATTTAGTTGGGAACTATTGTGCAAGGAAAAACTAATTTCCCATGTTTTGAGTTTGAATTGTTAAAAAGTTATAATTTTACAATTTCCAGGTAGTAAAACACATGAAATTAAAAATAATTTTTTAGACGTGCAAAATCAAAATATGGATGTCAAAATATTGTTGTTGTCAAAGTGACATTGTATTTGTCAAAGTGACACACACAAATCAGCTGATTCCAAACACTTCAAGATCGCTCGAGTCAAACGTCTACTTGCGGTATATATGAAACAGAAATGTAACGTGTTTGGTATCAAAAAAATTAATTAATTTTAACATCAATTCTTCTACGAATTAATATAGAAACTTTTGACAGATAAAAAAACTGTTTTCGTATGTTATAGCCCTATGACCAGTTTTAAAATTTACACCCTGTATATGTGCATATAGATTATTTTCACATATATTACAGCGTTTCGCAACATATTGAAATGACATTTATAGCAATTCTATACGTATTGATACGATACAAAAAGAACGTTTTTTCAAGATTCGAAAATTTATTTTGAGATTTTTAAAGCAAACATTTTTAGGCCACTAATGGTTTTAATATTTTATATTATTAATTTAATTATTAAACTAATGTCCAATAATAATTTAATTTCATTCCGCCGGTCACATTGCTCTCTCAGTTTTATTTTCTGTACAGTGCTAGTGAGTATTTAACTGTCAATGGAGATAATTTTGAACAATTTTTGTAAACGTAAAGTAATGTGACATAGTTTTTTCAAAATACTGCATATTCATACATCTCAAATAATAATAATAATAATAATGGTTTTACAAAAATTACATTACGAAATTAATTAATTTTTATATTATACAGAAGTATGGCAATACAATGGTAGTAAAAAAATGTACTCCTTAAATAAAGTACTCTTAATTTTGAGAATATTGAAAAAATATATTTTGTTTCGTGATTACTAGGCTGTATACTATATCCTATGTCGTTGCAGTATATATCTGAAGTTGAGAATCATCCTGTATTTTAATTAATTCTAATGTACTTACTACTAATATTTTCTATTCAAAACTCTAACAATATTAATTCAAATATAATTATTTTTGACAATAGCATTTGGTTTCAATTACATGTACACATATTTATATGAAGACGTCAAATGTGTAACCAAATAGTTGTTTTGTTATAAACCGTATATACATATGTTGCAAATTTTATAATATATTTTTGTGTAGCAATGTTATTATTCACTACATATTTTGATTATAGTGGAAACACCCCGCGCACGCACACACATACACTGCTACCATCATCGTGAAAATGTTGAAATTGAAGTCTAAGGACCATAAAACGTACTTATTTAACATAATTATAATGTACGATTTATAGCACGATCCCTATTTATACCTGCTCTTCATTGCAGTAACGGAAGTAAAAATGGGGTATGGGGCTAATGACAAACATTCTCAAACTAATAGTATATCAAAATATGAAATATGTATTTCATTATTTTCTTGCATATTTCATGAAAGTAGATAAAATGTAGGTACTAAATTCATTTCGTTACTCATGTTACGATGCTGGATGTATTATCGATTTCCATCACATATCGTAAATATGAGAGTTTGTGGAACTTACTAATAATTATTACTTACTTGTCCAGTGCAGTAAAATATCTCGTAAAAATTTGATGCTCAGTGTCATTTTTATTTATTTGAACATCTGGCCAGAATGGGAATATTAAATGTGTCTTCAGATCCACTTGCATTTTAATAGATTATGAAGCTGAATACTGCAGGACATTTGAATACAGTGACTATTTAAATATTAGTATTATCTCAGTTCTTGATAATAATATCATTGATAAGAGAAATGTGTGATTCCCCACATTTTATAAGTTTTCTCAATTCCATGTGTTCCTATTAATTTGTTTAAATTTTATACATTTAATATTGAATCAAATTAATTGATTATATATAGGATGTCATCAAAATCGCCGTCTTCGATATCTCCCTTGTCGTTAGAAATACAGCATAAGTTTATTAACAGAATTTATTTGTCTACTAAAGTAGCATAACGTAAAATTATCTTCACATATACAGGATGTTGCATTACGGCTCGGCGAGAATTGTTTCTCTTTTTTTTAAATAGAACACCCTATATATTTTTATATATTTTGAATTGTATTTTATTCACCTATACGAACATATGAATTTTGTTTTAGTTTTCCACGGCGTTGCCATGTTATTCCGTTTTTTCTCTAAAAAAAACCGAATACACGCATTGCTTTATAAAGGCTTACTGAAGTTATTTTAATAGCAAAAAATAAGAATTTTCTTTTCTGTATAACTGTAATTATACTTTATGTTCTGACATATTTTTTTTTAAATGTAATTATACAGGATGTTCAATAAAGCGAATCAAATGTGCTCAATTTCAAATGAGTATAACTCGTCATTTTCAAATGGAACAGCCTATATTTTATTATTCAGTTGTGTGTATTTTTGTACTATCTTCATATGTTATTAAGGGTATCCTAAGCTTAAAACCAATAATTTCGGAGATTTTCACCATTTTTCTCTAAATTTATATATTTAATTAAAAATTAAATCTAGTATTCCATGGATATTGTTTTTTGAATTAGAAACAATTGAAGTAATGACAGTAGTTTCATTAGCCAGGTTATTATTAAGAACAGAGGGATTAAGCAAATTAACTTATTAATATGAATCTCTTGCAAGAAGAACTTACGAATATGGTGTACGTACTTGGAGAACTGATTAATAAAATATAGGCTGTTCCATTTGAAAATGACGAGTTATACTCATTTGAAATTGAGCACATTTAATTCGCTTTATTGAAAGCCCTGTATAATTACATTTAAAAAAAAATATGTCAGAACATAGAGTATAATTACAGTTATACAGAAAAGAAAAATCGTAATTTTTGCTATTAAAATAACTTCAGTAAGCCTTTATAAGGCAATGCGTGTATTCGGTCTTTTTTAGAGAAAAAAACGGAATAACTCGGCAATGCCGTGGAAAACTAAAACAAAATTCATTTGTTCGTATAGGTGAATAAAATACAATTCAAAATATATAAAAATATGTAGGGTGTTCCATTTAAAAAAAGAGAAACAATTCTCGCCGAGCCGTAATGCAACACCCTGTATATGTGAAAATAATTTTACGTTATGCTCCTTGAGTAGACGAATAAATTCTGTTAATAAACTTGTTGTTGTATTTCTAACGACAAGGGAGATATCGAAGACGGCGATTTCGATGACTCACCTGTATACTGCAGTACATGGACACTTTTTTATTATCAATATGACATGTTTGAATGTCCTGAAATTACTAAAAATGCACATTCTTAGTTTAAAATAAAGTTCTTTTAATGAAAAAAATACACAAAAATGTAAGAATATTATTACAAAACTTATATAGAATATTATTCTTTTCTATAGCAGATTGTGTGCTTTTTCTACCAAAAATAATGGATTAAACAATACTTTAACTGCAAGAGATATTGTCAAAATATTGTCTAAAGAAATCAAAAGCTTTTCTTCTTGAATATTATTTTAGATATGGAATTAAATTAAAAAACGGCGAATAGCAATAAGCTTTATTATCTTTTCTCCTTAAAATTACATTTCAAGATCAATTTACGTTTCTCTGGTCATAGCCTAATCCGAATTAGTTTTTTTTAACACATCGTAGAACCCCAACTTATATTGTATATTTTAAAATTGTGCTTATTCATTTATTATTTATTAATTTAATTGATAATTGATTTTTCTTTTTTTTTAAATCTGCTTTAGAAAAACATAGAATTCTATACACGACGATAAAATTTAATTGTGTATCGATTCGCGAAGAATAATTCACGAGCGATAACATTTTCCGCTTATATAAAAGTCACTAATAAACTCAAATTTGGAAAAATGGTCAGATTGTTAGTGGGAGTTTCCAAAATTTTCTTTATTTTTTATACGTTCATATATTGTTAAAAAAATAGATGTCATTTTTTTTATTTTTCCATTAATACCCGAAAAAAAAAATTAGTTGTGAAAAGTTGTGTGCTATATAACGGCCTCAAAAAGAGAGATATATTACTTATGTGCAGTGAGACTGAAGTATTATGATAAAGAGGCGTGAATACATCCTGAGGTAGAAGCGCGTAAACAGTAGACTTATAGTCGTTGCTGCAGTGAACACGGATTCACAAGCCAAGGGGGACATGGAATACAACCACAAGCATTTTTTTAATGGTTAGGGAACTTACATCACACCCCCGCGCAGTCGCGGATTATCCATTAGGCGCATGAGGTGCTAGCCTCGGGTCTCACCTAAACAGGGGCCACAAAAAGTCTCAATACAGTACACTATGTAACTATACGGATTCAGTTACTGTTACATATAAAAACATTTAAATATTATGTAGAGTAGATTTGTAACTTTTTCACATAATTTTTAATATTGCAATATTGTAGTACGACATAAGTAAATAACAAGTTGTAGCAAGTTGTCTAACTTAAATACATACATTATTCTTTTTGTAAGAAATATGTACAAAACACATTATACTGAAATAAGTGATTTAAACAGAAGGTGTGAAATGTATTATGGAATTGTTGAAAATTATGTGGTCTTGTGGCCGTGTGCCTGAGTGTCTGGTCGTGAATCTTGGGAACCCGGGTTCGATCCCGACCGACGCCAAAAATTACTTCGCATTTTAATGACACAAAATTGACCCCTGTGGTGCATTCTCAACGTCAGCAATGAGTGCCCGTGAGGTGACGCCTGGTAAGTGTCCGCACGGTACAAATATTTCATCATTACCAATATCTGTGTACAAAGCAAATTGCCACACCAAGCAATGGGTAATATGCCGTGATGATATATTTATTTTATTTATTTATTGTTGAAAATTTTAAATGATTTTTAAGTCTGATTGAACAAATGAGAAAATTAATGCATTTGTTGGTAAAAGATATATAAAAATGATACTGACTCCTGCGACGAAAACAACATTCGATATTCGCGACAACTCAATTTTTGAAGTTAATGAAAGGAAAAATTTCGGATCCAGTTATTATTTATAAACGATGAAACGTTGTTAAAAATATTTTTAAAGGTATTCCCATTATAAACGCTATAGTGAAGAACGATCGATATTTCTCAATAATCGTTGATGAAAATGAATTGCCAGTAGAAAGGTTTATAACGTTTGTAAGTACGGTAGGACATAAAGCAGTAAGTATACAGGCAGCTGTTTTAAATGCTGTTGAAAATATGTCTTTGGATATACAAAACTGTAGAGAACAATCGTACGACAACGCAAGTAATATGGCGGCTGTTTATTCTGGATTGCAAGCCATAATCAAAGAAAAAAATAAACTAGCTAAACTTGTACTATGTACTGTACATTCGCTGAATTTAGTCGGTACGTGTGCTGCAGAATGTTGTTCTACAGTTACCAATTTCTTCTTATTTGTGGAAGAAGTTTATATTTTCTTTTCGGCATCAACTTACAGATGGCAAATTATGAAGGAATTATTATTACGGAACAGAAATTCCGACAGACCTGAACAACTTGTACCTAAAAAACTTTCAGCTACTAGATGGTCTGCTAGAGCTGATGCTTGCACCGCACTTTATAATAGTTCCGACGCTTTTAAAGAAGCACTACAACATATCATAGATGATGCTGGGAAATCACCTAAAGCAAAAGCCGAGTTAAAGGGTATTTTGCAGAAAATGTTAAATTTAGAGACAGGAAATATGCTCTCGTATTGGAAATATATTTTAGTTCAATTTAACAGAACAAGCCAATCATTGCAAAAGTAGAACATGGATGTACAGACAGCTATTCAGCTTTATGAAGCTTTAATTAACTTTGTATCTGAAATGAGGGGAAATTTTGACAAAGATGAAGAACATGGTAAAATTTTGACAAAATGTAGTGATTATACTTTGGATGTAAAACGAATATAAGGTAAAGGAAATTATTACTGACAGAAAGTCGTAGTGATGGATGTACTACATGGTTGTTGATAATATTGTATATGCATACAATGAAATTAATAAATATTTTGGTTTTCTTGCTAATATCATTGAAGACGCAGTAATTAAAGAAAAGTTCAAAGCATTTATGAAGATTTAGATAACAACTTTGAAAATGAATGTATACAATTTAAATACTTTATTAAATCTCTTAAGTTTAGATGAATTCATATATTCAAAATGTGGTTAATTATTCTTACTATTTATTATTAGAAAATCTGTCTTGGGATAAAATTAATAATGTCACTTCTTACGTAATAAAATGTTTGGCTTTAAGAAGTTTTGCTTTAAATTATTAGCTTAGATTGTTATTTTGGTATAGCGATATAACGTTTTACGTTCATACTCTTTATATTTTAAAAGTAAAAGTTTACTCGGCTTGCCCAACGTTATTATTGAGATAGTTCATTTACTATTGGTTCTATTTATGATTGAAAAATCTCTTATAATTAGAATAATTAGCAATGTCTTCTCGTAAATAATAAAATGTTTGAAGAAATTTGCAATATACGAACAATTTTGTTTGTTAATTTACCGGAATATACTGTTGGATATATGTTCATTTTTATAAATTTATATTGTAATTAGATATATAAATATCTTATTTTATTTCAAAATGTTCGACTTTAAAAAACATTTGCTTTAGTTGATTATTTAGATTCGCTAACTTTGCAGTTCTTATACCGTTTGTATTTGTAAAATTAAATATATACTGCATGTATTAGTTTATATTGTTATCCAACCATTTGTATTAGTTATGAGATATATAATAAACTAATTATTATTATTAATATTATTATTATTGTTATTATTATTATTATTATTATTATTATTATTATTATTATTATTATTATTATTATTATTATTATTATTATTATTATTATTATTATTATTATTATTATTATTATTATATTTATATATAAATAAAAATAAATAAATAAATATTTCATCACGGCATATTACCCATTGCTGGGTGTGCCAATCTGTTTCGTACACAGATATCGGTAATGATGGAATATTTGTACCGTGCGGGCGCTTACCAGGCGTCACCTCACGGGCACTCATTGCTGGCGTGGAGAGTGCGCCACAGGAGTCAATTTTGTGCCATTAAAATGCGATGTAATTTTTTTGGCGTCGGTCGGGATCGAACCCGGGTCCCCAGATTCGCGACCAGACACTCAGGCACACGGCCACGAGACCCCATATATATATACATTACATACATACAAACAAATTGTCAAGACATATTTCATTTCATATACACATTCTAATGTAGCGTAGCCTCGATTTTGTTGTTTAATATTTTATAATAAAGTTCATCCGTACTGGTTTTTGAAATAACAATCCGTTAAATATATTCTCGTTTCTGAAATATTCTATGACCTGGCAATTTATTTTTATACAGAAAAGGAGGAAAACATGCAGCTTCACATCCCTTGAAAAAATATAACTTTCAATTATATGCCATTTGACCTTGGATGAAGAGTTTTTTTTTGTCTGCGGCGCCATTTTTCTGGATACTTTTGCATGACATATAACACCCCCCTCCCCCTCCCGAAACACCAAACGCGCCTGAGCGTGGGCGCCAAATTGTTTTCAGCCTAGGGCGCATTTAGCAATATCATTATTCCGTTACGATAGGCAAATTATATGAATATTGGACTAAATTAATATTTTTAAGTAGTAATTAGATGTGAATTCCAGAATTTCTTGTTAATACACAGCAATAATAATACTCTGTAGTAAATACCCACTCTAATATAAATATGCTATTACATTCGTCGTCAAATAAGTATGGACTTAACTTATGCTCAACTTTTCTCCGCACTCTGTCCATTGCCTTGCGGTGTTGACGCTTCTCCTTATGTTAGCATTTTCAACATTGCCCATGAAATGGCAACAATGTAGAAATCCCCAGTCCATACTTATTTGACGGCAACTATAGTATTTTATCTTTAAAAGATCGGATGTGGCCAGTACATGGCTCCTCCCGCCAATTCCATGTTTAAAATAGCAATGAGCTTCAAGTATTACTTTCTGTTGATCGTTAGTAAACAAAATATAATTTGTTGTTCCAATAAATAGAAAAGTCTGTAATACGAAATTTTGGATATATTCTATTTTATGTTTTTCCTTGAAAATCTGTTAAGAGCTCCGATTTAAATAACTCGTCCAGTTTATCACATATAGCCAAAATCTAATATGTTGTTTCTAATCATATACGAATTTTAAATACCAAATTTGAGAAGTTTGGATTATTGGATTTTTTTTTCACGAAAATCTGTTCAGAGCTTGAAGTAAAGTATTACTTTCGATTTATCAATTTTAGCCAAAATCTAATATATTATTTCCATTGATATAAAAGTCTTAAATACTAAAATTTAAAAGTTTTGGATTATATTGTAATATAGTTCTTCAATAATAACTGTTATGGGCTTCAAGTAAAGTAACACTTCCGGTTGTACAATTTTACTGAAAATCTAGTCAACTTTTTATATGTATGCAGAAAGCTTAAATAAGACAAATATAATTTTTTGGAAGTTTGATATGGGATATCGTGGACAGCCATCATTGTGAAAATAATAAAAACGTGTTGTGGGGACCTTAATTCGTGCTTATTCAATGAAATCTCACTATCGAATTTTTGTATCGAAAACATTACTTCCCTTATCTATGGCGGGAGGTAAAAATTAAATCACCCGTTTTCCGTGCCGGTCAGTGTATATAAATAGAAGTATGTCAATAAGTACAAATTTAAAAAAAATACAATTATAAAATTCAGATGGTTGCATAGAGATAGGTTTTGTCATTTTATCAAAACGATAAGATTGTTTACTTGTTTACGAATAGTTTACATTAATATTGGAATTTAATCATAATTTACAAAATAGTTTCATAAATCATTCATTACACGTATTAAGATACAAAGTGAGAACATTGATAATTCAACTATCAGCATTTATTTTTGCAAATAACTTTAAACTATGAAATAATAATAGATTTAGGTTTGCACTTTTTTAAGGAATAGAGAGTTATGTTCAATTTTAATCATCATTGTTGGATTTCAAGTTATGATGTCAGTTATTATTTTTATATGAGCGTTATGTTCAAAAGAGCATAAAAATGCTCTAAAGAAGTTCAAACCAAAATTCTGTCTTATTTCATACTTGGAAGGAATCAGACATTGGCGGTATAACATTTCATCCATTTTCTAAGAATTTACTCTGCTGAATTTAACAAATTTTGCTTACTAGCTCCTCAACTGAAGGCGGCACACACGCCCCGATTTACCTTGAGGACACCTGAATGTGTTTAGGAAGATTCACCCTGAGACTAAAGCGCAAAGAAGCGGTTTTATCAACCATTGTCTACCATCCTTACTCAATCGATTTAAGAGAAATTACTATAAAAAGCGAAAATATATATTTAATAATAAATATTAATAAAGAAATACAATAATTAAAAAACACTTCGGAAATAAGGGTTTTTTTTATAACACAAACTTAAAATATGAACTGTTTGAAACAGAACTCTGTACTGTTTGTAATCTAAACAAAAATGAAAGGTTGTATCATTTTTATGTTGACTGTCCGATATGTCAAGGCATCAGATCGCACTATTTAAATAAAATTAATATTAATAGATACAAAGAATCTGACTTCTATAAATTTTGGCTTCATTTCGATAACGAAAATATAAATCTTATTTTTTTCTATACTATTAACGCATTTAAGTTACGCAGCTTTATTATAAATGAATAAAAGCGAACTAATAATTTGCATCTATTTCTATGTTGAGATATATCTGGCAACCAAACTTGTATCTACATAAGTCTGTTTAACTGAATTTTTAGGAAATTCGAATTTTTAATATTTCCTTCTATATTTTTTTTATTACTTGTAATTAATTATCACTGTATAAAGTTACTAAAATTTTATTATGGTTATTATAACTACTATTAATTAATTGGTTTCATTAATATTTAATAATCTTGTATTTGTAGTAAACTACTTGTTAAAAAAGTGTACTGTGTTTTGATATAAATATTTATATATTATTTGATGTTATTAACTACTCGTATGTATAATGCTAAAATTTACTATTTGTAACTATTCTAAATTTACTCGTTTATACAAAACTGTTGTCACTCTATTTGTATGGGGAACCCCCCGATGGCAAATAAATAATTGAATTGAATATAAAAAAGCGAAAATACATATTTAATAATAAATATTAATAAAGAAATAAAATAATTAAAAAACACTTCGGAAATAAGGGTTTTTTTTATAGCCGCACGTTACGAATAGGAATATATTTTGATTGGCGGCTGAAAGATAGCCTATAAGTGTAAACGAAAAAAATCTGATGTGGACACCACACGACTTCCTTGTACGATTATTAAACTATACATATTTTTTTAATAAATAAATTACAAAATATTAATTTTAACTTCAAAACAGTAAGATATATATATATAGCGACCATAAAGGCAGTTTTTAAAGAGAGTTTTGATTACAACAATATGACTAATTTCACAATAAAAATATAATATTTGTTATTGTACGAATCAAAAAATTGCACGTATTTAACGTAATTTGACATGAACATTTTTTTATGTTTTTGTCCTAATCCATAGCAAGCATTATTACAAAAACAAAAAAGTATATAATTTTTAAATTTACATATCTCGCTTATACAAAGGGCTAGTTTAATAATACTTGATGTGCTACATGCAGAAATTAATTCTCTAAAACTTTTATTTGAAGCATTTATTTCTAAAATCAAATTAAAATTATTTTATTCAAGAAAAACTGTTAACAATTTCAAGTAATGTACCACTTCCGGTTAGCCTATTGTAATCAAAATCTATTATGTTATCTCGATTGACATAAAAGTCTTGTATACAAATTTGAAAAGTTTTGGATTATATTTTAAAACAGTTTTTCATTAAAATCTATTATAGGCTTCATGTAAAGCGTCACTTCTGGAAATTGTGTAATAACCAGAAAGGGAGGTGCACAACTAGATGCTATAGGTGTCCAAAATACAAAATTTCAACTTTCTACGGCTTACCGTTTTTGAGTTATGCGAGATACGTACGTACGTACAGACGACACGACGAAATTAGTCAAAATGGATTCAGGGATGATCAAAATGGATATTTCCGCTGAAATCTGAAAACCGAAATTTTTCGCGATTACAATACTTCCTTTACTTACGTACAAGGAAGTAAAAACGAATAGCCTGTTAGAAAAGGTTCGTCTTACCATTACCAATGGGAGTTTCACATAGCAAAACCGAGGCTATCGCTCGAGTACTGCCATTCTCAAACAGTTTTATTTGAATAAAATTTCTTGTATTACACTTAATAATTGTAATATTTGCAATTATGAACTATGTAGACTTATACAGTGTTGTAATATTAATTTATTTTATAAATATAATTTAGAAATAGCATGTACTCCCTGAACATTTAGGTCGTAAAAGAAAACAGTTTGAAGTTACAACACATATTCGTAATGTCACATCTATTTTTCTAACTTTGGGGGACCATAACTCGCTTATTAATACCGATGTGAAGTTAGGGACGAAAATAATCTCCGTTCACGTTGCAATGAAGCGAAACATATGGTACATATAGACGAAGGGCCATCGACGAATTTGTATTATCTGTAAGATACGTTCTTGATGTGTGCTATTTATAAACTATTAAACTATAAACACCACCAAACTCATTGAAATCAAACTATAAAACTTAGTGAAAATTAATAAATATGAATATTTACTTTTATCAGGAGTATAACGATGACGTCATCTATGCGAAGTAATACAAGTGTGACGTCACAGAAGTTTTAAGTCCGTTTTCCTCGAATTCTATTAATATACAGTTGTTCATTTTATTTTGTCCGCTATAGCTATCTCGAGATGTAGACCTACGAGTCCGTTAAATTAGAAAACTATTTCTATTTTACAGGACTATTACAATGTGCAAAAAAACATTTTTTTCTATCAGTGGTTCGCAAAATACGGGATAAAACTTTCTTATTTTAAATGGGAACCTACTTTTTATTCACTTATTCGATTCAGTTTTTTTTCTAAATTCAACGATATATATATATATATATATGTCATACCATAATACAAAATATTTGAGAAAAATGCAAATGAAAAGTATGTTGATGTAATTTAAATATGAATGTAATAAGAGTGTGATGAAGAAAACAAATGACTATTTTGTTGCACGTTAATTGTAGTGTAACGGCAAAATAAATATTTCGTATACTTTCCCGGTGATAATATGAATTTTATTCACGAAGTCCAAAAGCACGTAAATTACAACTCTTGGTTCGACAACGAATGTAGATATGCTAAACAAACATGTAAAGCCATTTTAAGATCATTCAGAAAGCACCCAAATAATGAAAATTTATTACAATATGTAGAGGCAAAGAAACAATATGTTAATTTCATAAAATATAAAAAACGTAACTTTTTCAAAGAAACTCAGCATAAATTAAGTGATGTAAAAAATTCTAGTGAATTTTGGAAAACTTTCAATATCTTTAAACAAAAATACTTTTATATAAACGAAATAAACATGGAAGAGTGGGAATTGTTTTATAATAACATTTATAATTCAGTACCCGTAATCAATAAAGCCTCTTTCTTTGACTGCTTCCATCCAATTTTTGACTGTGATTTCTCTCTGGAAGAATTACAATACGGCTTACATGTTAGTAAATCTAATAAAGCAGCCGGGCAGGACGGCATAAACAATAACTTTTATAAAGCCCTCCCTCCCAATTGGATTCACTATACTTTAAATCTTTTCAACAAAATTTTAGCTCAAGAAGTGTTACCTGACTGCTGGTCTAATATTCATGTGCTTTTAATTCATAAAAAAAGGCGATCCCAAGGATCCCCTAAATTACCGCGGAATAGCCCTTGTTAATTCTATATGTAAGCTTTTTACGCAAATTTTGTTCTCTAGAATACAAAGCTGGTGTGAGTTTAACAACATATTAAATGAAAACCAAGCCGGTTTCAGAAAAAATAGAGGAACGAGAGACAACATTTTTTCTCTTTCCGTTTTAACACAATTACAATTAAGATTAAAGGGACAGGGACTTTATGCTATTCTGGTGGATCTTAAAAGAGCCTTTGATTCTACAAATCATAATCTGTTATGGTCAAAATTATATAAAAATGGCATCTCTGATAGAATGATAAGGATTATTCAGTGTTTATATGAAAAAGCAACGTTCCAAATTAAAAAAGGGAATGAACTCTCCAACCCTATTAAAATTTTACAGGTGTTCTCCAAGGTGAGATTCTCTCCCCTCTACTTTTCGCTTTATTTATTAACGATATTTGGCAGTTCTTCTTGGATAATAAAGCTAAAGGGGTAAATATTGATGGAATCAATGAGGTAACAATTCTCGCATATACAGACGATCTTGTGATCCTTGCTCATTCTCCAGTTGAGGTAAAAAGAAATTTAAAGATCTTACAAGAATACTGCGAATTAAATTCGTTAGAAGTTAATACTAAGAAAACAAAGATTTTGCATTTTCATAAGGGCAGATCAAAAAATTATAAAACTCCATTTCTTCTGGGTAAAACTCCGATAGAAACTGTTCCCTCCTTTTGTTACTTAGGTACTATATTCTTCTCGTCGGGAAAATACTGCTTAGCGGCATCGGAAAATTATAAAAAGGCAAGTCTGGCATTACAAAAAGTAAAAAATGTTCTCTGTAAATCCAAATCAAAAGGATGGGAAGAAAAAAACAAACTACTTAATTCAATTATAAATGCAACAGTCTTATACTCAGTAGAAGTATGGGGCTTTCACCAGTTAGAAACTCTGGAGAGATGTCAGTTACAATTCATAAAAAGTATTCTAAATGTTTCACCAAAAACCGCTGATTGTTATGTTAGAATCGAAACCGGAACCATCCACATCTCAGCTTTAGTGTGGAAGCGAATTTTAAAATTCTGGTACAATATTTTGTGTATGGACGACATTAGATTGCCAAAAATTCTATATAATAGATTGCTGAATCTTGACAATTCGGAACTCAATAAAGTAGAATGGAACTGGTATAGCCAAATAAAAATATTTTTAAATTCTTTGGGTTTTGGACACGTGTGGCGCGAGCAATTTATAAATAATAAGATTCTGAGCGACATTATTACAACCTACAAAACTACTCTCATTCAAAAAGATCTAACTCTGCTAAGTAACTCAAAATATACCTTGTACTATAAAAATATTAAACACAACTTTGAACAAGAATCTTACTTAAACTCAAATATATCATTCGTCAAGATCCAGTTGATAAGCCAAATTCGCTTAGCACGTAAAACAGGTCTGAGAATATACTATAAAGGTGTAAAATACGAATTAGTCATTGGCAACCAGTGTACTGTGTGCAATAGGCATAGCCAGGATTCGATATACCATTTTTTCATTGAATGTCCTATTTATGAGCCCCACCGACAGCACTTTCTTAAAAATTATATTGTGGCTAATATGACAGAATTAGACTTTTTTATCAACCTCTTATCAAACCTCAACGTAAATAAAATAAACTCAATATTCTTTTACACAATTAACGCTTTTAAAATCCGCAGCTTCTGTTTAAATGAATGATCATTTTTCAATTACGTTTCTTTCTTTCTATTTTTTATTATCCCAAAGTTTCCAGGGTAACACTTTATAGAGTAAAAGAATTTTTCAACCTTCCAGGTTCGTGTTATATATATTTTTCTTTTTTTTTATGTCATTTTTACTTCTGCTTAGTTGGGGATGGCTTAACTTAGTAAAGCCTTAGTAATTGTGTGTTTCTTTACTTTTAACATTTGTATAAAATTCATCTAAAAGTATTGTTACTTACATTATATAACCATTTATTACTTATGTTATATAAATATTTATTGATCTATATGGTATATTGAATTATGTGTTATATAACCATTTATTGAATTTTGTGAATTATTAAGATTATGTTAAGATATGTACTATATTCATTTGTTGCTTTACAAATATTATATGTGTATGCGTGTCAACCTGTTTGTATAGGGCTTTGCCCTGATAGCAAATAAAATTATTATTATTATATATATTGCACGTTAATTGTAGTGTAACGGCAAAATAAATATTTCGTATACTTTCCCGGTGATAATATGAATTTTATTCACGAAGAAATGCTAGATATATATATATATATATATATATATATATATATATATATATATATATATATATATATATATATATATATATATATATATATATATATACCCGTGATCTTTCGGGCTGTGATTGTGATTTTGTGAATTCTGATTACTTTAATCGTGATCCTTTTGAATCATGATTTAAAAATTATATCAAGATATCAACTTGAATAATAATTAAGACTAATACAAATGCAAACTGCAAAAAGCAAATTGCGAATTTCTCCGTGAAACAAACAAAAATAATAAAAAATTACACAGTACGTCTAGTTTCACTAGGATACAACTTCTGAGTCAGCTTCATTTGAAGCCATCGTCAGAAGTCGGCGAAGTCGCGAAACGCGTCTATGGTTACTTGTTGTGCTGGCCGACTTCTGACGATGGCTTCAAATATATATATATATATAAAAGTATTTTTGTTTAAAGATATTGAAAGTTTTCCAAAATTCACTAGAATTTTTTACATCACTTAATTTATGCTGAGTTTCTTTGAAAAAGTTACGTTTTTTATATTTTATGAAATTAACATATTGTTTCTTTGCCTCTACATATTGTAATAAATTTTCATTATTTGGGTGCTTTCTGAATGATCTTAAAATGGCTTTACATGTTTGTTTAGCATATCTACATTCGTTGTCGAACCAAGAGTTGTAATTTACGTGCTTTTGGACTTCGTGAATAAAATTCATATTATCACCGGGAAAGTATACGAAATATTTATTTTGCCGTTACACTACAATTAACGTGCAACAAAATAGTCATTTGTTTTCTTCATCACACTCTTATTACATTCATATTTAAATTACATCAACATACTTTTCATTTGCATTTTTCTCAAATATTTTGTATTATGGTATGACATATATATATATATATATCGTTGAATTTAGAAAAAAAACTGAATCGAATAAGTGAATAAAAAGTAGGTTCCCATTTAAAATAAGAAAGTTTTATCCCGTATTTTGCGAACCACTGATAGAAAAAAATGTTTTTTTGCACATTGTAATAGTCCTGTAAAATAGAAATAGTTTTCTAATTTAACGGACTCGTAGGTCTACATCTCGAGATAGCTATAGCGGACAAAATAAAATGAACAACTGTATATTAATAGAATTCGAGGAAAACGGACTTAAAACTTCTGTGACGTCACACTTGTATTACTTCGCATAGATGACGTCATCGTTATACTCCTGATAAAAGTAAATATTCATATTTATTAATTTTCACTAAGTTTTATAGTTTGATTTCAATGAGTTTGGTGGTGTTTATAGTTTAATAGTTTATAAATAGCACACATCAAGAACGTATCTTACAGATAATACAAATTCGTCGATGGCCCTTCGTCTATATGTACCATATGTTTCGCTTCATTGCAACGTGAACGGAGATTATTTTCGTCCCTAACTTCACATCGGTATTAATAAGCGAGTTATGGTCCCCCAAAGTTAGAAAAATAGATGTGACATTACGAATATGTGTTGTAACTTCAAACTGTTTTCTTTTACGACCTAAATGTTCAGGGAGTACATGCTATTTCTAAATTATATTTATACGTACTGTGTAATTTTTTTATTATTTTTAATATTAAGACCATCTAGCGTCAAATATCATGTGCAGACTAATGTAAACTAATTTATTATATTTTATAAATAATCTACTGTCCAGTATTATAGTTAACACATTATAAATGAATCATATAGAAGTATTGATGTAGTATGTTTACTTAAAACAAATCTGTTAGAAAACTAATATTCAAAATTTATATCCCTTATATTACCATAACCTGCATTACACTTATGTAAAGTATGAAATTGTATACCAATGCCATCAATAAGCAGTATGTAATAAGCGTCAGGGCGTGTTTTTGTTGTAACCGCCAAGAGTGAATAAAGTTTTTAGTTTTTATATATTAAAATCAGTTGTATCTCCATCTCGAATCCACTATTCTAAGAATTTACGATACGGGTAGTGTGGTGAAAGAATAGATGTAACAAAATCTTTTATGAAACATATTTTCTTTGTTTTCAAAAGTATGGTGGGTAATTACATGCTTTTATAGGAAAATCATTTATCCTCTAATGCAACAAACCCCACATTGATAAATTTCTACGCTCGAAAACCTATTGTCGTCAAGCCATTTTTAAATTTGTTCTGAAATGAATCTGTGTATCATTCACAAAGGATAATTCAGAAGGGAAAGGGGAAGGTTGTGTAGTGATCACAAGATAAGAAAGTGGGGGATAACGAATAGGAAACGAAAAAACATACTTCTTCTTAATCATGATCACTTTGATGATTTAGATTGCGAATCACAGCCCGAAGAAACACGGCTAATGAAGTGTGTATTTTGTTTTCTTCATAGAACTCTTATTACATTCAGATTTATTAAATCAGCATAAATTTCATTTGCATTTTTCTAAAATATTTTGTATTATAAATAAATAATAAATATATCATCACGGCATTGCATTGCTGGGTGTGCCAATCTCTGCTCTGTACACAGATATCGGTAATGATGAAATATTTGTACCAAGTAAGCGATTTTAAAATAAGAAAGTTGTATCCAATATTTTGAAAATCACTGATAGACCTCATAGCCATATAGTTCTCGAGACTGCAATAGTGTATAAAATAAAATGAACACCTTGTAAGAAATAAATATACGGCTGTATTATTTTTAACTCTATGATTAGATGAATTTAAAACAAATTTTGGTAACATACTCTATTATTATTTAATAGTAATGATAATATTTTGGATAGATAGTGATTTCCACAACGTTCAATTTGGCTGTTTGGGTATCTGATTTTTCTACGTACGTCCAGTGTTATAATGCGTGTTACTTTAACTTTCAAGTTTGATCTAAAAGTGAAAATTTTTTTTCATAAAAAAGTATCAGCTAAAGGTACTTTATGTGAGTACATGTTTACTTTAAGACAACGCTGATAGTTCAAACTAAATAAAATAATTTCGATATCATCTTCCTTAAATTCAGATGATGAAGGTGTTAAAAAACCAAACATATATCAACCACTTGTGAATTTTACAACAGATTTAGGTTAAATAAAGAAACAATCCAGTTTTTTTTAAACGAAATAGCGAATTTAATCAAGCTTCCAACAAACAAGTAAGTAATATTAACTTTTATTTTTAAAATATATGTAACATGTTATATAAAATTTCAGGGGCGGCTGTATATGTGCACAAAATCAACTTTTATTAACACTCAGATTTTATGCCACTGGCTGCGTGGTTATATCTGGAGATTTTGTAAATGATTAAAAGGATGTACATTCCGAATAATTAGGGAGTTTTTGCATAACGTACGTGAATATTCCTTCAACGTTAACGGTACGTCTTCAATAAAGTACGTACAAAATAACGGGTTTTCAAAAGTTTAGATTTTGAATTACATTTTAATCACACGTGCACTGGCTTGCAAAAAAAAATCGCGTACACCTTAAAAATCAAGTAACCGGGTTTTTATCTTTTTTTACCTTTCGTCACCTTTAGGTAAGGAAGGTATTGTCTTTGGTCAAAAACTTCAATGATGAGTTTTTAGTGAATAAGCATATTTTAGGGTCCCTATAACACGATTTTACCATTTTTACGATGATGTCTGTGTGTGTGTGTGTGGATGTGTGTGTGTGTGTGTGTGTGTGCGTGTGTGTGTGTGTGTGTGTGTCTGTGTGTGTCTGTGACAAAAGTTCCGGATCCCATAACTTCAATACCACGATTCCAAACATTATAATTTTTTCGTATTCCTCAAGTTTACATCCAGAAGAACAAGTGATTAGATTTTGGTTATAATTCGTGAACGGAAGTACCCTCATTTGAAGATTTAACAGTTAAATTTGATTTATTAACATTTAACGTTATTATAACTTAAAGAATATATTATTCTCTATACGATTTGTTTACATTTTATATTTCATATTCAATAGATACAGAGTTAAAGAATTTTAAAGAAATTAAATTTTATAATTCAGCCAGCTATGCTAAACATGGAAACTACTAATATTTTCATATAATTAAAATTGACAGATGTCAGTATCAATAAAACGTAAAATAATGTGGCAGAGATGAGGATGTTGAAGTAGATGTTGGGGTAAACACGGAAGGATAATGTAAGAAAATAACTCTAGTATTATAAGTTTCTAGAAAGATAAAAGAAAGATGATTACATTGGTTTGAACATGTCATGAGGAGAAATGAAGAATTATATTGGAACAAGAATGAATAGTTTAGTAATAGGATGTTGAAGAAACAGAGGAAGACCAAAGATAAGATGGAAGGACTGTATTGCGGAAGACTTGAGAGAAAAGGAACTGAATGATAACGACACGCAAAAATAGCGACCCCTAACGAATGGGAAAAGCTAAAGAAGAAGAAGATGTCAGTGTCAAGTGCAATTTGAATAGTTTTTTTTATGAAATAATTTCCTGGAAATTTAGAATCTTTTGCAAGAAAAATTATGTATAGAATTTATACATTATACACAGGATTGACGGAAGGTATTGTGCTGGCCACAACAGATTTTTAGCTACGTACATACGATTTTTAATCAACTGTCAATGGAGATGTCACTGCTGTCACTATCATGTCAATATTTCATTTATTGTAGAGCAAGTTCTTCATTATGTTTTAAGTTACTATTAAATTACAGATACATATATTTTAGAATAATTAAAGAACAACCAAGTATGTATTTCCCATTTTCTGTTAACTTTGACACTAGTGACATAGACAAGTTAAAATTCAAGTCCGACTCAATGCAGCAAAAAATAGGTGTACGCGATTTTTTTGCAAGCCAGTGTACGTTGATTTTGACGTTCATATGACAGTTGTTTAAATATCTTTCATTTTCATATTATTTTCGTAAAGAAATCAAAAAGTAATGAAAGAACTATTTAATGTTTGTTAAATAGCTATAAATAGTATATTACGTAATGAGAGATGTAAGAAGCAGATTACGTACGAGTAAAATGATTGACACACGAGACGCGTAGCGTCGAGTTTGTAATTTTACGAGTGAGTAATTGCTTTACGTCTCGAATTATGTCCTATACTTTTTCTACGACCACTCATTAATATTTCTAAATTGAAGTAAAATTCAGACACATAGTTATAAATTAGTTATTTTTTTATTGCATTACTTACAAATTACAAATAATATTATCAACTAATTTTGTTTATAATAATAATTATTACCTCAGTATATGTATTTGTAATCACACAAAAAAAACAGCAGTTTGAAACGTCAAAAAGTTTGGTGGGTTTTATTTACAAAAATAAAATTGCACAACGATGTTACCATGGTTACTGCTAAGCGTAGGGATATACGATGAAAAATAGTTCTCTACTGCAAATTTGATTGAAATGAAATATGTATTGTTGACATAATATAATATTAATATAATAACCCAAAAAAATATGTATTTATATGTATATGTCAAATAAATTTCATTCTATTATATTTAAATCTTAAATTTTATATATATCAAATTTTAATCATTTCTTACAGTTTGACAATCAGTCCTGCCAACTTAAATTTGTTGTTCATTACGTAACAATGTTACGTAATGAAATTTCAATACGTAACACTATTCATAAGCACGAACTTACATTGTTAGTAGTCTGTTCAGTAGGTAATGACCCTCTTACAGTAGTGGTAGTAGAAAAAAGTGTTTTACATGCTCACTGACAGCTCTGAAAGAAAAAAATCCTGTGGCCCCATTTAGGTTACTCTAAAGGATGTTCCAACTACACAAATTTTCGTAAAGGTTTATCTCTGTGACATCTCTTAGCAATCTCAAATTATCAATGGTAAACATTTTACCCAATTTAAGGAATAAATAGGAAATCGTCGAATTTTTGTGACAGTTCTGATTGTAAAACAAAAAAGTACTGTTGTTTTAAAATAAATTCTGTGCCTACTAGATTATAGTAGACGTAAGTCAAATGCCCCATCTTTTATTTTTGACCTTTGATAAGTAACAAATACGATATTGCTAAGCAACCTAGGTGTTAGCGTATACATGTCTTTTGGAAAAACGCTGTGCATAACTCGCTATTAAATGTATGCGCAATTTATATAAAATCCAGAATAGCCTGAAGAAATAAATGTAGTTGTGGAAGAATTTTGTAGAATAGATTGTACTTTACATTAGAATACAGTCACCAGGTATGTGAAGTATGTGATAATCTGACAATTATACTTCCAATTTAATTTATTAATAGGGGGAATTGACGCTGATATCTATAGAAATCGAGCATTGTACGTCACATTGTTCAATGTTTACCGTTTCCATAAATTGAAATATATGAATTTACCTTATCTTGTGTAGAAACTTTATTAGTTGACTCCAAAATGTGTTTATATTCGTATATCAATTATCGAAAAGATTTGAAAAGATAGAAAGACGATTAAATGGACAAAGTTGGGTGATTATACGACAAATTTAACAGTGAAAAATGCAAAACAATTGAACATCAAATACGCGACTTAGTCAACAAAATAACATTTTTTTAAACGGAATGCCATATTGAAAGTGGTACCATTTAAGATATTTTGTTATTGAGAAGTTGTATCATTGATATCTCCAATTTTTCATCTATTACTTCCGTGATACCGAAGAACAAGATATTTTTCTCTCTAATTTTTCTTTCTAAGTTTTCTATTTGGATATCTTTTTCTTCTAAGATATTCTTAATTTTTTATTAAACAAATCTATAGACTTTTGTAATTTTTCTATATTGTTAATTGGAGTTAATAGTTTTCCAAATCTGTAGATACCATAGTTTCAGATTTATTTATATTATGGTTGGGAATACTGTTTCAACGCAAGCACACGTCTGCGCTGAGCATGTATTGATTAAACTATTGTCAAAAGTTAATAATCGATACTTGACCTTGTCCACCGGCGATCAGAGATAACTCCAATTTTGTTATTTTATTTAGATATCAAAGGTCATTTCAAAGACACAGCCTGTATATATCTCTTTTAAAGAATGCTTCACAAATCAAAATTAAGTTTAATTGCATTAAAGAGAATAATTAAAGTTTAGAATATTTTAGGAATGTATCTATTCATTTTGAAATGTCATTATTTTCATTTATTTGTACACAAACGAAAATAAAAAAATAATTTGAAAAATAGAAATTCTTATTCATGTGTCCCAACCAAAGTGGCTTACCATTGGGATCTCGAAAACTATAAGAGCTACGACTTCGGTTAAATGGAATAAGATAGGTAATAATAACTAATTTTTAATTTATGCTGTACGCGCATCATGTATATAGTGTAAAGTAGTTAAAGATTTTAAAATCATATGGAAAATACACTGGAATGCTACCAATAATTTATGTCGGGTTTATTTTCATGAAACAAGATAGTTCCCTAATAAGATCCTACTACTATGTTGGGGTTATAATAACTTCTATTAATAAGAAACAAGTGCCGATATTCGCGAAAGATCCTATCATCATGATGCTATAAGAGTGTAATTTTTTAGTTTGTGAAAGCAATAAGTGTTACTGGCCAATATGTAGAAGAGTTGTAACTGACTTTAATTTCGCCCTAATAAATGCAATTTTATACTTTTGGAATTGCATGTCATTGTAAACATATTTAAATTTATGTTATATATACGTAATTAATAATCGCGATGTATTAAGTGAGAATAATATATAGTGAAAATGATTAAGCAAAGGACTCACGTCATCAACCAGAAAAAACATTATAAAATGAAATATAATTTGTAGAAAATTTTGGATGTTATTTATTTTTAAAAGAAGAAGAAAAAAGTACTAGTATTACGTAATGTATATATTAATGGTATTTATAATTACTTCTAAGTCAATCGTTATTTCTTTTACCGAATATAAAATTATTTGAAATAATTGTACTTTATTTTCGTACCATACGTTGGCACTACTGAGAATGAGTATGTTGTGTTAAATAATTTTATATTCCGTAAAAGGAATAAGGATTGATTTAGAAATAATTGTAAATTCCTTACTATATACGTTTCTTTAATACTAGTATACGTTTTCTTCTTTTTTAAAAAATAAATAACTAATAATTTCTATAAGTTATATTTTTGTTGTAAGGTTTTTTCAGGTTGATGACGTGAGTCCTCTGCTTAACCATTTTCACTATAATTCCTATTCATTTATGTTGTGCACATTATTTAAAAACCATAGTTACAGACAAATAAATCACAAATGACACTACTACTACCAAATATTTAAAGGAACTTCCAGCCCGTCCGGTCTTACGAGACAGTCCTCGCTGGTGTCGTGCGTAGAGAGTGAAAGTATTCTTGAGAGAGCGAGATAGATAGCACGTGCGAGAAATACTGTCAATACATGTTTTTGTGTTAAAAAATATTTTGTTTCTTTACACATATTAACACAAATTTACCACCATACTATTTACTACATGTAGCATGAGACTAAAGTAGAGTTAGGTCAGAATGAGGTTCTTTCCATATTTCACCCCCACCACAGTCTATGAATAATTGCACGTCTTACGCCGACTGACAGGTAAAACTGTATGACTATTTGCTGCAATAAATAAGTCAATTTATATGATTTTGAAAAAGAAGATATAAAAGATTTAAATTCAGATGACGATTTCCCAGATGATGCGTTAGAAGTTCTTAATAAAAATAGTCTCTTCTACAAATATTTTAAAACATTATGGGTCAAATTCAGATACGCCACTCATTTGTTATTTTTAATTGAAGTTCTGTAATTTTATTCTTCAGCGACTCGTAGGCGTTGTTTATTCACTCTTAATTTATGCTCTTCGCAACGCATGAATTTCTGACGCTGTTGTAACAATTCGTTTTTTCAGATTGCCAAACTTTTTCTTTTTCTTAATATTTCCGTAGAACTTTTTGTGGGAGTGCAGGTTACTTATTATTTGATCTAATTTTTTTTTCTTCATATACATTCTGCAACACAAGCGACTCATTGAAAAGGTAATTCTCTTCTTGCATTACAGTGGCCAGTGCAATAGTGTCACTATCTATAAAGCCTTGGATTTCAGTATCCACATTATTTAATACTTCGTCAATATTATCATCTTTTGGAGGAATAAATACACACCTCCAGTAGCCATCCGCTGTTTTTTCTCTTCACTGAAGTCCTTCCTTCTCGATTTTATATTATCCCATGCCTTACGCAGTTGTTGAGATGTTCGATTACTATATTGGTGCTAATGGAGTTAAACTCGCTGGTTATTTGATCCAATGTCTTCTTTTTTAGTATATTATATGCGAGCAGTTCTTTTACATTCTATTATATCTTTATAATGCTCTACCATCTCAGTCATTTCATCTCCTAACATGTATTTTTATCCGTCTTTTCTGACATTATTTGCAAGTCGATGTAATAGTCTGTGATATTCACTGACTTACCGAAACAATAAAAATTATAACACTTTCGTTCCAAATGTCATTATTAAATGACATATTTACGACATGTTTCAAAACACGGCTCACTTGAGTTACTATATGTTTGCTTTATTGAATACGAATTTGAGTAAGAAGTGAGTGTTAGCTTGGCTCACACTCAAGTGAGTTACAACTAAGTGACAACTGAGTCTAGGTCGAGTGTTCATTGAGTAACGTCTCTCAATTTGGGCCTATATCTTAATACAATTAATCTCATTGACAATAATAATAATAATAATAATAATAATAATAATAATAATAATAATAATAATAATAATAATAATAATAATAATAATAATAATAATAATAATAATAATAATAATAATAATAATAATAATAATAATAATAATAATAATAATAATAATAATAATAATAATAATAATAATAATAATAATAATAATAATAATAATAATATTAATAATAATAATAATAATAATAATAATAATAATAATTAATAATAATTAATAATAATAATTAATAATAATAATTAATAATAATAATAATAATAATAATAATAATAATAATAATAATAATAATAATAATAATAATAATAATAATAATAATAATAATAATAATAATAACAATAATACAAATGTGTTAAATAAATATTATTGTCCGGAATTTTTAAAATTTATGACAAAAATATTTACCTTATTTACCATTATGGTCAGATCTAATGTTAAAAAATCTGATGTGTATTAAGTACAAATTCCATACATAAATTTTCTTGCAAATATTCTAAATTTCCAGTAAAATTAATCCCTAAACAAACTATGCAAATTGCACTTGACACTAACATCTTCTTTAGCTTTCCCCATTCGTTAGGAGTCGCTATTTTTTATTTTCTTCTTGCACTCATTTCTGTTTTGCGTGTCGTCCTTGTTCAGTTCCTTTTCTCTCAAGTCTTCCGCAATACAGTCTTTCCAACTATCTTTGGTCTTTCTCTGTTTCTTTCAACATCTATTACTAAGCTACTTATTTTCCTTCCAATGTATTCTTCATCTCTTCTCATGACATGTCAAACTAATATAATCGTCTCTCTTGTATATTTCTAGAAACTTCTAACACTAGAATTATTTCCCTTATTCTTTCATTTCTTACCCTATCTTTCCATGTCTTCCCAAATATCTATCTCAACATCCGCATCTCTGCCACATTAATTTAATTTTCATTGATAATGACATCTGTCAATTTGAATTATCTAAGTTTTCCATGGTTAGCATAGCTGTCTGATTTATGAAATTTAATATCTTTATAATTATTTAACTCTATATCTACTGAATATGAAGTAGAAAAGAAAATGCAATCACATCGTATAGAGAATAACCATATTCTTTAAAATTTATAAACATTATATGTCAATCAATGATATTAAACTGCATTTTTTCAAGAAAAACTGTTAAATGTTGCAAATGAGGGTACTTCCGGTGGACCAATTATAACCAAAATCTAATCACGTCTGCATATGTATCTAAACTCGAGGAGTACGAAAAAAGTATAATTTTTGGAATCGTGGTATTCGAGTTATGATGCGATCCAAAACGATCGTCACATACAGAAGTGTGTGTGCGTGTGTGTGAAAAGGTTTTGGTAATAACTGGACAACCGGAAGTAGCAGATTCTTAAAAAAAATATTTTAAATATTATTTTTTGAAAAAAATTGTTCTTAAAGAAGAGTAAGTTCTCTATCTGATACATTTAAATATTTTATTATATCTTTTATATATTTAGAGATAAAGAAATATAAGGTATATAATAATCTGTTGTAATAATTCTCACAGTCCAAATAATGTCATGGAAACCAAATGAAAAATTAAAATGTTTGTACTCGTAACTGACAGATAAATGTCAGTGTCAAAAATCCAGACATTATTGAAGATTTTTGTGGGAAGTACATACATTATATTATTTCTTATTTCATTAATAGTTAAATATTTAAAATTATAGGTATATTACACCCTTTAAAAATACTGTCAATCTGTACAATGAATTGGAAACACTTCGAAAAATTAGAAGAGTAGGACAAAATTTCTTCATAGATTGAATTTAAAATTAAAAAAACTAAATATAAAGAATAGATATAAGTAGAATTTTTGGTGTAATGTGTAGGTATACAAGAAATGTTAAAGACAATAGGGCGCGAGCATGTGACTTTGTGGGCTTTGACAAGCAGATATGGGTGCTCGTATCAGAATTGCAGCTAGTGATTATGTACATAGATGTCAAATATCATAGTTTTCTATTTTAAATTTAGTGATTTACCAATTCGATGTGGTTTATTATCCTCGACAAGTAAATTCCACACTCCTGGTGACAAATGAAGTGAATTTAGAAAATCTTGAAATTTTTAATGAAAAATTCTGACATTTGAATCTATGTACATAAGTACTAATTGTCATTCTGACAACAGTGTCACATGACTGCTCGCGCGCTATACTTATGTAACCAAAAACGGAAGTGGCGAGAGGTATTGTGCTACCCACAATAGATTTTTTGATTTTGCTCTTGCATATATGCAGCAAAATTTATTTTTAACTCCTATGTACAGTACCCCCCCAAACTGATGTCCATTTATTGCCGCAGCCCCTGATAGTGCATTATAATTCTTGCGATATGATCGCTTTGACCAGAATCCATCAGCAACAACAGTTATGATAGGTATTTCGTTGGAATCTACTGAATTTGCTTCTATCGCGTATCTTGCTTCTCTTGCAGCGGCCTCCTCCATTGTTTGAACAGCGGGTTTTTGCCATTCGTCACTAACCTCGTCATGATATTTTTGGCATTTTTTTTGCAGACGTATTGGGAACATTCAATACACCCAAAAATTATTCAAAATTATAATTTCCCCCTCCTATTCCCATAATTCCAGCAACAGCAGCGGTATTGATATTTAATTTATCTTCTTGTGATGCTTCCGAAGATGTCAAATGTCTTGTTACACATATTGCACTTAATTTTAAAAACAGATAGTAAACCATGTCTTTTTGCTAATTATGCTAAAAAAATTAACAAACATCCAAATTCGAGAGCATGATTAGAAATTTCACGTAATTATCATATTCTACAAAACAGAATAGTTTAGTTGTTAATGAAAAGTTGTATTTATATTATATTAATAAAAATAGTGGTAACCATTATGTGTACTTGGAGTATTCCACGTACTACAACCTGGCAGCGGTTTTTTTTTGCACCAATTTATAATAAAGAAACAAATTAAGGTAGTTCACCATAGCTACAATCCAGGTCAAAAATTTGAGCGCGTTGAACGTATACTGCGCATTCTACGATAATCCCTCTCTAAAGAAAACTTTTGGTCGGTGACTGTACTTTCTCGCGCCGTATGTCATAAGTATGTATACCCACACCGCTACGAAACGTTGTTAACGGAAACTTGGCAACGTCGCACTTTGATCGGAAAGGGAAGAGGGGAACAGCTCTAGCGGAGAGCCGCTGAATCTAGCCGTATACCTAAATTCGCCGTGCTTTTGACTTATTCCCGCTGTCAATTTTAACGTATTAAAAATAATATAACAAATTATATATAGATGAAAAATATTACTTACATTTGCATTTTTTGTATTTTTTATTCATTTATATTTTTGAAAAACCATATAACAACGGTATAACAGCTAAACTGTTTTTTTGACATTCTAAAAATGACATTTAAGTTTGATTTCTGCTGGATCGTAGCCTACTTTATTAATACAAAACCGGGAAACAAATTTTGTTTCAAAATCTGCCCAAAAACTCTAGTTCCAAAACCGGTAATGAGGGCGTGATTTATGTCTGCCGTCATTTAAATGACATTCTTAGACTGTCAAAAAAAATCAATTTAGCAGTACTAACGTTGTTATAGTTTTTCAGAAATATAAATGAATAAAACATACATGAAATTCAAATGTAAGTAATATTTTTATCTATATATTATATTAGTTTTAATCCTTCCCCGTGACGTAAACATACAGTTGCCGATGTCTCTCTCCCTCGAGTTTTTCTGTCGTCAAGTACAGTAAAAATTTTGAAAGATGTCCGATCAAGGTTGTCTACGAATTGTATGAATTCAGATTTTTGCTCCGCCCATCATGACAAATTCAGTAGTGTCGTTTGCTTAGTTTTTATGAGGGTACGTAAGATACTACTGTTATTTTATTATTATAAAAATATATATTACAGGAAAAACATTCAAAATTCAAAAATAAGTCAACTAGTAAGTTTATAAGCAAATGTAAAACCAAATATGT